>VXAY01004698.1:496405-521944 GCA_013399855.1 Oxyruncus cristatus | reverse complement strand
AAAAAAAACAAACAACCCACAAAGCGATGCCTGGCTTTGAAACCTGCCCTGCTCCTCGACCCCGAGGCACCGGCTCTGCTGCCGCCCAGAGGAGGCGAGTGAACCGCGGGACACGGTGTCCAGCAGCAAATTAAACGCCAACAGAGCCGCCTTGCTCAGCCCAGGCACCCTGCGGGCAGGCGAGATGAGCTCACTCCGTGTCTCCGCTGTTGAGCTCCTCTCCAGTCCCTTCCCGTGCATCCATCCGCACCGCCTCTCCTCCCCTCCCTACCACCCTTTCCTTCGCCTCCCTTCCTCCAGGCTTTCGAATCTCGCCCCTTCCAGGGGCTCTGCCTTCCTCTCCTCCCCTTGCAGCAGCGGCACAGAGGGACAGAGCATCGCGGATGTGTGCGCATCGTGGTTATTTTGCTGCTCATGCCACCACGATGGCTTTGCACTGCTCAGAGGCTGGGCAGGAAAAAACAAAAGGAAAAAGGGCTCTAGGGAGGTGCTGCAGGACGCTCCCGGCCCCACACTGAGGCTGGAAGCTGGGAAACACCCCCCTTCCTAAAGCGCAGCTCCGTTCGATGCTCACCCTGCGCAGAGCTGGGAAAAGAGATGTCACCGCGGTGGCCCCGCTGACATCGCATCACGAGGGAGCAGAGAGCCCAGCCGTGAGCCAGGGACACAGGGAAAGCTCCCAGCACAGCCTGGGAGGGCAAAGCCAGGCGCTGGGCCGGGGGAGCGGGCGGTCACAGCAGCCTAACCTTCAGTCACCGCGAGGCAGCCGCGCTTGGCTGCGGGCAAAATAAAAGCGATCACTGCGGCCTTTTAAAGAGCAACATAATCTGGGGTCATTACCATACAGAGCGGCTCAGAGAGAGCCTCGGCACAGCGGGAGACTCGTGAGGAGTTTGGCTGCTCCTGCAAAGCGCAGGCTGGTGCTTTTTGAACCGTGCCGGCAGAGCATCCCTCCGACTCACCCACGCGTGGTATTGCTGCCCGGTGCCCGTGTCCTCACCGGGCACACGCAGCCCCTGCGATCCAGGGAAGAGTTTTCCATAGGTGCAGCTAATGAGGCTGATCATCCGCTGATGTTACTTGGCAAAACGCTGCGGAGATTTTGCTAATTTACACCACCAGAGAGTCCTACCCCAGACGTTAATTATCCTTCTGGTTTTTGGGCACGCTTGCTGACTTTGGTTTCCCCTCCTCCGCGCGCTGGACGGTTTCCCCCTCCCCATCAACGAGGCTGGAGCTGGTCCCTCCTGCCAGCTCCTGCCAGCACAGATGATGCCACAAACTGTGCAAAGGGAGAAAAAATAATAACTGGGACTGAACCACTTGGCAGAGCAGTGCCAGAGCCATATTCTGCCTCTCTCCTTCACGTGGGAGATGGACAAGGACCTTTTAGGAGGGTGTGGGACAGGTAGATGCTTTGCTGGCCAAGAAACCCTGGCTGGAGGGGTGCAGATGGAGGGGGGAGGACACAAGGACATGACTTGAAAAGGCACCTGGGCATTAGAAGGCACTGTTTGGGTTAAACGAAGCGCATCCCAGCCAAGAGCTCCTGTTTGAGCCAAGCTCTCCCAAGGTATCCCCCAGCTGTGAAACCCTCTCAACCCCTTGGTTTCTGCCCTACCTACCAAAGGCCATCAGAAGTAACACTAACTTGTGATGCCTTCACAGCCAGTCCCAATAACGCAAGTCCCACCAATTCTGGAAAAATACTGCCCTTGTTCCCATGAGACACTCCCACCTTTGAAGATGTGGGGCTTGGAGGCCTGCACACTTGAACATACAGCTCTGAACACTCCTCTCCCTTGGGAGAGGGGCCATCCCATTGCCTGGCAGTCAGGTATGCAGGACCAAACCCTAATTTTTGGGGTCCTCTCCCTTCCACTGCTGCTGAAATGAAGACTAATGATGAGGACCCCACGCCTTCACCAAACACAAGAGCATCTTCTCCTTGAAGGGCAATGATATGAAGACGCAGACAAGAGAGGACAACACCACTTAAAACTTTGCTTTCTCTGCGAGTCAAGCCCACGTCTGACCCAGCAGTGAGAAAACAGCTCAACCGATGATAAGGAAAACAGCAGATCAGGCAAATTTAGTCAGACTGGATTAAGGGAGACCAGCAGTCTCCAGGTTCTCCATAGAAGAAGTAGAGTCAGGAGTCTGCGGTGAGCTGTTCCAATGAGAGGCAATAATTGAATTTGTTTTCATTTAATTTGAAGGACCTTTAATTAAAAGCCAAGCCTGTGTGTGCAGAGAGATAAAGCCGAGCACGTGGAGACTGGGGGTAATTTGGGTGCTGAATGCAATAATTAATTGTAAACGTGGAGGTCAGGAGCCGGGCTCTATCTCCCTGCAATCAGCACGCGGCGCTGGCCAGGCGAGCGGAATGGGCTCGCGAGCGCCGGAAACGCTTAAGTGATTTTTGAAGCCTTAATAGCAATTATAGAGCAGCGTGGAGGTTAATTTGCAGGGTTCATTAATCAGAGGAATAAACACGTCAGCGATCGCCACGGAGAGGGGAGCGGAGGAGCCTGCCTTGGAGATGGAGAAGGCCGACCTCGGCACCGGGGCTCCCCGGGGACCGGGGACCGCGTTTGCATCCTCGGCTTGGGGTGAACCCTGGCTTTTCACGCCCAACCACGAGCTGTAAAACCCTCAGCCGCCTCACCCCGGGGTTCCTGCTAACCAGAGCTGAATATTCCCCAGCTCCACAAGGTGTTAACTGGATAACGAGACCACTTCGCTCTCCAGCTGGTAACTCGGGTCCTCCCGGTCCTGCTATTCCGCTGCAATCTCAGCTTCTCATGAGTTATTATTGAAAAGCTGCTCAGCTTCTCATTAAACTTGGACATCAGTTTTGAAGTGACAACTATCACCTTCAAATTAAGAATTCACCCCACTGCCAGCACAGGAGTCCTAAAGCTCAACCCTCCCAGGAGCATTTTCCCCCAAAAGCCTGGAAGAGATGGAGCTTTAACACAGCACATTCAATAAGGTATGTCAGGACACAGAGTGTCTACTAAGGAAAAAAACTTAGAAATAAAGAAAATTGCTTGAATCCTGGTAGGCATTAATGAAGTTTACAGATGTGTGGCTTCCTGGACGTGCAGCGTGAGACAGAGTGGCGCATCGTGGAGGAAACGGGGAATGAGGTAAGGATGGCCTCAACCTGCAGCAGGACAGAGAGGGGCCAGCAGCAAAGGGCATTGCTGCTGCCTCACTCAGCTCAGACAAAATGGAGTGTTTCAGTGGGAGGAGAAGCACTGCAAGGAGCCAAGGGGGCTGGAATCCCCCCCATGCTGAGCAGCAGGAGGGCTTTGGCAGAAGCCTGTGATAAAAGCAGAGCACTTGCAAGCCAGGGCTGGAGACCCCCAGGCTCCCTGTGTTCCTTGGGCTCTCCTGACTTCCCTCTCAGCCTAAGGAGAGGTGACAGAATGGGGTAAGGCTTTAGGGAGGTGCTCCATGCTCCCGGGGGAGGGTTCTGGAGGAGCTGGGTGGCCCCTTCCCAGGCCGGTGGCTCCTCCTGTCCCTGCTACTGTGGGACCAGCGGGAAGAGGACACACACACATGGAAAGGTGCTTCAGGAAGCACGGCACCAAGAGCTTTTTCTCAGGCTGGTAATTGCTCCCTGGAGAAAAGCTGTACATTGCATCAATTTATTTGCCCTCCCTCCTTCCCTCCTTCCCTCCTTCCTTCCTTCCTCACAGATTATTTCAGGAACTGGCTTCTGATGCTTTTTTGGATGCACTTGCATGGAAGACCTGTGCTTCCAAGGAAATGGGCAAAAAGATTCCAGACCCAGCACAGACAGGCCTTGTCTTGCTGATCTTCTTGTCTAGTACAATTAACAGTAGCCAATTAGTTCAGCCATTGCCTTGGCTCCTCTGCCTCTTCAGGCACTTTTATCCCTGGGACCTCCATATGGAAAATGAGCTTTAAACACCTCAACAGACTTCAGGGATTTGTTTTTACAGGAGCAGCTGTGTTCTTCAAAATATTGAAGAGTATCTATGACATCAAGCAGAGTGCCAAGCTCAGCACCTGGAACAGAATAATCCCACGCACTGGGATCCCAGGCTGGGAAGGGCTGAGCTGAGCAGAGGAGCTGCTGAGAAGGACCTGGGTGTTGCAGTATGGGTTGAAAAAGAGGAGCCACTGCTATGAAAAAGGCAAAGAAGCAGCCTCCAACAGCAGGAGATCCAAGGAAGCTGCCATTCCCCTCTAACTGGCACCAGGGAGAAATGAATGACCAGCACACACGTGTCCCCGTGACCGTGTTCATCTCCTGTGACCTGCACACTGCAAACAGGAGTCCATCGTGCTCCTGATGAGCAGCTCAATCCATCTCCTCCTCTCCCCTGCTCCCACTAACTCCAAGTCTGGGGACTCAACCAGGATCAGTGTTAACTTTCCTGCCTGCTAGAACTGTGTTTAATTAAACATTTTAATTAAAATCTACAAGAGTGATTGCCCCTGTCACCCTCTGAAGGGAAGGCTAATCACGTCCCTTTTATCCAGCCCAGTGGGTAGCCCAAGGACACTGGGCAGCAGTTTTGGGTGGCAGCAGGAGGAAGTGTCTGCAAGGAACGGGCTCCTTACCTGCACTCGAGCTGGAAAACCCAGAACAGAGACAGAGCCTGGCACGGACACAAAACCTGGACACTTGGAAGCTCGGCCGTGGAGACAAGAGGATGCAAACCCTCCAGAAAAGTGGCATCAGCCATTCCTTCAACAGATTTGACCTCAGACCTTTGAGAAGACCTTCAACAACCTGTTTCCACACCACCAACAACCTCAGCCAGCACTGGGGCTGGTGGTACACACCAAGCCCACCTTGCACCAGCTCCATCCACCCTCCCTGTTCCTCTGCACCCCTTTCCCTGCTGCCTTCTCCCACTCCCTGGCCAAGTGCCGGAGGGGCTGTGGCAGCACAGAGTGCTCACCCTGATTGCAAGTGAAGTGTTTGAGCAGGGTTTCAAAAGTTTCCTCCCTCGGTGCCCGTCAAGAACAAACAAAGTATTTGTTGTTGGTGGAGTAAAAAATTCATCAAAATAAAATAAAATAAAATAAAATCAGGAGCTGAAATGCACACATCTACATTTGAGTAAGTGGGGAGAGAACACACTCGGAAACTTTTTGATCAGAGCAGAGAGTCTCAAATCCTGACAGAGAAAATGTATTCATAATTTATTAAAAAAATAATTTATAATTTATTTTAAAATTCATCAGACTCCTCTCTTTTTTAGCCTCCCTCCTGACAAACAAGATTTCCTGTAATTCCCAAGAAGGGCAACCAATGGAACAATATTGCTGAAGGCTTGTCTCTGCTTTCAGAGGTTGGGAACATGAAAAGATGCAACATCAGTGCCAGAGACATCCCCCACTAGCATCCCTGCTGTCCTAAACCCTCCCAGGGATGCTTTTGCATCTCAGAGCCCTTCTCTGCACGGGCTTTACAGACCCAAAATAGGACCCTCCCCAAACTCCTTGGCTGCCAGTGGGTGCCATCCAGCTTCATCCAGCATTGAACCCTGGCTCTGACAGGTGAAAAAAAGCAGCCAGGGTAGAGTGTTGCAGCTCAGAACCCTCCTGCTGTATTCTTTATCCAGGAAGATTATGAGGTTTACTGCTGCTTCTCCATTATCCTAAATAAAGCAGCCTTTCAAAATTGCTTCAGACATATTAGATCATGTACTTTTTACACTTCCAGAGACACTGGTTATAATATCTTTTTAACAACACTGGGCAGAATCTATTTTCTTCTTCCACTGAGCTGAAAAACACTGTTTTCTCAAGGAAGAAGAAAAAGCAGGAGGGGAAAAAAAAGCTATTGATTTTGTTTAGGGTCAGAATAAAATATCATTGGAGTGGGTGTTGAAATCCTCAGCCACAAATTATTTCCAAAGTGACAGTTTGGGCTGTGAAGATTTTTCTTGTGAAATAAAACAAAACAAATGAAACATTGTGTTCTTCTTCTCTAGGTGCACATTTGAGGTTTCCACCAGCTCCAGCTGGTTCCTGCTGGATATATTTAGCGTTTCAATCTACTCCCTTCCCATTCCCATCCCTTCTGGATTGATGCCTGGCCAGCAGCAAATCCTGCTGCCCAGATGGAGTCAGGCTATGCCAGGGGGCAAAGAGAAATGCTACGGATGGGGTCTGGAGGGACAAGTCTCAAAGCCACAAGCAGAGCAGAGGTTGTCCCTCCGAGGCCCAAGGGATGCTGTTGGCTCTCCCTGTGCCCCTCTGCCATGCAGGAGAGAGGATGGTAACTGGCACACCATCATTCAGCATCCCTCTGGCCAGGACTGGCTCCTCTCACTCTGCTTTTGAAGGCAAAAACACTCCCAGGAACCTCCAAACCCCTGAGCTCTCAGCCAGGTTTCACTTCTCCAAAGAGTCAGCAAATTAACCCCCATTTATATGCACAATCCACTTCGCTCTAATCTATCCATCTATCTCTGCTCTTCTGCTGGTACAAGAGATGAGTATTGGCTTTAAATACAATAATTTCTTTATAAATAAAGAACAGGCAACACTTTTGAAAGGGAAACCAGATGTCTACCTCCCGCTTCTGTGCTTTCTGCTCCTCAGCATTGTGTGCGGGAGATAGAGACACGCCACCGGAATGAAGAGATCTGCAGGTCCCTGCCTTCCTCTCTCAATTTTATTTTATTTATTTAGATTTATGCAAATGCAAAAAGAGGTCGCCTACCCAGATGCTCTCAATGCCCTTGATGTAACTTTAAAATGCATCATAAAAATGCCCTGTACAGTGCAGTGTAATTCAGTACCACACACCAGCAGGTAACAGAAAAGACAAAATCTTCCCCTTCTACAAACAGATATACACTCCCAGTCCAGCAAGCACCTGCAGCCACATATTTTAGCTTCCATGAGCTCTTCCTCTTCCCCATCACCTGCCTTCCAGGGCAGCCACAGCCTTTTCCCTCCGTATCTGCTTCTCTGTTCAACATCTGTCCCCACCAGCCACTCTGTGTCCCCCACTGGTCACTCAGTGCCCCACATCTGAGGTTCTGAGCAAATCTAGGAGCCACTCCTGCCACAACCTGCCATCCTGTGCAGAAGCCAAAGGGACCATCCAAACCCTGCCCTTGGATCAGGCCCCCATGCTCTTCTCCACGTTTCTGAGCGTGGTGGGCTTAGAAAGCTCTTGGTAGGGGGCAGAAGTGAGAAAAGTGCTGCAAAAGCATCAAAAAACTCACTCCAAAGTGTGACCTCGTGGCACTGCCGAACTGGTCTGATGGTGCTCCCCTGTTCCAAGCAGGCCAAGGTACCTCCAAGGACGTGGAGGCTGTTGTGGCGCCAGGGGATGGGCTGGACCACGCTCCCGCTTGGGACACCGCAACCACCAGCACGGCCTCACTTGAGCCACCAGCCAGCCCAAAGTCCAGCAGCATTTTGGGCAGGAAAGACCTGCCCGTGATTCAGGCCACCATGGACATACACATTTTCGTCTCCTAGAGCTTACAGACCCAACCCTTCCCGCAGGAGCAGCGCTCCCCACTGCCGGCACCCGCCTCCAAGATGCCACGGGATTTCTCCGCAGCAACTCTTCACAGTTCACGGCCACCATCCCTTGGGAGCGTGCGCAAGGAGTGAACTAATGAGTCTATTAGGCTTAATTAAGCTGATGTGAAATTATTTACTTAATCTGGGAAGATCTTACGATGGCGAGAAATCCCCGCGGACAAAAGCGTACAACTGCCTCGCCCGGGCGAGCGGAAACCTTGGAAGCAACCAGTTGCCGAGCTGCTCGACTGCAGTGGAGTGGGGGCTCAGCTGAGCCCCTCCTGCAACCAGCTTCGGACCACACCACCGGCTCGAGGCACCTGGCTCTTCCAACACATGCCGGCATCGCCAGGAAAACCAGCCAGGAAGCCCCAGCCGTGTTTCGCCTTCATTTTCCAAATGCACATCTATCCCCGGCCAGCAAATCCATCCAAGGCTGGCAGCTGGGAGGGAAAAGTTTTCAGAAGTGGTTGGCCCCTGTCTCCCATGGATGGAGAGCATCCCTCATCCCGCAGCTCCTGCATCCAGGCTGCACCTCATCGTGGAGCCGAGGGGATTTTGCCGCGTGCATTTCCCTGGCTACTCTCTTTTTTCCCCTAATATAGAAAAGCTTAACGCTCGCTTTGAATCCCTAATACGACCGAGTTCTTTCTGCCACTTATTTTGTTTTGTCATGCACTACATACAATTACACATCTCTAATCCGCAAATCCTCCCCCGACACCGGAGCACGTGCCAAGCCTTTCCCTTCTGCAACCGCCGCATTAAAGGCCTTTGGAGTCGAGCTGACATCACGGAGCGCTGGGATGCCCTGGCATCGCCCACAGCTGTGATGCTCCGGATGTGGAAGCCCCACATCCCCAAGGACCAGCACTCACAATGCCCCATCCTTGCCCTGGCTAGAAGGAGGATCTCCAGCCCCGGCACTGCAGCCAGGAGCCCTCACTGGGATTAAATCCAGGAGAAGGAGCCCCCTCCATCCCGGTTACAAGGAGCTCAGCTCAGCATCTCTGAGACAGAAATCACATTTCGTAAATCTCCCACAGTGAATCAACTCCCCAGTCAGCTATGAGCTCAGCAAAAACTGGCAGGCAAATGATCTCATTAATAATCAGCACTATCAGGAGTTTCTGCTTCTCTCCGGCAGCCAAAGAGGCGAGAATTTATCTGGGAATGGGAGCACAGCTACCTGGAACACGATGTAATTATTGCCCCAAGGTCAGACAGGGGCAGTGGCCATGCTGGGAGCTGATGCCCTGCTCGCAAGTCACCTCCACAGGCCACCTGCAAGGGGACACCAGAGCTTTGGTGGTGCCTGAGCTGGCTCAGACCTTGATTCCCCATCCACAGGCAACTGCAACCTTTCCACCAAATAGATGGAAAGAGGAGCTAAAAGCTTCCCCAGAACATAAACCATCACGTGTGGACTCTCACCTGCGAGCATCAACCCTTCAACCAAGCCCTGGAGGGGACCAGGGTCCTCCTTGCAGGCGGCTGCCATCCCTGCTGTGACACTCAGAGCATTTCAGGCAGGGCCATCAATGACCAGGGAGGGTGCAAACAAGTGTGAGGGTTTCCCTCCAAGCCTCCCTGCAGCCTCGGAGCCTCAGGAAAACAAGAAGGGAATAAGAGAGACATCAATTTCCAGAGCTCAGAGCCAAAACCCGGCCTTCGCCTTTGAAAGCGTAATTTATTCAAGCTGCTTTATTATTGCAGAACCCGCTGTCGACGGGGGAGTATGGAGGGGTCACAGCTGGAGCAATAACAATAATAATAAAAAATAGTTAACGTCGGGAGAGTGTCTGGTCTGAGTTCATCGTGCAGCAGGGAGACACTTTTTTTTTTGGAGCCGAGGTGTTTGAGAGCGAGGGAAGAACATCCCACGTGCCACCAACTTAACGCCAAAGTGGCATCGAACAAACCTTTGGGGGAGCAACAGGGACGGGGGTTTCACACCCCCTCTGTTTGTGAACCCAATTAGGCATATGTTGAGGAAAGGGTGTATGTATATTAGATTTTAATTAAGCAGTGTTAATTATAATCTATGAGATGTGCTTACTGCTTATCTGATAATTATGAGAAAGCCAATTTGGCTGCTGGCTTGTGACTAATTAAGTGGAATTAGTAATGATAATTATAGATTTAATTTTTGTTTGCCTTTATTGGGAATGGGGGGAAAAGCGGCTTCCAGGGCTGGGTGGGGCAGGCATGGGAAAAGTCAGTGGAAAAGGCCACCACGCCAGGGATTTGGCCCACAAAGTGAGGATTCGCCGAGGACTTCCCAGCAGAAGTGGATTTTTGGTGGGGAAAAAAAAACCCAACAGTTTGGGGTTAGAAAAGAAATTTTGGTGGAAGATTCTGCTGTGAACAAAGTTCTGCCAAAAGGCAGCAGCTTCACGGAGAGACTGAGTTGGCTTTTGACAGCCAGTTGCACTGGGGTCTTAAAAATACTTGAAATTTTGGGCAATTCGGGGAGTTTGGCCTTTCCAACCCACAGAGGGAAATTCCCCGCGGATCTCTTCCCTTCCTCCCACACCCACCACAGCCCTGACTCCCATTCACAAGAGGAAGAGGATGTTTGAGCACTTCTTTTTTTTTTCAAATCCCACTGTAATTGACAGGCTATAAAATAAACATCAAATCCTGCAAAAAAAGAAAAGCCCAATCCCTGGGAATGGGACTTGGCATATTTTAACCATGCTCACAGGTTGCTCTGTCTGGCTGCAAGTCTCCTTGAAACACAAATCTTCCCCCCTGCTCCAAGCATGCACCGTGTTTACAGGCTGCCAACCCGGCCCAAAGCATTAAAGCAAAGCTTTTGTAGGAGGCAAAGAATTAAAAAAAAAACCAAAAAAAAAAAACAAGGAGAAGGTAAACAAATAAATAAATTAATTAATTAAAAAATATATATATATATTGCAGCTGGATTTTTAAAAGGCCCAGCTAAACTCGCAGCTGCACGGCAGCACGTGGAGCTGTGCAAGCTCAGCTAATGATAATTAAATCTCCTGCTGCAGGGGTGAACAGCAATTTCGCGCTAGGTCTGCTGCCCGGGATGAGAGCCCTCCCGGGAAAAGCCACGGCAGCAGGGAGAGGCCGGAGGGTCGGAGCACGGAGACACTCCGCTCACTTCCCAGGCGACGCCCAGGAGCGCCGGAGCTGGCGATGCTCTGCCCAGCTCCTTCCCGAAAACAGCATCTCCAGCGCCGAGCTAAATCACACCTGGCAATCCCAGGGATGAGCTACAGGCGGAGGGGCGGGAAGGCAATGCCAGCGGAATGCAGGCAGGCAGCAGCCCCGGCGCAGCCTGGCTCATTTGCAAGACCCCGCTGCAGAGGGGGGTCCCCGCTGCGGCACCCCCAGGTCCTCGGGCGAGGACGGCCCAGCGCCGGGCTGAGCTCCAGGGAAAGCACCTGACCTGACTGCAAAGTGGCTCCTTGCATCCAAAGGCAGGGCGTTCCTGGGAAGCAGCCTTGGGAAGAGGCTGCGGGACCAAAGAGCTGCTCTTTGCATGCCCGACGAGTCCCCGGTGTTGACCGAAATAGACTCTTTGCCCAGCTACCGCCCGGCTAAATTTGGGCCCCAGCCTCCTGGATACATGGAGGCAGCACACAGCCATTAGCCAGATCTCTTATGTCACATCAGAAATGCTTTACTGTGGCAGGCAGGGACACAGCCCTGCCAGGAGCCTGCTCTCACAGTCCCGAGGAAGAGGATGGTACGGAGGTGAGGCTCCTTTCTGCCAGGCTGCTGGAGGAAGCAGACATGAGACAAACCCCAAGTCCTGGCCACTTGTGAGCATTAAGGATTGTTTGCCAGACAGGCCATTGCTCTGACCTCTGTGGTGGCTGGTAAGCAGGAGCAGCACAAGAGATTAAATAAGAGCAAACTCACAATTTCTGGGTGTTTTGTCCTTTTTTTCCATTTCTGCGGCGACTCGAAAATAGGCCAGTTTATACAGGTTAAAATTCCCCACGGGTCACAGACTACCCGGCCCCCAAAAAACTGCCAGCATTGGCCTCAAAACACACACATGGATGGACCAAACTGGACTTATTCCTAATGATGTGCAGCCATGGACACACCCCCACAAACTCCCTCCAGGGTTTCCACCTGGGGTCCAGCAGCACATCAGGATCCATTATAACAGAGCATCACTCTTAAGTGCATTTGCTGAATCATTCACTCCAGCTCCTGCACCTCATTTCTCCAAGATACATTAAATACCTTCCCTTCCTGTCCTAAAGAGCTGTGGGGTGCACTGGGGGGAGCGTAAATGGTTTTAGATCTGACTTGATGCTCAGCTCTGCGAGTTGTTCGTTTGGAATTCCCTGTTGAGCACCAAGGTAAGAGAGGTCAGTGCCCAGCCCTGGAGGGATACATAATAGTTTAGAGATGACCACAGGATCTCTTGTTGAACACTTCCACCCGTGGCTGGCAAAGGATGAATCACTGAGTGTTTCCCTACCCCTCTGAAAAGAGGAGAAATGGAGTTTTAAGAGAATAATGCTTCATAACACTAGGCATGCTGTTGGATAAGGAAAAGACAAGGCAGAAACCAGGAGCTGATAAAAGCTACAGCTTGTAATTCCATTGCACCTTCTCTACTCAATAAATGGGTTTCAGTCAGAGCATCTCTTCCATCCAACCCAAAAAGGACCTGAAGGGTGAGTTGATTGCATTGATCGTGCATGCATTTTCCCGGCAGGGAAACTGGCCCGGTCCCTCGCTGCTCCCGTCCAAAGTACTCCACTTACTTATTACGGGAATATCGCCAGAGACTCCGGGGCCAGGGAGAGGGACGCTACGGGGAATTCATTGCTCTCTGCGTGCTGGGAACATTAAGTGAGAAGGCAGAGCAGGGGGGTATGGCAGCGGCTCAGCTCAGCCTTTCCCCCATCACAGCCCCTGGCAGCCCATCACTCCTGCTATGGGTTTTGCCAGCCCTGTGGGATCCTTCCCACAGGGATGTCGTTAACCCTCAGGAGAATGGCACGGGAGGTCTCCTGCAGGGAGAGCAGCACAGATCTGCTGGGACAAACTGCCCTCACGCAGCTCCTGGCCCCCCCAGCCAGCACTCAGCCCTGTCACTCCTCACACCTTACATGGGCATCCTCCTCTTCTCCCAAAGCAAGAAACTCCCTCTGCATCCTACTTCGATCCCTACACCCAGCTGTGACACCGCTCAGGCGTCCAGCCCTGAGCCAAACCATCTCCTCTGCTGCTCCCAGGCTGCCCACTACAATGGAGTCAGCTGGTGTGCCCATCTCCATCCCTAAAACCCTGCCTCTCTCCCCGAGGAAGAGTGCACATCACTGGGAAGCAGTGCCGGACTTGGTACAAAGCACAAGCTGTCTCAGTAAGATCAGCTCTGCCAGAGGGATGCACTGGCTGGAGGGCACTGCTGTCCTAAACCAGCATGGGGGGAGCTGCCAGAACGAGGGGACTGAGCCCAAATTCAGCATCAAACCCCAAAACAGGAGCAAAAGGCACTGCACAAGCTCTGTGTCCAGCTGCCATGCCCTTTGTCATCAGCTGTCTGGTTGTGTCCTGCCCTAAGGGACAACACACGTGTCCAGGAGGTGGCAATGGGACATGCCAGGGCAGCAAGCAGCCTCCCTGCTCTGCTGCAGGAATGACAGGCAGGAGGCAGGGCAGGTTGGCACCTCACAGCAGCGCTGCCCAGCCTGGGGAGACGGGTCGAGGTACCTGGGTTTGCTAATTAACCCCGACGCAATTCCCTGCCCACACAGCAGAGCTCCTTTAACAGAGCTGCCTCCACCTCTCCTGGCAAGAGGCTGAGCCGTGCCTTGCCGGAGTGTCTTCGAAGGAGAAGGCTATCAGCTCCAAACAGCCGAGACCTTTAGCTCAAATCCATTAATCCTCTTTATTAAACCCGGGTCACCTCTGAGTCCTGGCAAATTAACCAGCATCTCCCCACTGCAAGTACATCAAGAGGAAACGCGCTGTACAGCGCCTGTAATTTTCATGGACCAGGGTTCCGGGGTCAGAGGGCTCCCCGGGCTCCACTCTCTGCCTTTGTCAATTTAAAAGGGAACATCGGCTTGTGCTTGTATAAATTACGAGAGAGGCAGAGCGGGGGCCCGGGGCGGTCGCAGGGCGCTCCGCCGGCTGCAGCCGTGCCACTGGCTCCCTCCCCTCCTGCCCGAGGATGGGAGCAGGGGATGGCAAGATCACAAGCACCGAGTCCTCCCCGTGGCGAAAATGGGGCTGGGGACATCCTCCAAACAGCTGGGCAGCCGTGGTACCGCGCTTGGCATCCTCCAAGGCTACCTTGGCCACGGGCCTTCTTGCCGCCTGTAATAAATGGCACATCCCCGGTGCCAGCCCAGCTGGGGAGCGACAGAAAGGGAGACTGGAAGGGCTTCGCTCCAGCTCAGAAGTGGGTGGAAAATTGTTCCCTTGTTGCCTGAAATTTCACCATTTGAAACATCTCCCCCTTTCTGCGCTCTCCTGTTGGAGCCACTCTACTCTGAATGCTCACCAAGCCAGCACCAAAGCGAGAGCGGCTCTATTTCTGAAGAGCCAAGGACATTTAGCTGGGCTGGGGAAGACCTGGGGCCAAATCCCTTATAAAAACTAATTATACACCCAGGAGAAGAGCTGCAAAAGTGAAAGCCAGCCCAGCCTGGCCTGAGGAAGAAGGATTCTGTGTGGGCTGAGGGAGGAGGGCAGCCCAGGGACCAGAGGTCACAGACCTCCCTGGGATGGGTCTCCTCCCGCTCCTAAAAACAGCATCCTCAAGACAAGTAAACTTTCCAGAAAGCCGAGCCAAGAGTGCTCACACGTTCTGTGAATGAAGATGACAAAAAAAGACATTTTTCAAGGGGGAAAAAAATATGCAGGAAAACTTCCAAGCAGGTCCGTAAGAGCTATAAGCATCACGCCTATTCCCCTGAGACAACTCCACACATGGCACTTCCCAGCACGCTCTCCATTCACAGTTCTGCCACAGGGCTATAAATCCACTGGCTTTGGCTGAAGTTGCTCTGGTTTTACACCAGCTTAAGCCAGCAGAGACTGAGCTGGGGAACTGTGATCCGAACACTGGGATGCTCACCCTTAACTCAGTCCAACACCACCAGGGGTTTTCCACCTGGGTTTGAGTAGCAGGTAGGATTAACACCCAGCATCTTAAATCTCCCATCCATCAGCTTGTACCCCGGCTTTAGTTTTCTACTGAAAACATCATTTCTTGCTCTATTTAATCACCGCAAGGTCATTTCAGTGACAGTTGCCAGCATCCAAGCCAAGGAACCAGAGGAGCAGAGCCCCGTCCTGCTGACCAGATGAAAGGAGGAGATGCTGGGTTTCATTTCCTTGTTTTCAATTGAGAGGTGCCCACCTCGGTGTGCAGATTAAGGTGTGGGTGGGCCGATGTCAGCCCCCCGTGGGCTGAGATGGGAAGCTGCCGCTTGCTCTGCTCATCAGGAGCCCCGAGGAGAGAAATTGCATAGTTCTCCCTGCGGCCCTCTGCCCACCTCGAACCAATTTCTGCTCCTTTTAATTCAATTCAGCTCCTCCTGACCTTGGCTGGCTGGAGTTGCAGAGTTTCTCTCAACAGATAGCACCAATTACAGAGGTGTGAAAATGGAAGGCTTTCAATTTGGAGAACAAACCCAAGAAACTGGGACTTTATTGAACTGAGAAACGGGGAGTGGGAAAGGGGGAGCAGGCAGGGGCACGGGCTCGGAAATACCGCCCGTGCTCGCTCTAAAAACCAAACGCCGTGGCTGTTCCCTCCGCGGGGGAAGGTGGAGGCATTCCCAGGGGCTGGGACAGCAGACGCCACGAGCGGCGCAGGTTCAGGTGTGCCGAGGCAATGGCACCTGGGGATGAGGGCTGCAGAGCCCATCGGCTGCATCCCTGGCTCACGCCCCGCTCGTTAGCGGCTCCGAGCCGGCACGTTTCACGCGCGTCCCCCGACGGGCTGATTTCATCAGCCCCTCGAAATCAGATCCGACAGATCCGACGCAAACCGAGTTTGCTTCCCCGCAGCACACCCAGGTTGGATTGGCTCTGCAGCATCTGCAGCCCGACCCGTCCACTTGGCACAGCGGCACCTCCCTCCACACCACGCTGTCTGTCCCCCCACGATGCCAGTGCCAGCCACGGACTGCGGGGTCGGGCCTCTGCAAACCCCAGTGGCAGCACAAGCCCGGTCGGATCTGGGTGGGAGGGCTCAGGAAGGATGGCAGAGCTGACTGCCTCAGCAGAGAGATCAGCACACGGACAGACGGTATAAAAACTGCACAGTACAGCCTGTGATGATCAGAGAGTCCCCAGACAAAAGCGGGAATGTTCAGTTCATGGGAAGGAGGCAGAGATAAGCACTTCCCTGGGCTGAGCTCACTGAAGCTCTATGCCCAACATGCCCTGATGCTAAAAAAAAAAAATAACAAAACTAAAGTAAGAAGTGCTAGATGCCTAGGATAGAAAATGGGGTGAAACACGTGCAACAGCACCACTGAGTATGGCCCCCACCATCTCTGGATACTTCCAGGTACCTCCTGGGCTGCAAGGATGCAAAAAAGCCTCCCCCAGACCTGAAAAGTCCCCTCTCCAGTCCTGTCTCCACCCGACTGGTCAGATCACCTCCATCAGCACAATGCCCATGTGCCAACCAAGCCCAGGACCTCCCTTTGATCCAGACAGTTTAGACTTCTCCCCACCCCTAGGGTGGATGGGGCTTGGAGGAACCTGGGCTACTGGAAGGGAGGCGGGATGAGATGAGCTTTAAGGTCCCTTGCAACCCAAACCATTCTGTGATTCCCTACCCTGAGGAGGAGAACCTCACACTGCAAAGCTCTGCCTCTTCCAGACTAACACACAAAGAGCAAGAGGATCCTCTCAGTCTGAGTTTTGGGCAAGTACCCATCTGGCTGGCACATCTGAGCTGGCTCAACATCCCCCTTCCAGAGTCTCAGAGCTGGGGGGCCACCAAAATGAAGAGGTGGCTCGCTCATGCCTCTGTCCCAAGAGCTGCCACGGCTCGTCAGGCCTCGGAGCAGCTCACAGGAGTGTGGTTTCAAAGCCAGTGCAGCACCTCCTGCATCTCCAGCCAAGCTGTGACCGCGGCTCCACCGGCGCTGCCCATAAATCCTCCAGCCCGGTAAACAGCCGAATTACGTCGCCCCGCCATTGCTTAGCTGCTTTTGACACTAATTGCTTTGCGGAGTGTGTGCAACTGGCAACACCTTATTAAAAGTGAAATATATTATACTGTCCACTTATTGCGACTTTATAAAGATAAAGCGTCCCGAGGATAAGGAAAGGCTGGCAAAGGCATCGGCTCTCGGCCTCGGAGCGGCCGGCGGAGCCTGCAGCGTGCGGAGACAACACAGGGCAGGCACTGACAGGGCAAATTCATGCTCTCCTTTAAATTCCAAAGAGTATTTCCATTTGGAGACCAAGAGCGTGCTTGAGAATTTCTCCCCTGTTCATCTCCTGCTTTCAGCTCCGAGATCATCGCCCTCAAACCCCCGGGGAAGACAGGCAAAGATGCAACGCCAAAGGGCAGGGGGATCAATCACACGCTGCCCTCCTGCCAACTTCGAGAGGAGCAGACGGTGCCCCTCGACTCAAAAGGTCAGACTGATCATGAATTCACGTTTTCCTACCCCCAGACATCGCTGCCTGAACTGCGGTACAGCCTCTCCTGCTGGTGACACTAACTGGGGCATCCATGGCTCTGACAGTCACGTAAGTGCAGGCCCGAGAGCCCCGTGATGCTCCCACCTCCACGTCAGCCCAGCACAGGGATTTTCCCACCCAAGGGATCGATCCTGCACTTCCTCCCGCGTTCCTCAGAGGAGGAAGCCAAAACCCACTGTTTCACAAGGAGAAACGTGCAGAAACCTCCCCTTCAGATTTCGAGCTACAGCAAGGACATGCCTTTTAACACGTGTCTCTGCACATGCCTCGGGCAAGTCATTTTCCCTCTTTATTCCTTGGCTTCCCTGTCTACAAAAACAGGTACAATGAAATTTCTCTGTGAAGTGTTTTTAAGATCTACTGGAAACAACCACTGTGCAAGAGTGAGACCTGATAACACCAAGTCTCAGTAATAAATGTTTTGATCCAGCCCCCCTGGCCTCCTCTCACCAGGTAATTTTGGAAGAATTCTGGGTTTATTTTGAATTGATAGGCTATTTCTGGTTGGGAACACGACAGACAGGAGGAAGGCAGGCACAGGGGATGCCATCAAAGGCACTTCTGCAGCCTGCAGTGCTCACAAAGAGGTGGCAAGCAGGGAGGGCACAGAAAAGCCACCTACACGGGGGGAAAATCAGCTTCCGGGGACCTATTTTCAGTAAAATGGAGATATTCCTCAGGCACATCACAGAATGTGTGACATCTACATCCCTCCTGTACCGTGGAGGGTACTGATGCTCTTATTTATCATGTAGTGGTCATCTCCCATGTGGCAGAGACAACAGACCCACCTCCCACCAGCTCACGTGGTGCAGAAACACTGCCTGCATCGTGCTTGGATTCCTGAAGGAAACTGCATGTCCTAAGCAACAGACTTCAAATAACCAGAGTCTTTGGTTCAACAAGTTCAAATCCAAGCAGGATCAATACCTTCTCACTCCTGAGGTATCAGCAGGTAATTGGGTATCGTGCAGTGGTGAGTAACCTAGTTTGCTCAGAAACTGCAAACTTTAATCTTCATCCATTCCTCGTACATAGAATAGTGAGGGAGGAACAGATCAAAGGAGAACAGATCAAATTCAGCTGCATTTGGACTCAGATTGCAGAAAAAAGGACTCATTCTTAAGCAAAATGGCTCAGGCTTCTAAGGTTCAACATCTTCAGGGGACTCGAGTACAGCAGAACACCGGGAATTTACCATCTCTCCAGTGCAGCCACCTGTGACCCCAGCACTGCCTGCCTTGAGTTTAGGCTGCTCCTGACACCCCGACTCAGCACCAGAGTCCTCTCCCATTTCACCCAGCAGCATCTGAGCACCCCAACCCCTCCAAATGTCTGCCTCCTATTTCAGCTCATGGACTCCCACCCCAGCCCTCTTCTCCCCAGCGTCCCATTCCCAACCCTGCCGTGCCTGTGGCACCAGCCCTGCTGTGAGCTCTGGCGAGGCTGAGGAGATGCTCCAAGCTGGAAGGTCCCACCTGGCTGTAACAAGCTGCCAGCTCCAGCCATGGAAAGGAGAGGTGGCAAGGTAGAGAGAGGGCAGAGAGAGCCAGGAAAGCGCCCACATGACAGATTTCCCTGCCGATCAAAGGTAACTTTGCTCAGAGGTTTTGACATCTGATGAATTACGTCGCGCTGGCTCCGCTCACGGGCCCGAGTTTCCGGCAGCCCTCGCCTTTCATCCAGCGGCCGAACCCGCTCCCCCGGTGCCAGCAGAGGAGGGGACGGCAAGAGGGGTGGCTTTGCCAAAAGTCCTGGCCCGTCCCTGGGAGGAAGGAGATAAGGAGGGCGAGGGACAGCAGGGGACAGAGCCCCTTTGTCTGCGGAGCCTTTTGTCACCGGGAGATAGGAGGAGGCTGCGTGGCGCTGACATTTCGGTGACCAAATTAAAATGCGCCGCCACAGAGACTAAATGTCATTAGCCTCATTAGAAGTGATCCCATTAAAATAAGAAGCAATAACAACAACAACAAAAAAAAGGAAAAAAAAATTGAAGTGGAAATTAGCCAAAGTCGTTAAATAAAACAAATAAACGGGGAGATGCAGCGGGGACGGCGCAGCCAATGCCAATGGACTGGACTGCTGAGCTGGGGAGCAGCGTGGTGGGAGCAGCCAAAGTCTCCGTGGGCTCTGCTGCCACCCAGGAATGCGACGAGACAGGACCACTGGTGGTGTGGCCCCAAATGCAGCTGCCTGTTCAGGACAAGTCTATGGGATCTAAGCCTACGGGGTTTTTGGGGTTCCATTTCCAGACAGTTCCGGCACACACAGTTTTGCTTTAAGGACCTTCACGTCCACATCCCCTGGGGCTGGTGCTGCAGGCAGTGCTTGGTCAGCACCTCTGCACCACGAGAGACGAGCCCTGTGTGCGATGCTCTAATGGGAAGGCGGGTTTTTAGCAGCATCCAGGCTTCCCCCGGATGTTTCCCATTTAGTTACTGGCCAACACCACGAGCGTTTGGTTTATGCGCTGTGACAGGACCGCCGTGCGCGGTGGAAGGCTTGGTGAAAGAAGTGCTGCTTTGACCTTGTAAGGAGAGGAATTTTTCCTCTAACCCCTCTTGCTATGCAAACGCCATTTCCTTTGGGGCGGGAGAAGTCATCAGAAGGCCCTTGCAAGTTCCTGCTTATGACAGAGCAGATTTGAAAGCCCAGAGATCTCCTTCCCCCTCCTTCCCTTCTGTCAAAAATTATAATCATCATTTTCCAGCTTGCTGAACAATCAAAGTGTGGCCTATATTCGCTGGAGCTCCTTCCACATGCCGCATGCATAGCAACAAGTCCAGGAAACAAAAGCCAGAAGTAAACACTTGGGTGAGAGGAGGCGAAGGGCTGGCAGGGGGACAGCGGAGAAACGCTGCTCAGAGAGCACGTGTCGGGCACAGGCAGCCTGGCTCAGCCCAGTCTCACCGGTGTGGAGCTGCCCTGAGGGCCAGAGCCCCACGTGAAGACCTCTCCTTCCATCCTCTGCAAGGAGCATGGGAAGAAACACGCCTGGGAAGTTTGGTTAGTGGAAAGGGCAGTGGTGCTGCTGCACCGAAAAGAAGCCCAAGCCCTCCTGCTGCAGGTTCAGCTCGTCCTCACGTGGCTGGGGAGCCATGAGGAGCAATCCATGGGGTGAGCCACGAAGGACAAAGCCATGTGAAGCACAGGTAACCCCAGCTGCCCCCTGGAAAGCCCATATCCTCTGGATAACCAGCTCTGGTCTGGACACCCCCCCCATGGCTTTGCTGCCCAGCAGTCTGACAGGACAAGGCCCAGTCCCAGCACCTCACCCTGAAGCACGGAGCCCTCAAGGAATCTTGCTGGGCTGCCCCTTCCCTGCACTTTGCATCCTGCTCCAGTCTCCAGAGCTGTCAATCCAGCACTTTTCACTAGCGCTGAATTCACAGAAAAGTAAACCTAAAAATATCTCTTCTTTTCCCCCCCTTCCTCTGCCTCATCTCACACGTGTTCCGGGCGCACATGACTCTGCCGCACAAGGCAACAGGTTCAACTTCCCCAAAACACCTCCTCCCAAGGAGGTAGCTCTCGACACCAGCGGGTCCCTGCAGATATCTGAGTGTCCTAAACCACTGCCCCTGCCACGCCACGCCCTCTGAGCCTAAGCTGGGACTAGAGGGAGAGCCCACCAGCTCCCGCTCAGCCAGACCCCGGGATACCTGGGCTCACACATCCGTCAGTTCACAAGTGCACCCCCTGCCATCCCTACCTCTCCAGGCCTAACAAGCCACCTTGCTTGGTCACCCTTAGGGGGTGATAACACAGTCCCAGAGCTTTTAAAAAGCAGGCAGGAAAGTGTTTCTTTCCTCTAAGCATGAAACGAAGAGGAGTTCCCTGGAAAAACCCACCCACGGAGCAGCAAGTGTCAAAGCCACCTCTGTTATGTGCTGTTGCTGCGTTGGTAATTATAAGTACCGTGCCTTCATTAGGGAGAGATGACTGGGAGGCAAGGAGATTTGCAGCAAAGCTGTTATTATTTTTAAGTTTAAACAAAGAGGAGAAGTGTGACAGCTGAGATCACTCCCCACCCTGCACACACCAGCAGCCAAGAGCATCTCAGGGGATGTTCAGGCCAGGAGGGAAGGAGGGAAAGGGATGCGTCTGGTTTTGCCTCACTGAGGAGCACAAAGGACAGGGCTGCAAAACTGAGAGTGACCACAGGGTCATGAAGGACGTCACAGATAAAAACCCACGAGTTTTCCTCTATCCCCACCTGACTGCAGCAGAAGGATCCTCCTGGATACTCTGCCGAGGTTCATCGACAGCTCCCCAACAAGCCTCACTCAGCGACTTTGGTTTCTAACCAAGCAAAGCACAAACTTCAAATTGCATATTCAAGTGTAAAATACGAACACAGCTGCTTATGCAGCTCGAAATTCGCCATAACCAAATATTCAAGCCTTTGGAGAAGATTTTCAAAGGCGCCAGTTAAGGCACACAGCTCCCATCGGTGCCTTTGAAACGTTTCTCCCTTTTCAGTTTTTTTCACAGGGATTCGCACCAGCAAAAGCTCCTCCACCCGGCCGCCTGCAACCTCGGAATGCACAAAGGAGAGGCTGTCAAAGAGAAGCTGCTGGAAAACGCAAAGCAAGGTTCAGCACTTCGGGGCGTCCTGAAAGGCAGCTGCCAGAGCCACTGGCCCTGAAAGCCACGGTCCCCCCCAGAGCAAATTGTTCTGGAAAGCCGCGCCGCGGGGATTTGCGCGGAGCGAGAGCCGTGCGCGCCTGGTCTCCCGTCACGCTCCCTCCCCGCGTCATTTGGGAATGACAGCAAGCGCTGCTCCTCCCCAGCAGAATAAAACATCCTCCAAGAGACCTACGCCAGCTTTCTCCCCGTCCCAAGAGCCACAGGGTGGAGGAACCACCTTCTGTCAGGGAAACTACAACCCGTGTGTCAGGCAGAGGAGGAGCAGGCAGTGGTTTTGGGCTGACGCCCACCAGTGCAGGCTCCCCATCCTGCTGGGGACCTCTTCCCCAGCATCCCCGACTCAGGGAGGACTGATGGCTGCGGTGCCTGATCCACACCTACCCCCGGCCTTCAGGAGAGCACAGAAAAATCGCTTTAAGTCCCTCTTGCTCACATTGAAATGACACTAAAGCAGAACTAATGCGCTCCAGGTTCTTATTCTCGGGCTTAGTTGCAAGGGATCAGCAGCCCTCCACCACCCCCGCTGGACAGAGCTGATGGCCACAGCACAGGCTGTGAGGAACGTGTGTTCCTGCAGCAGGAAACCCCTCTTAGGAAGGGATGGAAAGGTGTTTTTAACACCTGCAATCCCTGTTTTGTAAACACAGATGGGTTTTACAGCCACCACCAAAAGCAGGATGCCCAAGCAAGGGCAGAACCTCCAGGAGGACGCAGAAAGCACATCCTGGGTGCAAGGGGTGATGGCAGAGCACTGGGGGACTCTCCAAGCTCTACAAGCTTTATCTTGATCCCAGGGCCTGGGAGCAGCGAAAAACAGGATTGTCCATCTCATCCTGCCAGATTTCTGACCTCTGCAAGGAGCCGCTGCCATGACAAGTAATTTCCCCAAGCCAGCAAGGCAGCGATATAAATGTCTGAAGAAGCTGATGAGCATTGATTTTTCCACCTGTAGAGCCCTGATGTCACACCATAACTGCAGATTAGCCAAATATACTCCCCACACCCCCAAATTCACTCTCCAGTGCATCACAGCCCACCTTCGTCTCAAAACAGCAGCACCCACCATGCCCAGCAGTTCAAAGCATTTGCCAACAGCTTGACAATTAAATTACCCACTCACCTCCCTATCCTGCAGTGCTGGGCTCATTAAAAATCCTCAGCATCCTTCCCATCAGAGAGCCCACCTCAGAGAGCAGCCCATGTCCAGGAACCCGCCTCCCCCAAGGCACCAGGTGACAACAGCATTAAGCCTTCGAAATTATTTTAGATAGAAACTTGTCTTACAGAGAAATAAAAAGCTGCAGAGTAAGACTCCCTCTATGACCAGAGGGGTCAGGGTTTCATTATTGCATTAACCTTTCGTGTCTTTAGATTCCACGAGAGTAAATTGGTAACGAGGCGACATGAGCCCCAATGGGAAAAATGCATCTTTCCCAGCAAAAATAAGAGAAGGGGGGAAGGACAGAGGTGGAAGCAAAAAAAAAAAAGAGGAGAAAATGGCAAATAAGCTATTACAGCTAATAATAACTTTGCAGTGCTATTTTCTGCAGGAGCCTTCAAGTTGTGATGTTTCCCTTCACTCTAATTACACCTTCTAAAAGCAGGTTCCCTTCTCACTTTAACCACCCCGCGCGAAACTCCCGCAGGATTCGGATAAAAACGGAAAGGGAAGGAGTTTGCACTTCAAAACAGCCTCTGCATTTCCCAGGGGAGCGTCACCTGCATAAAAAACTTGGGATTACGCCTGCAAATAATAAACAGCCAAAAAAAAAAAAAAACATCACACTTTGGGAAGGTGAAGGCTCCAAGGGGGAGCAGGGAGCATCCGACTTCCCTCAGCCATCCATGGCTTTACCAACATGACTTGTGTTCCAGCCCACGGCAGTGAAACCATGAGAGAAATCAGTGCTGGGGCTGGCTGGGCAGGGAGGGAAAACACCCAACCTCTGCAAGGCATGGAAAAATAAAAAGGATAGGAGACGTTCAAAGCCAGCGCTTTGAGGCAGAGGGTGACCAGTGTGGGGCAGGAAGGCAAAGCACCAAGCAGCCCAGTGCACTGGAATATTTCCCTTCCTCTAATGCAGGCAGAAGGTTTCTGCTGATGGATTAAGGGCTGAACCCAGACAGGCAAAGTGCTGGGTTGGTTTGGTTCAGGGGACATGCAAACCAGAGCAGATATTGCTGCTCAACAGAAGTAAGAAGGGAAAGCTACAACTGCATAAATGCGGATCAAGAAGCCTCTCCTAAGTTACTGGGGGCTTAAATGCACGGGCATTTTCCTTCCCTGGCACACGCAGAGGCCAGAGCCAGCCCAGGCCATGGGCCAAACAGCCCCGTCCCGAGGAAACTGCAGCAGGGCACTGGCAAACAGCAAATGCGCTGTGTCAGGTCCCTGCCAGCCCCTGCAGCTTAAGGACATCTTGGTGACAGCCCATCAAGTGTCACACGTCCTCCCACTTGGCCTGCACGGCTGCCTTCCCTCCATTTCTTTGCAATTCCAACCCAGAGAACCTCGTGGGAGAGCCAAGGCTCTACTCAGCTCGGCGCTGGTGAGGCACATCTGCCCCCACACCAATCCTGCTCTGGCCCCTGTCTTGCTCAAGAGCTTATTTTCAATACAAAACCCCTTTGCATTCACAGAAGTCAGGCAGCTCTTGCAGCCACACCACCATCCTCGTGCTCACGTGCTGAACTACAGGTGCACCATTTTGGTTGCAGGTGCTGCTGAGGAGCTCGAGGCTCTGCTGCCCGGGGTCCTCCACCACCCACCCCAACCAGCCAACGCTCTCCCCTGGGAACAGCACCGACCCCAGGGCTAACACACATCCCATCCCCCTGCAATCCCACAGCCCATCAAGTGGCACCCAGCCCCTGCCCAGGGACCCTTGTACCCGCTGATCACCCCAGCTGCAGCGTGACAGCAGGACGTGGATGGTCCCACGGCACGAGCCTCCACAAGCAAGTTTCAGCCCTCGTGTTCAGCACAGTTGTGGAAAGAGCTGCTTTCCAGCCGTGATACAGCCAACCCCTCCCCAGCCACACACACCAACCCCGCACAGCCAAGCGCTGTAACTAAACCAGGGGAAGCTGCTGAAATTCCAGCCGTGCCTCTCCCTGCCCTCCCGAGTCCAACAGGATTCTCGCCGGCAGTCAGGGAAAACACACGCTGGGTTAGGATCGGATCCGAGCCTCGCCACCCAGTCCCCATCTGCTCGCACAGGGACAGCAATCTTTCCAGCCGCTAAAAGTGCACATCATCATCATCCAAAATACCCCGGTGACTTCCTCCCCTCAGCTCCGTGTCCTCCCCCACCGCCCTCCCGAGGATGCAGCGCAGGGCTGCACTCACTGCCCCGCCAGCGCCAGCGCTGGATCCAGCCCCGGCATCTCCCCCTTCATCCTCCCCCTGGCAAGCCACGGGGACGAGGCCAATCCCCATTTCGGGAGCACCCTGCTCGGCTCGTGGGGGTTGCGGCACCAACACGGTCCCCCCCGGTGCCCAGATCGGGGCGGGGGGGTCCATTTTCACTTTGCAAGAGGGGGCGAGGGGCAGGCACCCGAGGCTGCCCAGCAGGCAGCGGGGAAGCACAGGGAGCAGCATGACAGCTCTCCAAGGAGGGAGGGCACAGCAGGTACCCAACTCTGAAGGGAGAAAAAACTGCGTGACCCCCCCCCCCCCCC
>VXAY01004698.1:441855-492022 GCA_013399855.1 Oxyruncus cristatus | reverse complement strand
GGAAGGGGTGCAGGAGGGCTGTGGTGGGCAGGAAGGGGTGCAGGAGGGCTGGGATGGGCAGGAAGGGGTGCAGGAGGGCTGGGGTGGGCAGGAAGGGCAGCAGGAGGGCTGGGGTGGGCAGGAAGGGGTGCAAGAGGGCTGTGGTGGGCAGGAAGGGGAACAGGAGGGTTGGGATGGGCAGGAAGGGTGGCAGAGGGCTCCGGGGGAGCAGAAAGTGCCCCAAACCTGCTGTGGCCATTGTTTCACCCCCTGCCCTCTCGGCAGTGCCCGCCCCAGCAGTCCCCACAACCTCCTCCTTCCCTCCTCCCTCCTTCCTGTCCCCTCCCTCGGGGTGTGTGTGTGTGTGCTCTGCTGAATGAAAGGCTACCCTTTTCTCCTTGACATCTTGTTAGAATGTGAATACAACAGCTATTGATTTGCATTTCGTGCAAGTAGAGAAAAAAAAAAGCCTTTTTTTTTCCTTTTTAAAGACTCTCTGAACTCAAAGCTCCTTCAGGAATAAACAGGCTGGATGGGGCTTGGAGCAACCTGGTGCAGTGGAAGGTGTCCCTGCCCGTGGCAGGGAGTTAGAATGAGATATTTAAGTCCCCTTCCAACCCAAACCATTCAGTGATTCTATGAATAAAGCACCAACCTCCTCAACCTCAGCATGGAGAGCACAAGGACCACCTGACCATCCTCCCCCAAAGTGCTTCTCCATCCCTACAGTACATTACCCCAGGCTGGGCCAGCAGCACCCACCCAGCTCCCTGGGGAAGGCAAACTGAGAACGATTAAAGCTGGACAAGGTAACTAAATTATCAGGAAAAGCCAAGGGAGAAGCAGGCAGCACTGCTCACCTCTTGAGGTTCGCGTTGCCATCACTCAGGCTCCTTCCACACAGGTCCCCAACCATTGTGACACAGACACCAACTGTCCTGCTGCCCCTTCCCTGGGGAGAACATCCTCAAAACCAGGCCAGGCAGACCCCGCAAACAGGGGAGAGAAACCCAGGGAGAGAAACTGGGGTGCTGGCAGGAGTGGGTGAGGGCGAACAGCTCTCCATCACCCACCACAGCCAGCAGGGTGCTGGGGGGATTAATTAGCGTTTGCAGAGCACTTTGAAGATAAAGGCGGCTGCGGGAGAGCTCGTAACTGGGAATGAGATGGAGATGGGGACAGGGGAGCCCAGGCACGGTGTGGTTCCTTATCTGGTGTACAAGCTGCAGCCCTGGCTGGGCGGACGCCGCGCGGGTTCACATGAAAGGCAGAACGGGAGAATTTCCGCAGCGTGGAAAAGAAAAAAAAAAAAAGAAAAAAAAAAATCAAGCTCATGCTGCTTGGGAAAAATGAGTGAGAGAGAGATGAAAAGATGGGATCTAAGTCTCTAAAAGCTGGAGAGACCTGCTATTGATTCTGGCTTGGGAAGAAGGGGCCTGAACAAGAGCCGGTGTGTTGTTAAGTGCACTTATCTCCTCTTGTTAGATGGCAGAACAGGGCCAGATGGACGGGGTACGAATTCCCGTCAAGAGTCATTACCAGCCCTGTGCTGGATGAGGCACCTCCAAAGGCTCCCTGTGAGCAGTGGCAAACATGGCAGCACCGTGAGGTCGGGACCCCCCGAAGGCCCCTGGGCAACCTATTCCAGTGCTTGAGCACCACCACTTCCCTAAAACAGCTTCGTTACGTTTAAAGAGAATTTCTTGTGCTTTAATTTGTGTCTGTTGCCCTGTGTGCCCTCTCTGGGTGCTCCTGAGAAGAGCCCAGCACCCTGTACACCCCCCAGACACCCCCCCAAAAAAAACCAAAACACCCATCCCCCAGAGCACCCCATCTCCTGGAGAAATCCTCGTGGGAAGGAGGCTGGTGGGAAAAGCCTGTGAGGGAGTTTGCTCCCCTCCTCAGCTGCCAGGAGGATGGGCCCATGCCAGGGGAGTGATGAAACACAAGATACCCTCACACAAATCTCTGATCATAGTAATTATCCGTTGTTGTCGTGTACAAAACATTATCTCCACGCAGACATCAAACTCCTTCTGTACCACCCCCGATCTCCACACACCCCACTGCTCCTGGCTCCCCATCCCATCAGCTCTGAACACACTCTCACCGGCACCAGGGCAGGATTCCCTTCTCCCAGTCAATGGGTTGAAAAGGAAGAGTTTTTTTGTCTGCCTCCCTTTGATCAAAATGACTGAACATTGGGGGAAGAGCAGGGGAAAAGGAAAGGAAACAGGGTAGAAATGATGCATCCCTGATCCATAAGCAGGGGATGGTTCAAGGATAAACTCAGGCATCGCTCACTGGCTGTGTGCTGCTGGGGGCTGGGTTTTCTCTTCTTTTTATTTTTTTAAGAGTGAGAGAGAAAGAAAACATTTTTTTAAGCTTTGCTCCTTTTCATTTTTCTCCGAGTTCAGTGGCTTTCCTCGTCAAGCCTCTGTAGCTCAGGTAAGAACAGAGGGCTCCAGATTAAAGAGCAACACAGCAGCAAGCAGAAGCCGTCAAGATAACAGAGAGGACAAAGTCAGGAAAGACAAAGGAGGGAAGTCTGGTTTCTGCAAGATTCCCACTTTCAGCTTTTATGTAGATTACTCCAGAAACAGGGACCAAGCTGCACATTTCAGACTCTGATCCCAACTCTCTCCGCCTGCACGTGGGGATCCGGGACAACGAGCTGCCTCAGGAGCCACGGTCTCTGCAGCAGGGCCCTCACAGACATTTAATACACCCTGGATTTTTATAGATCCCTGGGTGGGTGCACAGACAGACAGCACGCTAGACTGACAGCTCTAAATACCTCCCTGCACGAGCGTGGGCAGCACCAAGCGTGGTGCCTCCTGCCAGAGCAGCTCACGTGCCGGCAAAAATCCCAGGCATGCGGCTCGTCCCGGCCCTCACTCCTCTCCCCAAGGCACCCAACGAGACACGGGTTGGGAGAAGGAGTTGGTTTCATCACCCCCGATCCCAACAAGGGCCCACCAGCTGCTTCCTGCAGCATCCCCCACCACGGGATGCAGCACTCCCTTCTCCTCCCTCGGCCGTGAGATCTCCAACCCTAACTCTTCTCCTTGGAACCAAAACCAACCTGCAAGTTGGCAGAAGATTTGCCTGGAGCCCCACTGCAAAGCCAGGCACCCCACAGACTGAGGGCTCAGCAGGGTCCACCTCTCCTTTGAACATGACTCCAGCAATGACACACTCCAAGAGTTCCGAGAGGTTCTCCCAGGAAACCTTCCCTGCCGACTTGTTTATAGATCTATTCTTAGCTCAACTTGGACTCACTGCAGAAGCAGCAAGGAGCCTTTCATCCCGTGACCCTGAGGCACCTGAAAGAATATGAGCTGAGCCTTGAGGAGAGAAAATATTGTCCTCTCTGTTAGACCTCTGACAGAGGGGTCAACCCACAGACGAGGCCAGGAAGATGGGCAGCCAGAGGAGCAGGGAACAGCAAATTGGCAGGAGAGGCTTTAGATGTGCACAAGGCAAGAGGCTGCCCAGGGACAGCTTGGGCAAGAGGAGCACACGAGGTGCATCAGAAATTGGATGAAGTGGGGGGGCTCAAAGGGCAGCAGCACGAAGTCCAGCTGGAGACCCCCCATCAAGGGGATGAGGGAGGTCCTTCCCCTCAACCAGGAGCAGCTTCTGGGAGCATTCTGGTGGTCTGTCTGCTCCAGGTAGCACCCATAAACCCACTGCCCTCTGCATAAGGGACTGGGAGGTAGGAAATACATGGTCAAAACCCCATTTTCAACCAGGAGCAGGAGAAGGGAGGCTGGGTGGTGACAAACTCTGTGCAAACAGCCCCATCCTTGGGATGCTCCCAGGGAAAGGACATCCTGGAGGTTGCGAAGAAGCCACCAAACCACCGTGTTCCCACTTTGCTCCCGGATGAAAACAACTGTATTTCCTTTGGGCCTTGTCCCAGAGTTGTGATGAGAACATCTCCTATTAAAGATGGGAGATGCTCATCACCCCTAATCCGGGGAGGGAGAGCAGGTGCCGGGAGAGGGGGCACTGCACCCTCGTGCAGCACAGAAAGGATTTTCCATATGCTGCCTGATCAGTTATATCAGTTTCTTAAAATGCTATTGCACAGATATTTCAGAGGCATCATGTAGTACCATCTGTTATGTTATATATTGCACCGAGCCCGGCCAATTTTCAGATCCTGTAATTTTATCTCCTCCATTTCATATGCGGCGCAGGCATTTTGCAAGGAGAGCCGACGACGGGGAGCGGGAATCCGCACGGGAGGGATGGAGCGCGAGGAAATCAAGAGGCAAGGCCCAAAAAATGGCAGCTCCCGCCCATCCCAGACACCGGAAGGGAGTTCTGGGGCTGCACCCCAACATTTTGGGTCAACCACCTGGCAGCAAGGCCTGCCTGGCCCAGGGCAGAGCGCAGCTCACTCTCCATCTCTCCCGCTGCGTCCCTGCCTCCAACAGCAACGCTGCGGGGTGGAGAGACGCCTCCGGCATCTCACAGATGTCCTTTTCCCTGCCTCCCCCTGCTTTTCCAGGCGGCACCGTGTTCCCCCCATTCCCCATGGCAGCGAGGAGCTGCACCCCGGCACGTCCTGCCACGCAACCCCAACACCTGCACGGCAAGGGATGCTGCAGCAGGGCAGCTCCGTGCCAGGGTTATCCCCTCCCTCATCCCTTTTTCCAGGGAGCAGCAGTAGCAAGAGGAGCTGCTGGTGGAGCCAGCGTGGGGCTTGTGGACTCCCCATCCCTGGAAGTGTTGAAAGCCAGCTTGGGTGCAACCTGGTCTAGTGGAAGGTGTCCCTGCCCATGGCAGGGGGTGGAATGACGTGGGCTTTAAGGTCCCTTCCAACCCAAATAATTCTGTGATGCCATGAATTACTGGGCACCTTGGCCCCATTTAAGTGTCCATCAGCAAAAACCATCTCTGCTTTGTGGGGCGAGCAGTGACAGGCCCTGACAAGCATCATTAAGGCAAAACTCCCAAGTTATCCTCATGGATAACTCCATGCTGCAAGAGCAGAGAAAAGACCAGAGACCTAAAATAACCCCTGAGGTTACAGGAAAAAAATCAACTGAAGCAGATGGGCAGAGCAGAGATTGGAAAGCTCTGTCCTCTAAGATAAAAAGTCACAAACATTTGATTTTTCAAGTGAGTGCTTCCAACTCATCAGTCAGACACTGACACAGCTTTTATCAACTCCTTCTCAAGTGACAGCAAAGTTCGGTGCTGCTCTGCTCAATTTATTCTGATTTCATTAGGAAAAGAGACACGAAAAAAAAGGCAGAAACCTTCTGATTTCCTGTGTTTTGCTGGCTCCCTCCTCTGGCACTTGGAAATATTTTTATTTTGTAATGGGTTTGGCCATGAAGTAATCGGAAATGTGTCCGGCGCTCTCCTTGGACCTGCTCTTCAAGACAAGCAAGCCTTGCTCTGACTCATCCTGCGCTGTCAGAGAACCTGTTTTTAAAAGCTTTTTGCATCCTTGCTACAGTAATTAAAAGGAAAGGGAGAAGCCAGCAGAAATGTTACCCTTGCTACTGTCTAATACTAAAAAAATAGTCAAACACACTTGGAGGAAAGCGACGTCAAGCAGAATCAGCAGCACTTGAGCACATCAACGTCACGTTGCTTACAACAACCACAGAGGAAGATGCAAGAACCTCAGAGCCAACTCCTCAAGTGTTTTCTGCCCAGAAAGAGCTTCCCCTGACCCCCATTAATATGACATCACTTCAGGTCTGGAAGTCCCCAGGCTTATTTTTCCACAAAGGCACATTTTGTGGCTCTATTTGTTTTTAAATGAAGATATGACCATCTCCTATGGAGATCTGGCACCGTCTTGACAAAGGTTTTGGTGCCAAGCCTAAAACTCTGCTTTCAGTTGTATTTTTCTCTTAGTTCATTAATACCTCGGGTTTGTGTGCATTTAATATTCTCCCTGGCATTTCAGTTTTTCATTTGAAAGGAGTAATTCAAGTACTTTTTAAATATTATTTCGCTATTGTTCACAAAACACTTCTGACAGAAAACAGCATTTCCATTCTGGTTTAAAACTTGTAAACAACCTTTCCCCTTTATAAAGGAATAAAATGTGTTTATTCACCTACCAAATACCCGCAAGCAGAGAGCCATGGGGAGCCTGTTAACTTTGGGAACTCAGGGTGGGAGGTGTTCAAAAATAATAAATAGCAATGCTGGTTTCTCCATCTTTCCTCCCAAGTTTTAAGGGCTCTTGGCACCACTGCCCAGCTCGAGCATATAAGAACAGGTTCTGTATTAAAGCATGAGCTTAGTTTAAGGAGATTTATCCTTTTTCCCTTGGTCTGCAGCACCTGAATAACCTAATTGAGGGTTCTCTGCTATGGGTCATGTAATCTAAGCGGATAACTAACAGCAGAAGCAAGATTTGTTCCCAAAAGGAACTGAGGGTCTCATAGCAAGCACTTCACCTTCTGGTCATGGTCCTCTCCCTGCCCCAAAGGAAAATCTGAGCCCTCCAGAGCAGGGATGGATAGGGAAAAGGGAGAAGTTCAAAGCAGGAGGAGGGAAGTGTGATCAAAGCAGGAAGGCTGCCACTCCAAGGCTCTGCAAAATCACTAAACGCCCTCAAATGCTGCTCCCTCCTTCCCCAGCACAGAACACTTCACATCTGGCAGGTTAATTCTGCCCGTCAGTCACTCCTCACACTGATCCGGAATACCCAGCCAGCTACAGGCTACATAAATATTGACAGGGTACAATCCTAAATAAATAGATCTGCTCAAACACTCGTATTGACCACTCTGAGAAGGCAAAACAAGGCCTGGGAGAGAGGGAGTTTCATCCAGTCCCAAATTGGATAAGCACAGATGCAGACAAGGCTCTGGGTAAAGCCCCTTTGCTCATGTCCTAAACACCAGCTGGGAGATGGGGAAGGAAAGGAAAGCCCTGGAGAGACAAGGAGGCAAAATGCTTGCATGGGAATTATGCCTTGACAAGACATTTGTTTTTCTGGTTCTGTTGCCTTCTGGTCAAGTAACTTGAAAATTCAATAGTGTGCACAGAGAACTGGGGCAAGGGAGGAGCGGAAAGGCAGCGTGTTCCTCTGGGGACAATCAATCACAGGAGGGAGGCTGCCAAGTCACCCTCGAGCTGCCCAAGTGTGCTTATGGATGAGATTAGAGAGCTCCTTCTGGGGATCAAAGGAAAGCTCTCCCCCAGGAGCGTGCTTCCTTCAACTCCCGAATTCCCAGAGGACTCCTTTAGCCGCATCTCCTGCAGATATTTTCTTTGGGAGGGTCACAGTCCCCTGAGTCTCATTAAGGACCTTAAAAGAAAACAATGCTTAATTTGAGGGAATCCCACTTCATCCAGCTTCGAGTCAAAACTACGCGTGGATGGCAGCGTTGTGTTATTTGGATGCACGGCCCTGCGTCTCGATTTCTAACCCAAGAGGTAAGCACTGGTGCATCACCAACCACCCTGCGCTGTAATTAAGCTGGAAATTCTCATTCAGAGTTTCTGCCCTTGTGCAGCCAATAGCATTCATCTCTCTGATACCAAGCCATGAAAAAATAATAACTACAACCGCAGCTTGCAGGAGAAAATCAGCATTGCAAGTCATCCGGCTTGGATCGCCAGAGTTCAAACCCACCGGTGGCTGCAGCCTTGCAGCTCATGGCCCCTGGTAATGGGAACTTGCCTATTTCATGAACTCCGAAGGCAATCCAAAGGAGAATCATTCTTCATAATTGTTTTTCAACTTCTCCTCCAGCTGGAGGAATAATGACTGCACAATTCTCCTAACAACATGATCATAATCTATCAGTTCTATGAACTATAGAATGAACCCAAAGAGATAATTGGTGCAGGCACTGAATGATAAACATGTCAAGATTATGATTTCTTTGCTTAAAAATGAAACGAAGATATGATTGGAAATGCCATGCTTGGGGAGTATGAGCAATATTCCCATGCTCCATCATCTAAATTAGTTTATAATTTGCATACACTTGTATTTTTAGGCATTGTTCGAAGGCAGGGGAGCTGTAAAACATCAAGATCCAAACATCACCAGACTTCGTCCTTCAACGGCACCTTCCCAGTAAAGATCCCGACGTGCGTCAGGAAGCCCCATTATCCCAGGAGCAGCTGCGGAGGTGCAGCTCTGCCGGGAGCCTCGGGGGGTTTATCACCTCCTTCCAGGGGGGTTTTTACAGCCCCAGAGATTTGCTCTGAGCGCGGGGCGCGCACACACACGCCAGCAGCAAGCTCAGCAGGCGATGAATTTTAGTGTTGCACCTTCCCGTCTGCCGGTTCCTGACGCTCCCAGAGGGACGACAAACCCAGGCTGACATTCAGCTCGTAACAAAACCCAAACCACAGCAAAATTCACCTGATTTCCATGTTTTTTACAAGCACTGTTGCACAGCCCTCTGAGAGCTTAACGAGCCACGGTGCTTTCTTGGGTTAAACATGAGGCAAAACCACCACCAGCCCAAAGTGCGTTCACGGGCTGAGGGGGCCTCTGACTCCCCTCCTTCAGCTGCACCCTCCTGCAGTTTTCAGCAGCAATGCAAAAGAAAAAGGGAGGGAAACGGGCATCTCCTGAAATCTGGGGAGGGGATATCTGGGCTCCAAGTCTGATTCGCGCCCTCATCCTGTACAAAGATGCCCCACATCCCACCAAATCCCACCGTTCTCCCTTGCCCACAGAAGCCTTTGCAGCCCACGGGGGCTGCCCGGGGAGCACTAGGTGGAAACGGGGACTGCTGAACCATGAAAGAGCAACTAACAGGTCCCCTCTGCCTGTGACTGTTCCCGTCACTGCTCGGAAACCCCTCGGGGCTCCCTGTGGGAGCCACAGCCGGCCTGGCTGCTCATTCCATATGGCACCCATTAGCCTGTTGCTGGGATGGCACCGACGGCGCGTGGCAAGAGCCAGCTGCCAGCCAGCCGTGCGTGGAGGCACCGCGTCCCCCGGACAGCTCCTGCTCCAAAGAGGATGGGGAGGAAGGAGAAACACAGTCCTGCACCCTCTGCCAGCCCCAAATACTCAGGTGGGCTTTGCTGCCAGCCCCCCCAGTGGGTCCTCCCGAACCGCTGCGCAGGGAGAGGAGCCTTTCCCGAAAACCAGCACCACACAAGGACATGGGATGGGAGCCATGGAAAGGGACACCTGTGTTCCTCTGCAGGAGTCAGGAGCAAGGGGGGAACACCAGTAAAGGAAGCTTGAAAGATGAAAGCACCAATTCCATCCTTTCTCTGCTAAAACAGAGTCCCTTAAAGCAAGTCTACTGAATTAAAGAGGAAACCCTAGAGAGCCTCCATGCTCATGAATAAATTCAATTTGCCATCTCATTTTTGAACTTATAAAAGCCAAAGCTCTCTAAACAAGAGACAAAGCGTCGCGCTATGCCTTCAGGCACCTGGAGATGAGCCCTCAGACAGGGCACGAGGCTTCTTGGGGCACTCAACCAAACCAGCCCCAGGTGCCTTGTCCCATCTCAGAGCCCCGGTCCCGGGGACCAAACCCCATGTCACAGGAGTTGGTCACCAAAGAAACAGCCAGGACAGGACGGGAATTTGCATTAAATCTTCCTACGGCACTATTATTTTTTATTTCGCCTACATTATTATTATTTACTTGTATTTTCCCCCGCCTTGTTTCATGCTGCCTAGTCCAGCATTGCAGCAGCACAGCACCTGTCCACAGGCACTGCTCCCTCACCCCCTGCCTGCCAACAGAACAAATCCACCCTTTAAATAACAGCAAACTACAATGCAGTGTGATGGAGACAGGAACAGCAGCCCCTCGACTGAAGTCACCCAGCACCTCTGCTTTCTATACCTGCCCAAGCACCACCGGCACCGCTCCTGTGGGATACAGCAGGCACGGATTGCTTGGCCTGGCTCCTGCTTGCAGAAGGCTGGATCTGCACTCCGAAGGCTGCCTGCGGCCAAAGGCACCTGAGCAGGTTTCTAATGCGGCCGCAGTGCAGGGGAAAGGAGCTCCAGCACATCCCAGGCACCGGAGCCACGGGATGCTCGCTGAGAATGACCCCCCCATCACACCCACCCTCGCTCCTCCTGCTGGGTTCAGTGCACCTGGGAGCTCTGGGTTCACACTGGCAGCAGGACAGAAGCAAATCTGGACGGACATCCACTGGATTTTGCAGATCCCACCAAGCCCAGCCCTGTAAACTCTGGGGTTTGCAGCTGTGGCAGCAGAACTGAGCAGGAAGAACAACCCTTGGGCAGCTGAGACTGATCTGATGTGATCACATCCCTTGCTCCCTCCCCCAAAAACTGTCACTCAAGCCCTAGGAGTGGCATTGAAGACTCCACGATTTTTCCTGTGTTTCCCTGTGTGTTGGGAACACAGGCAGCACAGCCCTTGCTCAGCACTCAGGAGCCAGCACTGAAGCACAGGAGAACCTCAAGCCAATTGAATTACGTGCTGTAATGTGTTCAAGAAATACTGACATACTTGTCAAACTCTTCACAATTCCTTCTTTCTCTTTCCCTTTTTATTTTTTACATTCCTGACTAGCTCTATAGATCATTGGATAACACTCAGAAAATCACCGGGATGATTTTCCTTTCTTTCCCCATCATTGCCATCAAATGAAGCTATTTGTGAATACATCTGCTGGAAACCAAACCAAACCAAACATGACAAGTCTATTTTCACAGCCGGCAAGGCACCGAGGTGTGCACAGCCCTGTGAGTCACGCCCGGGTGCAGCACCAGGGAGGCACTTTTAGGGAGCACGGGAAGCAAGGGTGGGCAGAGCGTGACTGCAGGAGGAGCTGGGCTGGGATTTCACACCGGGGGGAAGGCTGCACGGTAATTCCCTAATGACAGAAGGCTAAGAAAGCCACAACACCCAGGGAAATTCCCTCCTCTGTGACAAGGTACAGCAGGTTTTGGAGTTGCAAGAGCCCAGCGCCACCTATTACTAAGTCATTAGCAGCAGAGTAATATTCTAATAGTTAACAATTTGACTAATAAGCCTCTGTGGCAAAGGGAAAGTCAAGACAAAAGGCGCTGCCTGATGCACCAATTTATCCTGATGATAAACTCCTGAATCAGAGACAACCATGTTGAGGGTTGCTGAGGGAATCTTCTCCTTCCAGGGAAACACAGATGTTCCTTCCATGTACCTGCTCCTCTACAGCAACACTTTACACCTGCATGGCAAACCTCCAGAGGCCACAAAATTGGTGAAATTCCTCATTCAGCACATCCCCAGAGCCCAGGCACACCTTTACCACCTTCTCCCTGCCAAACTGCAAGAGTCCTTCCCCCTCCCAGCTGTGGATGGAGATTCCTCCTGGAGAGCTGGTTCAAGGGCCAGCAGAAGCTTCTGGACTTCCAACCTCAGAGCCAGACCCTGAGGTTTTGCCAGGGGGACACACACAAAGCCAGCAAGCAACAAAGGTGCACAACCTGGGTGGGGAACCAGGAGCCCAGTGCTCTGGCTCAGGCACACACCATGTTAATCGTGGCCCTTTCTGGATTTAAAAATCTTGATGCTTGTGAAATCTCTTCCCAAGAGGATGCCTGGAATAAATTGTCATCTGATAATAGCTACCAGGTGGCGAGGGAAGAAAAAAAAAGCAGACATGCACAGAATGTTTTGACTTCAAACTCATGTGGATTGTCAGGGAGGGAGTGCATTTTGCGTCCCTCCCTCGTCCCTGCCCCCTCCTCGCCATTTTCACCCCCTTCATGGATTTTTAAAAATTATTTTGGCTTTCTTCAAGTGTTAGGCCAACTGCCTGTGGCAGCAGCTGAGGCTGGTGGCAGAGTCCAGAGCAAACCCCCACCACCCTTCAAAGCCTCAGGGGTGGCCAGGTTGGGGTCACCACGCTGGCTCCTCATCTCCCCTCTAATTAAGTGAGCAGATAAAGCCTCCACAGACATCCCTGCTCCTCTTGCCTTCTCCCAACCTTTCCTACCCCCTCTGCCTTATCCATCTGCCCCTCCTCACTCCAGTCCTCGCTCCCCATCATACCTGTAACCTTTCCCATTAACACCTGCCCAGGCAGGGAAAACCCCTCCCGAGCTCAAAGCATCTGCTCCTAATCCATTGGCCACGGAGCCTGTCTCAGCCTCGGGCAAGGAGCAGGCACAGAACTCCCTCCCCATCCAGGATGACATTTCCAGGGCAGGGGAGCAAAGGGCAATCCTCTCCCCAGCTTCAGAGGCCAGTAAAAGGCCGTGTCAGAGCTCCCTGCTGCATCTGGGGAATGCACATCCCTTTCTTCCTGTTCCAGGAAGGCGACGCTTGCTCAGTGGAAGCCTGGGAACAGGCACACGCACAGATTACATCTTGTTCCTAGCAGGAAGGGATATTGACTTGGAAAATATCAAAACCGCCTCTGAGCCCGCAGCACCCCCCTCACAAAACAGGAAAAAAAATGAAAAAAAAAAAAAAAGAGGTTGAATCAGAGAGGAGGAGATATTTTACTACATGGAATATCTGAGGAAATTAGGGTCTGTAGCGAGGAGCGCGGAGAGCAGGAAGGAACTTTTAGATGGCATCTTGGAATTTTAGAGGTCCCTGCCAGAACACACACGACCCAGGAGGGGCTGTGGCAGCAGCGGGAGCTGCCAGGAGGGCAGAGCTGCTCAGCCACCCCGTGTGTGAGGGGACATCCAGCTGAGGGTACCGAGAACGATGACCAGGAGAGCAGCAGCCAGTCACCTGCACAGGTGGGAAGACCTGCTCGAGTCCAGAAGCCACACAGGCCTTGCCCTGGGCAGGTCAGTGCTGCCAGGAAAACACAGCATCCCAAACCCAGCCTTGCCTCTGCCTCTCAGCTTCCACAGCTCAATTCCTGCTCCAGACACGACTCGAGGAAAAATAAAGTGGCCAGAGGCAAGCACTAATGATGAGTGCCAATCTAATGACACACATAATACAGTCAGCTCCATTGCAAATGTAATTGCAATCATAATGCAATCAATACCAATGGAAACACCATATTTATACAGGGCCTTTCATCACTCACATGTAATGCAGTCGGTGCCAGTGCAAATATGCCAGCATCTGAAATAAAATATTTGCCACACATCTCATGCACATGCAGACCAAACACTGCATTCGGGAGAGCCTTGGGATGTTGAAGGCTTCGGGAGGTTTCTGGGAATGCAACAAACCCATGAGAAACCAAATAAAAATCCCGAGTCCAGCTGTACTTGGGAAAATAATAAAACCTCCGTTCACATTGAATTCTCCGTAGCTTAAGTCACGATTTCCACATTGCTCTCCCTGTCAGTTCTCTGCCCCAGCACATTGCCGTGGTCAGGCAGTCATTAACCTCCTGATGGGGAGAAAATGGGGAGAAGGGCTCCTGCCTGCTGGCTGGGGCAGCATCCAGATCCTCCCCACAAGTGCTGCACCAGAGACATGTGGTCCTGCTTCACCCAGTGGTGGCAGCAGGACCAAGCACCCGAGCCTCAGCACCACCTGCTGACACCCCTGGAGATACCAGTGTGACTGGTCCCCTTAAGAAGCTGAAGGACTCCGCCCTTACACTCTGGAAAGAGAACACTCCCAAGGCTTCTACAACTCTGGAGCCCGGCAGCACTGGGAGAGCACAGAAATCCATCCTGCCCTCGCTCGCCATCCCATCTGCCCTCTGAATCCGATCCAGACAGTCCATCATGGGGCTTGACACATTTAATGTCTCAGTAAAGAAAAACACGATGCGCTGATGCTCCTGTAAACCTCTGACAACTGACAGCCTAATGGCTCCTTATTTTTTCCCAGATGCAGTTTAGAAAATGAAATAAATTTCGGTCCTTAAGCAGACTGCCTGCTCCGTGAGTACCGTGTTTGCTGCACTCCCAGGCACCAGCGCTGAGCTGCAGGAGCAGGGAGCAGGGATGGCAAAGGGAAAGGACAGCACGAGGGGTGGAAGTGGATGGAGGAGTTGTTCAGTACTAACTTATGCACCTAAATCCACCCAGAGTGCCCTTTGCTCCCGTTCGCTGAATGCAAGAGCCAGCACCCAAAACTCCAGCTGTAGGGGATGCTGCTGTCCTAGCCTGGAAAGAACAGGTGGGGAAACGGGACCCATCCTGTTAGGATGGTTTTTAGGATGATCTGGAAAAGGTTCTCCCCCCAGAGAGTGGTTGGCACTGACCAGGCTCCCCAGGGCAGTGGGCACAGCCCCAAACCTGACAGAGCTCCAGGAGGGTTTGGACAACGCTCTCGGGGACAGGGTGGGATTGTTGGGGTGTCTGTGCAGGGTTGGGGATTGGACTCAGTGATCCTATAGGGCCCTTCCAACTCAGGATATTCCATGGTTCTGTGACGCCTCTCTGGTGACACCCACACAGGGAGGTCCTGGTGCTCCTCCGCACCTCAGAGGTCTCCTGTGGGCAGTAAAAGCTTGAGATGGGGTCGAAGCTCAGAAATCCCCTCCTGCTGTGGCTGCAGGGTATTCAGCAGTGCTGTGTAATTAGGCTAAAGCAGAGTGTGGCCACGGGGCTGGGAGGTGTGATGGAAAGCCTTTCACAGGGAGGGGGCCAGGTCCTTGTGGAGCACAGCCCAGCCATTACTCACCAGCCTCGAGCCAGCAGACTGGAAACCCTGCCTCTGAAACACTTCTGAGGCTCTCAGTGATGGAAGATGGACAGGGCTGGAGCTGAAGCTCTTACCTCACCACAAAGCCTCTGGAGGGCAGGGAAGGAGGTTTAGGGGTGGGGCTGCCACATGTGGTCCTGATGGAGCAACCCACGCACTCCCCAGCAGCTGGGATGCAGCTCTCTCCCCAGGCAGAGGAGGAGGGATGGGGGCAGTGGGAGCCTGCTGCCTCTCTCCCCATACCTGTGACAGTCAGCAGGGGACATGACATCCCATCCAAACCATCACACAGCTGGAAACCCCAAGGCAGGGAGCTGGATCCCAGCCACCCAGATTTTGGGGGACCTCTGCAGTGCCTGGCATCATTTAGAGGGCACTGCAGTGGCAGGAGCCACTCTGATCTTAATAACGTGGAGCTTTCAGCTCAAAGTCTTCTCTCTTTCTTTTTTCCCCAATTAATGAACTCCTTCTAGGCCATTTCCCCCCCGCCCATGAGGTCTTGCCCCCTGCTGCAAAGCACAGCTGCTGGATGGTGGGAGTGGGTGCTGCTGGACCCCACCAGTCCACACCAGTGAGAATAAGCACCAGTGACCCTGTGGCTTGCAGGGTCACCACCAGCCTCCCAGCCTGAAGGCTCAGGAGGCTCCTTTGTGACCTCACAGCTCCCCACAGGAAGGGAAACCCAAGCAAAGGGACAGGATGGTCTCAAAGCCAACAAGGACGAGCTCTGCTGCATCCTCACACAGCCCAGTTAGAGTGTGGGGTGGGGGCTGCAGCCCCCTCTCACACCCTCAGAATCCTGGTGCTGACAGGCAAAAGCTCACACAGCCCCTCTGAGCAGCCACCCCGTGCTCACACCCCAGCTGGAGCTCGGGGGGGCCTGGACCACCTGCACACCGCACACACCAGCCCCTGGCACAGCGTCGAGCACAGACTGTTCCCTTCAGCACTTTTCTCACCCCAAATTCCCTGCTCTCCCCCTCCCTCGCTGCCAGAGGCTATTTCTCTCTTGATCCAGGCCAGCTTCAAAACCAGGGCCACCGCAGCAGCTCCTTGCAGGTGGTATTTACATTTCTCCGGAGGAGATAAATGCATTCCCGTCCGTACTCGGGATGACCCCATTTCCTTTTTGGAGGCACCCAGGACTCAGAAAAGGGATGAGAAGGGAGAACACACTCTGCAGGCCGCTCTGAGACAGAAGATTTTCAAAGAGGACTTTCAAGGTGGGATAAAAAAGCCAGCCCTAGCTGCAGGAGGGCTGGCCAAAGGGAGCAAAGGGATGGGAAGCAGCAGAGGAGAAATGAGGGAAGTTCCAATGCATTGGGAGCATCGAGGCAAGGACAAAACCAACCTCATCTCCCTGGCTCTGCTGCAGATGAGTTCATCCCAGATTAGGAAAGCTGTTTCATCTCACTGTGCCCCCCCCCCCCCCCGCAAACTGTCTCTGCAAGAAAGGCACATTCTGGAAAGCTTGGGAGGACAGGGAGAAGGCAGAGAGGAGGACAGAGGTAAACTGGGGCTCAATACCTGCCAAGAGCCAGTGAAAGGGCCAGTCTCCCTCCGAGCACGGCAAGACACATGGAGTGATGAAGCCGCCAAGAAGTTGTTAATCAGGACTAATAGTTTGAGGTTCTTAATATTCCTGCAATCCAATAAATCAATGGCACTAAACACGAGCGCGGGAAGGCGAGCACCGGACTGACAGGACAAATTAGGTTGGGCTGCAGGGAGAGATTCCTCAAACAGTTTGTTCCATCTGAGCTCACAGGCAGCTGCGGAGCTGAGGGTGCTACAGGAGACGTCCCTCAGGTGAGCTGTGCCTCCTGTCCAGACACCCCTCCTGGCATCCTCCTGCTCCCAGGGTCCTGGCCATGCTCAGGGAAGCAAGAGCAGCCCCACCCCATCCCAAATGTTGCACAAAGATTAACTAGTTGCTCCCCTTGCTGCTCCCAGGGCACGGAAAGGATTAGCTCACTGTTTACCCTCTTGCTTTACGTGTGCATGTAAACCACTATTCAAGTGCCAGGAATTATTATGAGAGATACACAAATGCTGGGATTTACAACAGGATTAGTACCCTAAAACAGAGCTGCTGCTATTCCTCCTCTGATCCTCCTGAGTATCCCAAGAAAGACTGTGGTATTCCAGGCGAAAACAGTGGTGCATAACCTTCAAATTAGAAGGAGGAGAATAAGGCAGCCCAGCTCTTCCAAATCCTCTAGAAGACACCTTGCAATTACAGGAGATCTGGATCAGATCTTAAGCAAATACCGCAGCTCTCACCTCAGCCGAGTTATAAAACATGCCCACGGAGTAAATGACTCAAACATGCTGGGTTCGGGACCTAAGAGGCCATCCAGACAGCTCCTATCAAATCTATCTCACGCCATACTGAACTCAAACTTAACACAGCCCAGAAATGTGTTAGCAGCAGAGAAAAAACGGGGTGGTTTCATCTCAATCCATGTGTTTGTCCCTGTGTTAGCCAAGGGACATCTGCAGAGAAACCAGGATATTCAGCCCAGTCACCTCCATCTTCTCCTCAGTCCTCCAAAAATGAAAGAACCAGCCTCACCATACCAGCCTCTGCAGCCCTTGTCATATGGAACTTTCCCAGGTCCTTAAATCATTCTTGTCTCCCTATGACAAGGGGTTGGAAGGGCTGAGATTATTTATCTTAAAAAGGAGACAAATAGGAAGTCTTATGATAAATGTATATGAATTAATGAATGAGAGAGACAAAGTACATCTGGTATTTCTACCCTCCCTGCCTTGCAACACAAGAAGTCCCCTTTGATTCCACTGAAATAGTGACAAATTCAAAACTGATGAAAAGAAACACTTTCCCCCAACCAGCCTATGAAATCAGTCAGAGCCCGGAGCTCGGGAGCTTTCAGAGACATTTATATCAATAACATGGCTATCCAGAGCTAATGGTCAATGCTAATGAAAAGGAGAGAATGAGTTTAAGGCCCCCTCTAATGACTGCAGTGGGCTGGACAGAAATCCTGGATTCAGCTAGCGATTCCAGCCTGGAAAAACTCCAACTCACATATTTGCAGCTTAGGTGCTGCGTGGATTCACTGGGGGAGATGGTTCTCCACAACTCCACTGCTCCTGCCTGGGATTCAGGGCCCATTTCACAACCCTGCTCTAGGCACTATCCCTATGAATTCAAACAGATCCTCCAAGGAAACACTTGTATTCCCTTTCCTACCTCCCACCCAGGAAAAAGACCCCAAGGAGGTCTGGGAAGCTTGTTTCATCACACACCAGCTGTGAGTCCACGCCAGAACTGCAGTCTGAAGCCCTCCAGTACTTATTATTTCTCCTTAAAACTCATCTATATTCCTTACCCCTGAATTACCAATACAGGAGAGCACCACTGCTCTGTTTTTCCTGGGAATTGTTCCTTTGTCTTTGGTCTCTTGCCATCATGATTGTTACTGATATCAAAAGCAGTGTCCAGAAACTTCAAACAAGAGGCAAACCTCGATTAAGTGCACATTTTAAGAGATGCTCACTGCCCTAGAGAGCACAGATACAGGAAGAAAAGAAAGATTTGAAAACATCCCCAAGGTCACAGTAGGAGCCTGCAGCACATCCAGGGGGGAAAATGGTGCTGAAACAACCCTGTCCATGAGCCCAGCCTGAAATTCACCCCTCCTCCTGTGTTTACATCACCTGGGGTTGCAAGTTTAGTGTGTGGGTTCTGCATGTGCTGTGATGGGACCGAGCCCAGCCCACAAGATCTCTCTTCCCAAAACTCAGGGTCTGGACAAGCACATTGCAAGGACCTCAGCTCCCTCTTCCCTGCATCACCACAACATCCTTCTTCCTTTTATTCCCACCACGTTCCTCGTGGTTTGCAGGGACCTTTGCATGTGACACCACCACTGTTGAACTCATAATATTAAGGCCAGGTAACTAAGGCCAGATCTCCAATGAGTCCTGATTATAGATTGGGGAGGTCAATGCACAAAGTCAGGAGAGGGATGGACTCCTCCCAAGGGCAGCTCACAGCCTCTCCTTCTCCACTGACACAGCTCTGGGACTTTATTAGACAACTGAACTCAGGTGGTGTGAAAATCTTCCACACCTCTAAGCTCTAAATCACAAACTGGAAACTGCCTGAGCAGAATGGCACTTCCCTACACAAATACATTGCAAACCACTGTGCACATTTGTCCTGGCCATCAGCAGTTGCAATGATCACTGTAAGAGGGTTGAACACGGTGGAATGTTCTTTACTCTGGAGTGTAACATGCCCATTATGAAGTGCTATATAATGCTGAGCTCCTGCTGTAAAAGGGTCTTCAGAAATGACAACATAAAGAATTAACAGCCTCCAAAACAGGACTCAGGTGAAACCTGATAGTTAAAGCTGAGAGAATTTTATAGCAAAATCCTGCAAGTTTCACAGGAACATAACACAAAGCCATAAATCACATTGGCTTTGCTTACAAGGTTGGTGGAACTCAGGAAATATAAAACCCCAAAAACTTTTGATGAACATCCCAAGTCCTGAGCTTGTTACACGGTTCTGAGGACCTGTTTGTCAAACCCTGTTTACCAACACATCCTCAAATAATTCATGGACTTCTGCCAAGTGTCAGGTAAATATTTCTCAAAATAATAAAGATACAGTCCTGGCCCAAAGAAGGTGTAACACTGTGATGGCAGGTAGAGGACATGTCTTGTGGTGCCAGAGGCATGAGCCCTCTGAGTGCTACAGGAGTCCAGCACTGTGGGCTCTGATCTGGGTGAGCCAACTCCCACCCTCAGCTCCTGCACCCCAAACCCCTCTGCCCAAAGTAGGGACAGAACCCTTCTTCACTCCCACCTGCGAGGCTTTAGCGTGGCAATGACGAGCAAGAGCTCAAATTCCAAATAAAGGCCATGGAAAAAAAAAAAAAAAGGACAGAAAAAAGCAACAATTGAAGATTGTTCTTCAACAAACCACCAGCACGTTCCGCCGCGTGCTCCAGCTCTCGTCTCCGACCTGACCCTGAGGACCACAGCCCAAACCCCCGTGAGACCCTTTATGGGAACGCGCGCACCCGCAAGCAAAATCGGACACAGAAATAAAAGCTGGAGAGGAGTTTTGGTGGTTTCACCTAGGGTGTGCTCCTTCCACTGGCCACGGGTTATCGATCTCTGCGGAGAAGAGCCAGCAGCCACCGCTGACGTGCCGTCCCTCAGCCAGGGGTAATGTACGACTGTTGGGAACCACAGTTAACTGATGAACCCATCTGGCAGGGGAGTGAGAAGTGATTGATTCACTCTCCATCCTGGTACTTAGACTTTTCACCCTCAACAGGCCACGAAGGCTCGTTCATCATCTTCATCAATCAAGTGGGCAAATATCATTAAATCTGCAGGCCACAAGCAGCATCATTTATATCTTTGTCTTTTTTTTTTTCCCTCTTTTTTTTTTGTTTCAAAAGTTTGCCACCTCCTCTTCCCACATCCCTTACTAAAAAATGGTGCTTCCACCCGTCAGGGATTCAGTGAGGTGAAATGGAGAAGCTGAATCCTGCTAAGAAGGGATGGGGTTCTCATCTCTCCCAAGACACTGGGGATGCTCAGAGGTACGGAGCATTCCCAGATACTCCAGAGCTGCCCAGCCCTGTACAACATCAGCGATGTCTGGGTGGGTTCAGCTCATGATAACTGTGTACTATTGAACCCACCAGGGGTGTTTTGCTGCTGACCCAGAGCACAGTATTAAAGTCACCAAAGCAGTACCACGCAGGATCTGGCACAAACCAGGGGAATTCCTCAAAGTTCAGTGGAGCAGCAATGACCTGCTTATGCTGTTCATCTGCCCTATAACTTCCCCAGGACAATGGGGACACTTTCAGCTTATTAACACTGTTTAAGCACTGACTTGTTCCTTAATGCACTTTTTCAAAGTCACTTTTTCCAAAGCACGGAGCCTTTAGCAGCACGTACTGACACCAGAAGGGAACACAAAACCCATCAAAAAGCAGGGATAGGCTTAAGGCCATGCTGCAGCAAAGCTGACACTTCATCCTGGCAGGCTCCCTCCCACCCCAGGGCTGTGTGAGTCCACTCTCTGCTTAGCTGAGCACTCTGACCAGCCCCCAGTCAAGGATGAATGGATAGATGGACAACAACTGCCAACAAGTTCACTGCCTCCTCTCCCAGCAAGACACTCCATTAGAAAAGCTTTTAAAAAACACCCATGGAAAAAAAACACTGGGCAAAACAATCTGACTCGGGGAGATTTCAGGCGAGTTCAGAATAGCCCGGAGTGAAAATCCAGCTCTAACGCGACCGAAAGAGCCCCGCCAAGGAGCAGATGCAGCAGCCAAGGCTGTAAATTAAAATCACCGAGGGAAGGTTGGAGGAGCCAAATGAGATCTCCACCTGCCATTCCTTCCGAGGCACAGAAAGGGCCGGGCGTTCCGAAGGAGGGCGATGGATAGGCAGACAAATCATTTTATTAGCCTTAATTGCCATTTCAATACCATACCCATGTCTCCACATAAGCCTTCGTTCACTGCAAAGTTGTCAGCTCATGTCCTGAATGGGCCAGGCTTGTTATCAGCAAGGCGTTTACAGCCCCTGGGCTGTGCATTAATTAAAAAGGCTTTGTGCTGAGGCTCATTCATTAGCACACTGCTCCTTTAATCACTGCCTCTTCAGCCACCAGGACAATCTATAAATCTCCTCAAATATGAAATAATGAAGTGGAATGGTTCAATTTATTACAATGTAATAAGGCAGGATAATAGGGGGTGGACAGGGTGGCACTGGAGCTGTCTCCTTGCCCAGTCTTCCCACCTCATTACTGACAGAGACCATGGATGAGAAGAACGGGAAGGATGCAGGTGAGGATGGAGAACACATGGGACAGGGATCTTCCCATCTCCTGCCATCCCACCATCATGAAACCCAGTTTGCCACAAGTGAATGAAGATGATGCTGAAAGCCAGACGTGGTTTCCTGGCCTTGGGAGGACACAGGTAGGTTTTCCCCTGAGGAAGTTTCAAAGATTTTGCTCTTTGATGCAGACACAGCATCCCCTCAGCAAAGGGTAAGTCTCTCACTCTACATCCCATTTTCCCATCTGCACCCCCATTTTCCAACCTCTCCTTCCTTAGATCTTGTTCCATCATTCCTGGAAGGATCCAGGTTGAGACGGACAGCGCCAAGGAGCAGGTGTTCCAGGGAACATCAACAAGCTACAAAAATCCACGTGTTAACACAAAGCTCCTGTTTCCCCCCTCATGGCTCATCTCCCAGCTGGGCACTCAAGTCAAGCTGCCAAATAAAATATGACTGCACACAATGAGTTAATTAATAAAGAGAGAAAGGTGAGCATTAGCCTGGCTTTGCATTTCCTGAATAAATGCATCAAGGACACCTAACTAGTGAGGGGAGGCCAAACACGAATTTTTGTCATGATGAAAATTGCAGACCAAAGATGCCAAGGAAAGAAACAAAACTTCCAGCTATTCTAGAAAAGCAGCCACTGTATCCAAAGAAAGTGCAAAATGAAAACTGCCCATACAAAAGTTAACAAAAGCTAATTACGCTCTCACATAGAAAGAGAGTGTTTAGAGAAAAGCAGGATTTGTAAAGAGCATTGTGGTGGATTTTGAAAAACTACTTTTTCCTGTCAAAAGATACCTAGTAAGGAACATCCAGTTCATATTAAAACAGCTCTACAATTTGCTACTTTATTTTCAATGCTCTCCCTATTCAGTCTTAGAAGGCCTTGAATTCTTATGCACTAACAGCTGTATAATTAATGTGCCTATTAATATAATTAATACAACATGTTGCTTTATCCAAGTCAAAATTAATGCCCAGGAAACCGCGTTGTGATAAATTCACAGTAAGGAAAAAAAACCCTAAATCATCAGAATAACCCATTTCAACCTTTTCTTTAAGACTGAAAACTGTTCTAAAGACTTCATTTCAAAATGTGGAATCGTTCAGCGTTTTTCCACATGGAATATGCAAGTTATAAACATGCATCATTTTAACTGAGCCAGCCTAACCCCGGTGGGAGGGAGTGCCCTGGCCTAGGAAAGCACTCCAGGATTTCATTTTTTCTCCCCATTCATTATCAGAAGTAGATTTAAAATAACGTTAGAGGACGGGAGAATTATTTCTTCCCCTGCCTCAGAAAAGGACCGACCGACCACGCCGTTAAAAACCCACAGATCTTTAATATCAGCAATCTGCTGAGTGCTAATTTGTCAACACGAAACCTTTCATCTCCAAGGTTCCCCAAACACTTCATTTGCTCGAGAGTCACTCGTCCCACTGCAGTGAGATCCACATCATCCACATGGCGCCGTGAGCAGGAGCTTTGGGTTCCTCCTTCCCCTCTAGGAAGGGCTCCTCCAGCAGTCAGGCAACTAATTACCACCCAAGTCAATGAATTAACCCTGTCCCTGACTGCTCTGCGAGTTCCACGGTGCTTTTTAGAGGGAACAGCGGGCTGGGTTCCTTCCCATCAGAAAACTCTATTATATGGATCTTCAAAAAAAGCTCATTACTACAAAGCCACGAGCATTCAATCCCACTAATAAAACGCATCGGTATATAATTATAATATTAGGCACTTAAATTGCAGTTTTCATCGGCGGCTCTCAAAGTATTTTACCGCAGTAAATTAAGTCCCCCCCTAATTTGGGCCGGTCAGAGTTTCGTGTTTGAAGCTCTTCCTCGAGGAGAATTCGATTTTGTGTTCACAAGGAAAAGTGGCAGAAAGGATCTGTCCTTCCTCAAAACGCTCATTTCCCTCTGGCGAGGGACATGCGGCAGGGAAGACCCAACTCTGTGAAACGCTGTGGGGATGAAGAGTTAAAACGCTGCTAAGAGAGGAATGGCACTGAATCCATAAACTTTTTTCGGAGGCAGCAAAACGGTTTTGCAGGACGTGTTTGCTCTCACCACCCCTCGCCGCCCTGGGGTTCTCCGGCTCGCACCGTCATACCGGGGGGATAAGCAAGACAAAACGGACTCATTATGGGAACAAAACCACCCTGGGACCCAGTTTTCTTCGCTGAAGGAAATCTCCAAACCTGGAATCACCAGTTTTTCCTGAGAGCTGCACCCTGGGTTTGGGCTGGAGGGAGGAAGCCACGCTTACTGCAAGCTGACAGCAGCATCGCCCTTGACTAGATGGAGGATGACAGCGGCTCCTCCGGAGTCACATCTTGGCCCGTGCTGGAACAAATATGCTTCCAGCAGGCGATGATGTTGAGGAAATCAGAGATGACAATGAAAGTAGAGGAAATTGTCCGTCTGGGAGACGGAGCACACCCAGCACACAAGGTTCAAGCTTTCATCTGCAAGGAGACCCGCGCGCTCGGGAGGTTACGGCAGGAACACCAGTGTAAATGATATCACCACGGGCACCAAGCAGGCAGCTCGCTCCCCTAACTATTAGCTGGCAGCACCAACCCTCAGTAATTCCAGCTATTAAAAACAACTTAGAGAGGACTCAGATCTCATTTTGCAGAGAGCGCAGGGGTCTCGATGACTGTTTTTAAAGTTTTCCTGCACCGGAGTTAACAGTCTATGGCTTTGATATGTTCAGCTGCTGTGCTGCTTCCAGGTTTATTAAATTCACAAGCAGAGAGACAGGAGGGCTTGTTATTTTTCCAAAAGAATCCCCAGAAAAAAAGGGCAAAGCTTCTCAGGCATAAATGCAATCTGCAAATTCAGAAACCACGGGGGTCCAGGAGACTCCCCTCCCCAAGACCACGCAACAAATCAGATAATTGTTGTTACGTGCATGTGTTTATTCAAATTTCAAGGGAATTACTATGTATGTGGTACCTCCACAAACACGCCCACCTTTAAATACATACACTGGCAACAGTAAACAGATTAAATGTAATATTCCAGTGCAGTGGGGAAGGGTTAACCTGCACCACAGCAGCACTAGCAAACATCCCAAGCCCCTTTTATTCACCAATTAATCTCCCCTCTGAAGAGGGGACTTGGTTTTGACACCTTAGAGACCCAGACTGGAATGACTGCTGAAAACACAACAGCAAATAGATGTATTTTCCCCTTATTCATGACCAAAAGCTCTTTTTCCCTTGATATTGCTTTTCAAGCAGGTCTCATTACAATTAAACCCTTTTTGGTTGGATCTAGAGAGTTTTTACAGTCCGTTCTCACACGTGTTTGATGACCAGGTGGCTCATGGGATGATGCATCTCCAGGGGTCACTTGGTACTTCTGTGCTCTGTGTGAAGGGAGATTCTCCCTCGTCACAGGTAAGAGGATTTAATGCTGTTCATCACAGACCAGTGCAGACGCTCCCTAAAGTGTCTGGATAAAACCCCATTAAATCCATCCCGCTTTTTACAAACCATGAGAAGGAAGAAGAAAGGACAGGGCCAGGCACAAACCACCACCATCTATTGTGCATCACGATGGGAAGAGTCTGGGCTCCGGGGACATTTTTCTTTTGGCACTTATTGTCTCCTAAACTCCACAATCTATACAATAGCTATGTTTGTAATCACTCGAAAATTTTCAATTAAATGTAAAAAACCAGAAACAAGTAAATCTATTCTCTCTTTTGACTGTTCTATTGATTAAAATGGATGCCTGAGCTGCGGCCGCCGAACCATGAAAAGCAATCTGTCTTGGATGGGTAAGAGATCGTTAGGAAATCGTTGTGCTGAGGCAAGAATAACTGTGCATGTACACACACGTGTGGGGCTGGGCACGGACCCCCACACGCTGCCCTGCAATAAAGCCACCTGCAAGGAAGAAATAAAACCGCGCGTATACGTATTTCAATATCAAGTTCAAAGCAATCTGAGGTGTTAGCCTGTCACAAAGACCTCTCCTCGTTTTCTAAGCTTCATCATTTTCCTCGGCGGTAGAAACTGGTCTCTGTTGCTGCAGAGCCAAAAAAAAAAAAAAAAAAGAAAAAAAAAAAACAAACCAAGAGGTGGGAGAAGAGAAACCTCAAGGTCTGTCACGTGTTACAAGCTCCAAGAGCAAGGAAACCACTTCTTGGGCCATTAGGAGATTTTCAAGCTGACGACAAGGAGATCCTCCAGTTGATGTCTCACCTTCCCCTTTCATCCCTGTCCTTTCAGGGAGAAGTGGAGGACGTTAAACATCCCCAGGAACACTTAGTTTTGCAGAGCCTGGCCGGTTGGGGTGCGAGTTAACCTAAGGCAAGGCAAAGGAGGGGGAAAACTTCCCACATGAAGCTTCTGCCTTGAGCACTCACCACGGATTCCCAGACTGCAGCAGAGCCGTCTAATATTGGCTCTTCACAGCCACAGGAACAGATGGAGAACACTTCGGTCTGTGCCGACAATACTCTGCTTTTTAAGCAAGACCATCCTGATATCAGCTCTATTTTATCTCAGCACCTCAAGCTGAAGCTTAAATTAACCAAACATCGGGTTGGGGTTTTTTTGTTGTAACCAATCACCATCCCACCAGGCCTGGGGAGTTCAGATCAGTGAATCCTCAGCCTTTGCAAGAAAAAGATCTGATCTGCTGGAGCCAGTGCGTAGCCTGCTCCTCTCTAGGTATCCACACATCACCCAAAGGAAAGAGCCCTAGAGAGAGGTCAGGTTTGGCAGCTCTGCTGCAAAGCACAGTTCTGAGAAAACCTCTGCTGATCACAGCCAGTGCTCATCCTCCCCAACAGCAGCAGCAGGAAAACTCCTCTCCAAAATCCACTTCCTAGCAGGGACTGAGGCCCCAGCAGCTTTCTCCCACCAGCACAGGTCCAGCAGACACATGTCCTCATCTGAACAAGAGGAAGCCACCCTGCTGTCCGGGATCTCCGGGAGACACAGGGATGCTGGGCAGGAGCGCCTGGCGTTGAGCGAGCCTGGAAGGCTGGGAGTGTTCATCAGAGCAGCGCTACTAATGAATTTAAAACTGAAACAAGCTGTCATTTAGGGATGAGGGGATCCCCACCTCCCCACACACTCATCCCTGGTATTTGCTAATGGGAAGAGCGAGGCACAACAGCAGATTCCGTCTGACTCACGCAGTTTGCACTTTTATCGGGTGCTTTTTTCCATCCCCCCCTCTCCAGAGTGCAGACAAAACGTACCAGCAGTGCTGAATGAGGAGGAATGTTTGGGGAATGGTGCTCCAAGCCACTTCCATTCTGTTTGTAAACTGGGAGGCCACGACCTACATCTCCCGCTCCAGGCAGGCACTGCCAGGGGGTCACAGCACAGGGATGCTCACAGACACTGGGGAGGGCCTTTAGGAAGAGCCCCCAAATAATTAAAAAAGAGGAAGATAATGAAAATAGTAAGTTTCAAATCCTCTGACTGGACAGGCCTAGAAAAGCACTGCCAGGTTTTACAGGGCAGTAAAACCAGTCCTGCCATCCCCACACCACAAAATACCAGATAAAACCAGCAGCAAACGCAAACTGGAGGGGATCTATGGACCCCCAGCTATGTGCAAGACCACTCAGCCATGAGCCCAAGAGGAGGCACTGAAGGGGTTAGCATCTCTCAGGTCCTTTAATATATTTTCCCTAATTAAGCTGTTCAATTCGCCAGCTTAAAGAGCTGCCGATAGCTGCTACAAATTGATTTATCTTTTGATGAAGGTAAAATTTGCTGGAAAAAATGAGAAGCAAACAACATATGGGTTTGGGAGGGATTAAATTACTTTGTCTTGTGTTAAGATTCAAACATATTCTGGAGGCAGGATGAGTCTTTTACAAGTAAATTGTTTTTATACTATATATCCATTTCTATGTAAACAGAAGGATACTCATTTACACATCCACCTACAATACCTGCTAGGTAGCAGAAGTATATCCTTAAAAGCCAGATGAGATCCCAAGCTCTCAGCGGGCACACACACACAAATAAAAAGCAATCATCCTGCAAACAGCCCTGGGGGGGTGGCAGGGAAAAAAAGCCTTCTGGAAACACAAGCAATCCAACCATAATAGACACGGCCTGAAGCAGCCTCGGCGTGGAGGGTCACGACTGGGTAGCGCTGCGGAGGTCAAGGCTCCAAAACTGCAATTGTAATTCCCAGACCATCCCTGCCTGGGAGCTGCAGTCCCCTTGGATGGCACGAGCTTAGTAGAGTTCACCACCTCCGCTCCATTATTTTGTTTTACTCACCACTAAGAAATACAAGGTGAAGAGGGATAAATATTAAATCACAGCCAGCCTGACACGACCGAGCAACAGCAGCAGCCAGCACGGGGTAATTTGCTTGATCTCAAATGAGGAGTTTCCCCTGGTGGGCTGGGGCATTATAACCTCAGTAAGTAAGAGAGGTGAGATGAGGATTTGGCCTCTGCAGCTCCAGTATCACAACACACAGGGCTGCAAGCACCGATGTCCCCTCAAATACAGGTCCTTTCCCCAGCAAAAGCCGTGCTCATCTCACCCCTACACACAGCCAGGAATTTGGCTGCGTGCTTCCTCCCTCAAAACCAGCTTCTGCACTTCAGACCATCCCCAGCACCACTGTCTCCAAAGAGGGAGTTAAAGAGAGTTCAGAGTGAGGGATGCAGCCATGGTCACAGGGGGGTTGCATTTATTAACTGTTACTCCCCACATCCACTTTATCGGCTATTTTGGGCACGTGCATTCCCTTCACAAGCACATGCCAGACAACTGAGAGCGGATAATTTGCCCAGACAGGCAGTAAATACATCCCATCTCATCCTTCCTCCTAGAATAATGTGCTTTCTGGTGTCACCTGTCATGTAAATCATCACCTTGCAATTTATCCTGAGCTACATTTCAACCGCTTCTGGACCTACCGGAAAAATAAAGAAAGAAACAATCAGAAGGTCCAGCAACTCCTCCTGCAAAACAGGGATGCTTCTTCCCTGGCCAATATTTCAAATTTATTGGAGAGAAGACACCTACTGAATTTATGGCTTCCCGGGTGAATTTCCAGCTCTTAGATTTAGAGGAGTCCTACATTTTCTCCAAGCTATACAGAAGACATTTACATAAGTTTTTGTGCAGCGTTGAAGCTCATTCCTTCAGTCTATTCCTTTCTCACCATATGAGTATCCAACAGCTACCCACCCTGTAGTTACCGCAGCTCAACAACTTCGAGGTGGATTTGGAAAATCCCACGAGTTGCATGACAAATTAAACGCCTGTCATTTATTTTTTATTTAAAATCTTCCCACAGAACCGGAGTCGAGCAAAGAACCGAGGTTGATGGTGCTGCCTGGGCTGCAGCCTTCCCAAGGAACAACGAAAAAAAAATGATGTTTTCTCTCCAAAAAGTGAGCCCAGAAAAGCCTCCATGGGAACTTACAGCCAGAAAAATAAACAAACAAGAAATTTTTGCCGGACATTGCTTTTGAAATTTTTGCTTTTGACAAGTTCAAGTGGAAGGTTCTCTGGTGGAAGGTGTCCCTGGCCATGGCAGCGGTTTGGAACGAGATGAGCTTAAAGATCCCTTCCAACGCAAACCATTCCATGAGTCTACAAATGTATTTCCAGCAGAAATTCCTCAAACCAGCCAGGCTCGCTGAAAAGGTTGGATTTAAGGAGGTGTTTGGGCAGCTTAAGCTGGCTGGGGCTGCACAGTCCTGGGGGGGGACCCCTTTAATCTGCATCCTCTGGCTGTGCAGAGAAAAAGCCTCCTGCGCATCTGTGCCTTCTCAATTTTGTGTTCAAAACACTTGAGAATCTCTCTTTTGTTCCTTGGCTGTCTCCCTTAATCCTCCCCTCAGTCATTATTCAATATTTAGTTTTGTGACTACATTATTTAACTTGGCGGAGCGTTTTGGGACGCAGCTTGAATAAAAGCCTCTATTTTTAAGCGGCGGAGGGGACCGTCGGCACAGGCAGGGAGGAGACAGCACTGACAGCAAAGAGGAGACCAAAGCTTCACCCATCAAAAAAAAAAAAAAAACAACCCACAACACCTCTCCAGGGAAAGTAGGCTGGCAGTCACAGGATCGTCATTCGGGGGAATAAATCACCGAAGCAAACTCCGATGTCGGTAATTTTGTGACGCAGAAAATTGATTCGTACGTTACAATCAAGGAGCTCCTGCCTCTGTAATGCATGCTCGGTGTTTTAACATAATTATCTGGGCAACAGTTCTAATGTTTGCAGCCTCCTCTGGCTGTCAACCTGGAAGTAAGTTGGGGGTGAGGGGATGGGGGAAGAAAAAAATAAAATTTTAAAATACTCTTCTTCAGAGACAGGATTAAAGAGAGAGGGGGAAAAAAAAGAAAAAAATCAATCTCTGAGCAACCTCCTTTGTATTTTGTTGTGACAAGCCTGCATTTAAACAGCCTGCGAAGTCAAAACAACAGGAGAAATATCAATACACATTAATTTAATCAAGGAACACAATTCTGCCAGGCCAGGCTGAACTTGGCTTTGTTTCCTCCCCGGTTTCTGTGGCAGCTGATGACACCCCACCACCCCACGAGGCCTCAGGGGTGACTCGGGGTCTCCTCAAAGGCCCTGAGCCCTCTCACAGCTCCTGGTGATGCAGCATCCCCTTCTCACACCTCCATCTCTCCTCCCCCAGAAAACCTCCTTTTGCTGGCAGACCCGCCCCTGTTGGCCATCCTGCTGCACCCTTCCTGCCTGCCACGGAGCTTTCAGAGGACAGGCAGATAAAAGGGTAAACATGATAACAAAAGCCATTCTCCACCACACTTGACTCCGTCAAACCCTGGGCGCAGCGCGACTCTTTGAAACAAGAATCTCATTAAGGAAGGGAGAGTTGAAAGGATGAGCCCCCGCACAGCAAACGCAGAAATCAGATGTACTTGACCTTTCAAATGAATGCACATCATCTGAGCGACTGCTCGTGTCAGAGTAATTCAAACAGACACCTGATAATCCTCTTAAAAGACTAAAACTTGGGTGCTGCGTTGAGCACAATGCAGCGGGATCCGCGGGTGGCCTCGTCTCCGTGCTCGGTCCTGCCCTCACCCCCAATTTCCCCAGGCACCTCCAAGTCTTGTCCCCTCCCCGGGCTTTCATGTCCCCCCACACACAGAGGAGATGTTTCAAGTCCAGCATTCATTAACGAGGAAGCGTCTTCTGTGCTGACACAGCTGGAAACGAAAAGCTGATGCTCCTTAACACAAATTAGGTGATTAAACACTTCGGATGGAAAAGATGTGCCCCAAAAGCAAGGTACAAGACAGGGACCTCCTTCCAGACAGGCTCCAGCCACGGTGACCCCATGTACAAGCCAAAGGACCCACTTAGGTCCTGCATCTTGTGTATCAACCTGTGCCATGTATTCTGTGTTCCTGAGAAAGAGAAACGCTGTATTTAAGCCATGAGGGTTCCCAGAAAAGCCCAACAGCTTCACAGGGAAACATTTACATCATGAATGGCTGCAAATGGAGAGCTCCCCAAGCTAAGGACATACTGATTACAGCCCAAAGGCTGTAAAAGAACATGGAGAGCAGCTGCGAGGTCTCTTCATGGACAGTGCTGCTGGAGAGGTCACCAGAATGAAATCCAGGTGTCTGCCTGGATCACCTCCCCTTCAGGGTTATTGGACATCCTGGTCAGATCCAGCTGCCTGCCTTGATCTACAGCTCCATTTCCACCAATAATTTCTGGTCTTTGTTTACCACATCCATACAAAGAGAGGCACAGATGCTCCCAAGCCTTTGAAATCAGAGACACCGGGGAGTCAACAACCCAAAAAACACGGGAGGAAAAGGGGGTTTTGGTGGCTATTTACGGCCTGTGTCTACGAACAGCTCCACAGAGTGACAGACCACGCAGCCTGTCAGTCTAATAATGAGTTTCTTCTGAAAAACACCAAACATCAACAGCTTGCCCTTTCCAGTGGAATCCAGAGGTGTTTTCTTGACTGGTAAGGAATCTGGAAGCACACCAGCCTCCTCCTGATGTCACAGTAACACCAGCCCCAGTCATGGCAGGACAGGCACCTCATGGCTTTGTATGCTCCGGCAAGCTCTCCCCTTCCTCCTCCCCGTGAGCTCCCCAGCATCCAGTGTTAATTAGCTAATATCTGTTTGTCTGATGGTTCTCTGCAGGCCACCCAAGAGAAGTACAGGGCTCTGCAGACCTCCCAGCCCAGCGTGCAGGTCAAGACACACTGGGTGACACCAGGAGAAACCAGCACCTCTCCTCCCACGTGGGCTCGTACCTTTTGTCGCCCTGCACGAGGCTCCCCCGTGCTCATCCCACACCGTCCCCAAACCAGGACCCGCTCTGGCATGTGCCAGCAGCCACCCCCCCACCCCGCCTGCAGACTCTCGGGCGTGTTCTTCACCCCTCCTCTGAACACTTCCCAACAGCTCATGAATTTTATAAACTAAACTCATTGCAACTAAACCATGAAATTGCAAAATTTAACTCGGTCAACAAACAAAGCCTTCATTGGCAGGGAGCTGGGGCTGCCTGAGGCAGGGCTGCTGTGCTGCCTGGGCACCGGGCAAGGCGGGAATCTCCTCCGAGAGACTCTGCATCCCGCTCCATCCCCCTTGGCCACGGCGCAGGGAGAGGCTTGCAGGACGCTGGAGCATCACAGCCTACACAACATCACACCTTACACCCAGCTCCTTCAGCAGTGCCAGCCGCTCCCAGCACCCTTCCCCTTCCTGGCCATTCCCACTATGGACTCACAAGCACAGCAAAGCCTCAGCAGCCCCAAGACCCCTGGGCAAAGCCGCCGTGCCCAGCCACAAGGGCTCTGCCGCAGCCCCCAGGTCCAGCCAAGCCCGGCTGCTGCCTCCCCCCCTGTCTGGCAGCACTGAACGCTCTGTCCACGTCCAGGGTGGCCGGGAGAGCCTCGGGAAGTTAATGGAGCGCTAATTAGCTGCCAGACCGAGGGGAGGGATTGAAGGCGCTGCTTCATTTGCTCGGTGGAATTGGGCCATTAAAATGAAGGGTGAGGAGTCTCGGGATGAGCTGGGGCGGCAGAGGCTGCCACGCTGCTGGAGGGATGCAGAGAGGTCTCTCTGGGGACAGCTGGGGCTCCACAAACCATTTTATCGGGGTGAGGAGCAGCTTTTGGCACAGAGAGGGAGAGGGAACAAACTGCGCCGTTGGTGCCTGCACCGAGGAGGACAATGGAGCTCCACCAAAGCGATCTCCTCATCACCTTCACCACCTCCAGCGCTCAGCTTTGGAGCCCCACCAGTAGAGACACCCACGCCAACCCTTCTTCCCTGCACCCACAACCCCCAGTGGCCAAAGGCACTTGCTCCAGGTGGGAAGAGTGCAGCAATACCTGCTGGAGTGCAAGCATGTCCTCACCAGGCTCCTGCCAACATACCAATGCCACCTCCTTCCAAGCAAGCACGGTGCCACAGGGTGTTTCTATGGCAACAAGCATCTCCAGTACAGCCGGCACCGACACTCCAGCACCGTTCTGCTGACACCGGGGGCCACAGTCCCACCAGCTCTCCTTGCTCTGCAGCTCCAGGCAGGGCTCCCAGGGCAAAACTCAGCCTTCAAAACTCACTTGGAGCTCCTTTCCCAGCACCATGACCTTCACAGATATCCCTCAGTCTCCAGGTAGGAGCAAACGCGGGAAGGACTCAACGTCCCTCCCGTGGACGTCGCCCACCCTGCAGCACCAAGTCCTTGGCTTGCAGCTGGCCCTGGCACCAGCAGCCCTGCAAGCTCCCACCCCCGAGAGCAGCAGCAGAGCTGGGGTCATCAGTCACAGAGTCGTGCTATAGGCAGCCTTAAATCCCAGGCCTACCTTCCCATCGATCTCCCCGGCTCCGTGAAATTAAGAAAAACGCAAGACAAACACAAGCGAACGTCCCCGGGCAGGCTGTGAGAGAGGCAACCAAACAGCAGCAACTCCCCCGAGCAGGGCTCTGGGAGCTGGCAGGCAGCGCCTGGCTGGGAAAAACAAACCCCAGTTCCAGAAGGAACGCCAGTCTCGGCTCAAACATCACCCTGGGATCCACGACCACCTCCAGCAGGAGAGGGGATGGGGCTGCAAATGCCTTCGCCGTTACTACCTGGAGTAACTTTGTCAACAGATGACATGAAGAGATTACAGGGAACACCTCAGAGGTCTCCCTCCCTCCCCAAAAAATCACTTCCCAGAGCAGACCTGCGCTTTAAGGATTAAACGTGGCCGGGCAACTCAACACAACATTAATAATGTCTATTTTCAACAAGCATCTCCATTCCACCCATCCTTCTCTTTCTCTGTCCTTTTTAACCACCACTTTAAAGTCTCTCCTGTCCAACCGTGTATTGTGGGGGAAAAAAAAAAAAAAAAAGCTGTTTAAAAAAAAAAGCAAAGAAGAAAAAAAGTAATTTAAAAGCTTTAAATCCAGTTCTCTGGTCTCCGACCCCCTGAAGATTCCTGCGCAGAAAATAAAGTGCTTAGCCGCCCTCCTTAAAAAGATTTAATCTCCCATATTTCAGAGCTTGTATGATTAAACCCTACCTCTAATTCTGCTTTCAGAGCCACGGCCAAATCTCTGCTTAAAGGAAAGCGGTGCTGGTGCCTCTCCTCCAGTCTCCCATACAGAGCTGTGTCCACGTGGATGTGGGGGAAGAGCTGGAGGTAGCAAGGCAGCTCCAAGCATCCCTGGATCCCAGTGCTTCCCTGCCAGAGATGGAAATACCCTTTTTTTTATGCAGCCTTTAAGCAAACTGAGCTTTCCTGTAACGGAGGGGATGGTGGCAGTGCAGGGGACCTGCTGGGCCAGCTCAGAAGCTCCCACTCCAAAACATCATCAGCTCCACATCATCTGTGGCAGCAGACTAGCAAGGAGAGGAGACCCAAACTTCAGCTGGGAGAGCTGGGGCAGCACAGAGCCAGCATCCCCCACGAAAACCTGGAAGGAGAAACCCTGTGGGGGTCACACCACGTGTCTCTGAGATGCTCCCCAAGGCAGGTGAGAACGCAACGTAACCAGGGGCCACGCTGGAAGGAAGGGGTTTCAGCTGGCCCCTGGTGAATTCCTGACATGCTGGTCACTCATTTGCTCTCACCTAGGAATTGCTGACCGTTTATACCGGGAACGAGAATGACAACCCGCCCTGCCCCAGGGACCTTCATCCCAGGTCAAGAGGAGATGGGCCATTAGCAATGGGACTGCAAAGCAGGTACCTCACTGTTGCTTCACACAAACATATGTCCCTGCTTTTCTCTGCTTTCTGATATGCAAAGGGTTCGTTAAAAACCTGTACTAGTAAGGTGGAAGTCCGGGAGAAATCCACTTTCCAAAGAGGCACAGCACAGGAACCTTCACCTGCTAAAATCTGGAGGGAGCTCAAGGCCAACAAACATGTCCCAGGGCGAGGTGGAGACAAATCTGCAGGGAGCAAAGCACTCCCAACAGCCAAGACGATGATCATTAACATAAGAGTGCTGCAGCTCTCACCAGCATCAGGAGATCTGAGCTTGGGTTTGATGGAAAAATATCCCCTGACACTTCTGTTGAGGAACTTTCACTGAAATTCCATGGGCAAACTATACAAAAATCAAGTTTCACACCTTCCCCATCCCCTTGTTCAACAGAGACTTTTATGCTGCCAAAACCTATTTATTTCTTGCAAATCTCTCTGAGCTACTGCTCATGAATAGAAATGCTTTTATCAAAAACCGCTCGTGTTTGCCACTGAAAATTTTAAAACAAGCGTTTTCAGGGGGAGGCAGGTTTGCCTTCTGTGAGAAAACCTCATATAAACGCCCCTACGGAGTATTTTTACTTCCAGAAAGAAGTATTTTAGGTACGTCAGCCCATGAGATGGGAACAAAAAGACAATACTGCTTCCAAGCTTGGCTTCAGAGAAGACCACCCTGCACCCAGTCCTGCTGGGAAGGGGACCCCCAGTGCCATCTCCCTGAGGAAATCACTGTGATGTGCTTCCCAAACAGCACAAAGGGATTTGAGGCTGAATTTCAGCCCCAGCAGTGCCCGGTCTCCTCGAGCTGCCAGGGCAAATCTTGGCATATACACCAGCATCCGAGATGCTGAGCATCCATCAGCATAGTGTGGTTAATTATTGTCGTCCCTTGGGGTTAAACCCAACCCCAGAAGGTGAGGCAATCCCACTGTCCTTTCTGGAAGCCTTAACATGCAGTCACTTTGTTCTGGAAATTGCTGCATCTGGGATATTTGGACTGCTCTGGAAACAAACAAACAAACAAAAATAATAATAATAAAAAAATAACCAAAACACTCTGCAGCTCCCTAATGCCAATCACTACTGCACTGTCTCCTCACCCTTGGTAAACAATTCCATGCAGAGGAGAAAATGCATCTCCTGTCCCTACCACCATGGATCCAAAGGGCAATGATATGTCTGGATAAATGAACAGGTAGATGTACTTTCATTAAAATCACCACATTTAAATTACTCACAGATGAGATTGAAGACATGAGGTTAAAAACTTAATTGACTAAATCAACTGAGACGCCGAGGGCTGATTATATCATTTAAAATAAATGTAATATCGGCCATCAAAAACTGCACAATATATTATTACGTATCAAAAGCCATTATTCAAGAAGCACAAACAATATCCTCCCAAAGCCCCGCTGGATTTAAGAACATCACCCTCCCTGCTTTCCTTGATTGTTTTTCTCCCTCCACGAACCGTGGTGGGAGAGAAAAGCAGACGCCTTCCTGCGAGTCCCCGGAATGCAACATCGGAATAAAAATCTCCCTGGCCGCCTCCTCATCAAAGATGCACCTCTGTTTTAAGGCTAAAGGCAGGCAGGTACAGCCACCTTGCCCAACCCTGTACGCACTTTGGGATGTACCCTTGTGATAACTACCCAGGTTTTTCCTGGGAAAATCTGAACACTGGCAGTGGGAGTGGTTGAAAGTCCTCTGCTCCCACCATAAACTAGCTTCTTCAAACCCCTCTGAGCTATGCAGGCTCCCTCCACTTCCATCTTCACACCTGAGCTTTGTTTCTGCAAGCCACCAGCAGCCCCAGCACTGGAGCCGGGTGGCTGCCACCAGATTTGTCCCTCCTTGCCAAGGGACAGGAGCACAGTCCCCGCCTCAGCATCTTGGGTACAAGATACCCTGGCACGTGGTGTCCACTCCCCACTTTACTAAACCTCATCTCCACCGTCCACCCGGAGATACAAACATTCCCACTCATTACTAAGAGCTGAAAAGCCTGAAAAGCCTTCAACAAACAAGCCCATTCCAAGGAAATCCCCATCAGCTTGCAAATGATTTCCAAGCCCAGACTGGGAGCTCATTACAGCCTTGGTGTTATCAATTATGGATGGCTCTGGTGGCCCTCCAGCCCAGGCTCTAGTGCCACAAGGAGCTGTGTGCTCCACACCTGCAATCCTCGTCCCTCTCCTCTCCCCCTGCTCCCCAAAGACGGGCAGGAGGAAGGACCCAACTCAAGCCACAGCAGCGTCACTAAACCCACACAGAGGCAGGGGAAAGCGGGGAATAACCCCAAAAGCCTCCCTATAACGTTAAGAACATGCAGATCAGCCCCTGGACTCCCCATTATGCCGATTACATTATAATTGTAAGCAGTGCCATCGAGGGTTTCTCAAAACCCGTGTCTGTTCTTAAAGGCTCAGCCAGGGAAAGGCTCCTCTACCGCAGGAAGAGCACATTAGTATGCACATGGAAGAGTCCACGGGCTCCCAGGGCTCCCAGCCTGGCTGGGAAGCAGCCTGGCAAAAAGCAGGGCTCCCTGGATGCTCTCTTTGCCAGGTTGGCAGTGGTGCCAGCCCCTCACCACCTTTCCCACATCCCTGTGCCCGGGGAGCCAGGCGTGCGGTCCAATTAGTCGCTCCCGTCATTCCCAGCTGGAAGGGTCGCATCAGTTGGGATCCCACCCGGGGTCCCAAGGGATCATTCACGCAGCTGGGCACCTGCAAGGGCTCACCCAGCTGCCAGGATGAGCTTTGCCAGGGACCTGCAGCGTGGAAGGGACGGCGACACGGAGCAGGGGGATGTGTCCCTGCAGGTCACATCCTAAACCCAAAACACCGACTAGGAAGAAAATGATCTATTTATCTAAACTATTATCTATCCCAGCCACAACCAGGACAGCAGGGAAGCTCCTCACACGTGCAGTTTGTGCTAAACTAAAGAATAACACGGTGCCCCCTTTCCCAGCCCCCCTGGCAGCCCATGGAGGGGGGTGAGGGCCCCGACGTGGTGCGGGGAGCTCGGGACAGCTGCGGCCCCTGAACGGCTCCCCCACAGCCATCCCACCGGCTTTTAGGGCACGGAGCACACATCCCACCCCATGGAGCGCACGCCCTGCAGGGGGGCTGCATTACAAAGCCATTTACTGAAAATAAAAAGCCACAAGACCCAAGCAAATGCAGTGTAATTGCAGGGTTTGCAGGCGTGAGGCTCTCCGAGTCCACACACGAGTGCCATGAGAAAACAGTCTTGGGGAGCCCTCGCCAAAACCAGTCCTGTGTGCTGCCTGAAACACCTCCCAAACACACACAAACACACACACGGCTTCCTAAGTCCTACCTGCTCCTCTCCTGCTCTGGAGGAGGGAGGCTGGTGGCAAGAGCCAGCCCGGCCGGGATGCTGCACATCTGGCAAACTCGGGATGGCTCCTCTCCCCGTGCTCGGGGTAAAACAGGCAGGAGGGCACCATCCAAACTAAGTTGCTCCTCCCCGCGTCTGCCCCCTCCCCGGCCTCTCTGGGGCTTTTAGCTCCTGGATGCTTCATGAAGAGCAGCTGGGAGCCGGGCGTGGGCAGGAGAGGTGTTAAAATTCCCGTCACGACCCGGGAGGAGACATCCCCAGCATCCCGCTGCAGAAGAGAGCTAATCCTGCCAGGTTAATTCTCATCCTCAATTCATTCCAGTTTATTAAAGCCAGCAGGCACCCTGCAGAGGATTCATTACCTGTGTCACTGAAGGCAAGGCTGGGCCTTAATGAGCTGCGAAACGGGGAGCAATGCTGGGCTGGGTCCAGCCTGGATGTGGGGATAACTGCAGCCCCATTCCCGGGGGCAGCGCTACCATAAACAAGAGGCAAGTGCGGGACTTCTGCAAGGTCCCAGGCCTCATCCAGGCACGGCTCGCTGCCATTTCCTCCCATACACCTGCTTTCACCAAACCCCACATGTCATGCACTGGCCTTGGAGCTCAACATGGAGCTCAACCTGGAGCTCACCAGCTTTTATTTGCAGGGAATTACTGGCAGAGGGCAAAAGGAGATGAATTTTCAGCCAGGTGAGTGAGCACATTACCAGCCAGAGAGATGGCAGCTGCTGCAGTACATCTTCATCCCTTTAAATAGTTCCCAGCCTTCCCCCCGCAGAGCCGGGCTGGCTGTGTAAAAGAGATCTCTCCTAATTAATCTAGTCCTCTCCATCTCTGGTGAAACAGAGCCGGGGCTGGTGGATAAAATATTGCAGGAGCTAACAGAGGATGGCAGGCTTGGGTTAGCGAGGCAGAAAGCGCGTGGTGGACTTCAGCTGAAGGGGCACAATTAATTTTACCACCATGCTATGCCTCTAATCCCAGACCTGTCTGGCATCTTCCAGCACCAGCCTGCCTTTTTCATCTGGGTTTTATCCCCCCCTTGCCCATTTTTAACTCCAATCCCTTTTTTCTCACCGGGTGGCTATTTAATTTGTTGCATTCCATGCTTTCCTTTTCATGAGGAAAAAAAAAAAAAACCAGAAAAAACACCCCACTTGCATCTGGGCTTTTCTGTTTCTCTCTCATTTCGTTTTCAAAAATTTCGTGTTTTATAGGGGGAGGGAAAAAGAAGGGGAGAAAAAAGAATGGGATGGAAAATGCTAAAGGAGGTGGGAGATGAAAGTAGGTTTTACATGGAGCCACAAGAGGAAGGATGCAAAGAGGAGTGGAGAGAGCATCGGATGCCACTCACACCATTTTTTTTGGCCATACAGAAGTGAGGCGAGTCAGACAATGGCTTCCAGGAGTTACAGCAGAGCCAAAACATGCCCAAAAGCACCGAGCCACCCAGAAAAACTGTGAGAACAACACGCCGGGGATGCTTGGGGATCCCGTACCTCCTGCACGGGGCCGGGCTGATGTTATCACCTTAGCCTACACCACGCTGCCTTCCTCCTCTGTGCTTTTCCCCCACCATCATCTTCCCTGAAAGCTCTTCTCCACCTCCTCACCTCCACCCACTGTCCCCGTGAACCCCTTTTGCTCTCAGGAGCAGCATTTTAGGCCCCCGCACCTTCACCACAGAGCAGCTCAGCAAAACCTGCACACACACACACACCCCCTCACCTCCCAAGACCTCGCCTGTTTAAGCCCAAGCAGGACTGCTCAAGGAGGAGTATTATCTGCAAGAAACAGGGTGTCTAAAAAAGAAGAAGAAAAAAAAAATCATCTTTGCTAGTGATCAGAGGAATCGAGACAACAAACAGAGCACAGGAGGGATGCCATCCCCAGTTTAAACCTGAGCAAAGAATTTGGCTGCCAGGTCCGGGCTCTGCTGATGAGAGTGTTTAAAAACCACCGGGAAGGTTTGCAGTGCTCACAGGGCCAAATTCACCCAAGAAAAAGGTCCCTGGCTCCTCGTTTGGCTGTGGCAGAGGAAGGGGCACAGCGAATGTTACCAGGGCTTGCCTCCAGTGCAGGGAGGGGGGGAAAAATAACCTGTAAATCACCAAAGCTGTCCTCACCAGTGCTAATAGCAGGGCTGGCTTTCCCAGCCTCTGAAAGGTTAAAGATGCCATCAGGAAATAAAAGTAGATGACACCTGAGTGTCAGCATGCCCCACCACACCTGCCAGGATGCCCAAGGCAAACCTGCTCTCTGTTAAATGCTGTTTCATCCTGGCTGGCTGGCCTTCATCCCTGGGCATTTACCTTCTCTCCTCCCCCATAAGGCTTTCAAGAGCATCCTGGTGCTCCAGTGATAGCTCCCAATTAACTGCAGAGCCAGGAGATGTTTGCTTTTAATAAGTTTTCCTGAAGAGCAGAGGTGTTTAAAAGGGATGGATGTCACAGCTCTGCCAGGCTGGGACCACGCAGAGGCAGCAGCATCGGCTCCCACTACTGTGCCAGGGCCATGCACGTGTCCTGGATGGCCTGGACACCTTTCCCTGCTCATCCCTTTGCTTTCTAGCCTGGGGCTCCCTCTGCCTGTCACCGCACTGTGCTCTCTGCCCACTGTTCCCAGGGTTGGGCCTCTGCAAACAGCATCAGGCTCCATTTGCTGTGGGCAGGAGCCACCTTTTGCCATTTGTCCCGTGGCTGAAGGATGGACCTTCTACAAAGCTGAGGTCTCTCCCTGCCTGTCCATCAGCAGGGCAGGGCAGCAGGACAAGGTGAGCTCTCCTGCATGAGCGGGGGGAAATTTGGGGCTGCTGTTGAGGACCTGCAGCCAGACCATCGCTCCAGGCATCGCCAGTACCTCCCCCTGGAGGTCCCAAACCCACCACCCAAGCCCAGAGCACAGTGCCACTTTATAAAGGGAGCAGGGGAAGTTTTTTCCCCTCAGCTCATGTCCAGCTGCCCTCAAGTCTCACCTCCTCCTGCCTTCTGAGCAGCAGCTGCTGAGAGCATCAGCAAGGTACCCAGCACAGATCTCCTGCTCCAGAGGTTCCTACAATTACGGGAATTTGCTGCCAGCTCAAGTTTTAAAAACACCGATGGCAGTTAGACACATTGCACACACACAAAAAAAAAACCTCCAAAAAAACCCACAAAATCAGTAGTTATCTGGGCTCGAGTACGAGTTAATTGCAGCCACCAAGAAGTTCCAGCAGGAGCACAGTCCCTGTGCAGGTGACACACAGACCTGTCAGCCCTGCCGAGGGTGGGGGAACAGGAGCACCCACGTTGCCATGGCTCTGGAGATTTTACAGGCCTTCCCACAGCAGTGGTAAAAATAAACCCCAAAAGCATTCCCAGCTTGGATTCACCTCCCTGCTAAGCGTGGAGTTGGTGTTGCCAGGCTGGGATATGCTTTTTAACAGCATCTCCTCCCAGGAGGAACGTGCACGTCCCAGCAACTGCCGGGCTTCAAGCTGCAAAGATCAGAGCCCTGAAATTGTGGTGCGCGTGTTCCCCGGGCTGTGGGCTGCCAGAGCCAGTGGGGAACCCGGGAAACCTCATCCACAGTCCTGGGAAGCATGGCTTCTGTAAAGAAAGGGTGACAGATCCTCTGCATGCTTAGGGCTGGGGTGGCAGCAGTTTTGACTCCAGTTATGTTCACATGGGGCACAGCAGGATGTAACTACTGCTGTGTGACACAAAAACGGCACAAAAACGGCACAAAAACGAGAAAAGACTTGTGCAAACCTTTGGAAATGCCAGGGGAGCCCTGCTGCCCCGCTGCACCTCCCTGGAGCCCTCCACCAAGCCACAAGAAAGGCACATTTTTGCTTTCTTACAGGTTCCTGTGCTTCCCAGATGTGCAATTCGGCTGCACCTGGATCCTCCTGACCCACCTCCACTCTCCCAGAGGAGCACTTTGCCCAGGACCCCCGCTGCTCTTTCCAGCAGAGACAGATCAGCTCTGCTGACCCCAAGCAGGGAGGTGGGTGGAGAGAGCCCTGCACTGAAGACCCTGCCACGCTTGGTTTGCAAATGCTGTTCACCTTGTGCCATCACTTCCCAGAGCCCGGGAGGCTGCAGTGTGTTACCTCTGCTCCTGCCACGGCCGGCGGCTGCCCCTGCTCCACACACTGCCCCTCTTTGGAGGATTTCCTACCCCTCTGCTGCACCTCCCTCCTCCTGTTGCAAGGCCACATGCTGGCAGAGCCAGGACACCACATTTGGGCTCTCCCCTCTCCCCGTTCAGAGATGGAGCATCCCCAGACAGGCCGATATCCAGCTCTCTGTCACACCTCGGCGAGATAAAGGTGGGACAGGAGTTTCAAACTGCCTATCAGCAGGATGTGAAGCCTCCAAAAGGCAGAGCATGATAAATTCACCCAGAGAATCACAGGCACAGAGCGCAGGGTGACGACTTATCCTTCACCATACACACAGATTTATTAAAAATTTAAAATTGCTACATAGATCTAAAGGGCCGGGTTATTTATTTTTGCAAGGCTGATCAATCACACTTGTCCCCACAGGATACCAGACCTTTAACTACTCATCTGATTATTCCTGCTCTACCTGCTCCAGCCCCAGTGCTTAATATTTCATCCACACGGCTCCTGGGCAAAGCTGGAGTGGAGTGTGATCTCCTGGCAGAGCCTTTGGATTTTATCAGCTCCTGCTCAAGGGCAGAGGTGGAAGGAAAGGAATAACTTGTCTTTTACCCTCTGTCCCTCCTTTCAAGGCAACAGATTTAGCTTCAGTCATCACCATCCTAAAAATAGAGATTTTTTTGATCATGGTGTTTCGACTTCTTGGGGAAGGCATGGCCAGAGAGGTCCAGGGTTGGCCCCACTTGGGGCACCTGCCTCTCCTTTAAAAAAAAACGTTTTCACAGCAGAATCGAGGCTTTCCGTGGCCAAGGAGGGAAAGTGTTGGAAAGGCAGGTTTTTGTGGTCTATAAACTGCAAGGAAAATCTCACACCACCTCCTCAAGCTGGCTCCAGCCATGTGTTTAATCTCACCCCCGCCTCAGCAGCCCACCTGCGACTGCTGCAAAGGCAGGACGAAAACGCAGCTACGGGCTGGGGGCCCTTCCCACAGCTCAGCATCCTCCAGGGCACATCCAGAGAGCTGAGGGAATGCCAGGGCTTCTCCAGCCCCGACACACTGGGACTGCTGCTGCAGGGAGGCTGATCTGTCCCCTGGGAGGATGGAGATGCTCAAGCTGGCTGGGCTTGCCCTGCATCCACCCGGGATTTGGCAGCAGGCACACGAACAGCACACAAAGCAACACCAAAGCACCCGCTTGGGAGTCAGCAGCGCTGACTGAACACCTAAATCCCCACCTGTTGCATCTCGTGGCATTGTCCCACTCGACCCAACCTCCCAAACCTGATCCCCATCGCTGTCCCAGTGGATGTGGGCAGAGGATGCGCTGAGGACCAGCACGGCTGGTGCTCCCCATGGAGCATTCCCAGAACAGAGCCTCTTTGTGTCATTCCAGCACGTCTCTTTTGTGTGACGAGGCTAATTGAATGGTGATGGTGGTACTAAGCAGCCCCTGTGATCCGAGACTGGAGTCAGCTGAATCTCTGAAATCGGGTAATTTTTTGCATGACTGGCTATGCAGATGTCATAAAAAAAAAAATAAAAAATGAGGGAAGAAAAGAAAAAAAGGGACGAAGCAGGCCCTTGAATCCACAGTCGACAGCGGTGGATGGTTGGAGGAGCTTAGTTACAAAGTGGCCGACAGGGAATCATCCCCCTCTGGCCACGCAGGGGACAAGATCCATGCCCTGATCAAAGCTGTGCCCCCTCGGAGCACAGGTCTCTGTTAGACTTGCTTTGCTGAGGAGCAATAGGCTCGTTAGCAGAGCCAGAGCTCATTAGGGAAATGTAGAGCTGGCAATTACTCCTCCAGCCATGCTATGCCGAGCGTAGACATGGTCTGGATGGAGGAAAAACGACGGGAAAGAGACTGGGAGAGAGAAAAGCTGAAGCCAGACAGCTGAGATCATCCTCCACCCGGGACAGGGGAAAACCCTCCAGAGCTATTACAGACCAAGGTGCCTCTTCTGAGAACTGAAGCGTCTCTCTTTACCAGTTAACTCTTCTCCACTCAACTCCTTTCCAGTGCTCCCAGTAGAGCCACAGCCACCACTCTCCACCCCAAGATGCCCAGGGCCGTGTCACTTTGCCTCTCTACATCTCAGGTGCTGCACACGCCAAGCAGAGGTGACAGGTCCCTGGAGCTGGGTGAAGGATGGCATCTGGCATCCGCCGCTCCACTTCTGCACCTGAACAAGTACCACGGGCAGAAAGTCACCCTCACGGCTCAGGTCACCCAGCCAAAAAGCAACACCTAAACCTGCTGCTGATGCTTTCCACAGCCGTGGGTGCAAAGCTGGGATTGACAAGGGCACATCCAGGTAAGATGAGTAAAGCCTGCGTAGGTCTGACAGGGAAGAGGGCGAAGGGGAATAGCTGACTATTAATACAATTCCAGGCACGCCAGGTGCCCGTATCGCCCGCATCACGAGGAGCAAAAAGAGTTTTCTTTCCAGAGGAATCACGGTCACTTAGCTAAAGATTCACGACTTTTATTCTTGGCGCGCCTTAATTGCGCCTATAAATTAAAAATGAACTGATTCCGCGCCGTGTAAAGCGGCTGCATTCACCTGAAAAAAAAAATTGCACTTCAGCTTTTAATTCCACTTCAATGGCGCACGGGCACCGCGGCTCCGCCTGGCGAGCTCGGATCAGGCCCTCTGGAAATTGCCGTGGCAATCCCATTCCACCTCGGCTGAGCACAGACATTTTTTAAGAGTTACTGCTGTGCCGTACAGAGCGGCATTAATTGAGTGTTAACGAGCTGTCTGATCAGCTTCCCACTGTCCTTATTACTGGACGTCAGGGTCTCTGCAATGCCCCAATTAAACGGAATCAAAGAACACTTAATGCATGGTAAACTGGTTCCCAGCCACTCGAACTGATTAACCAGCTGTTCCGTTTATTTGGGTCCCCATTAAGCGATGCTGCACAGCCCATACTGCCCAAACAGCTCCTGCCTTCTGGGGAGGAGCAGGGTTTAAACGGAGGTTTTCCAGGAGAGGCTGTGGGGAAGGACATCAGACTCAGCAGCCTGTGTTCCATCCCAAAACGGGATGCTGCAGAGAGACAGGGCGAGAGGAAACGGCCTCAAGTTGCACCAGGTGAAGTTTAAACTAGATATTAGGAGATTTTTGGTCATGAAAAGGGTTGTAAAGCATTTGAACAGGCTGCCCAAGGGAAGTAGCGGAATCCCCGTCCCAGGAAGCGTTCAGAAAACATGTGGATGTTTGGCACTTGAAGATACAGTTTATAATGGTGGTGGGGGGACTCTTAAAGGTCTTTTCAAACCTTAGTGATTCTGTGGTTTGGAATCATCATGACTCGAACTGGGCACCTGGAGTCACTACTCGTTTTGTAGGTCCTGTTTTATTTAAGTAGCTCCAGTGATAAAGATAAAAAGGGAAAAAAGTGAGTTGGATCACTGAAGAAGAAATCCCCACATCTTAATACCAACAGAAATAAAGGGCCTGCAAAAGCCCACTGGGAATCAGCTCAAGACACAGGGAAGGACCAGCAAAATCTCCCTGCTTAGCTACTCAGGGCTGGCAGCTGATCTGGCATAAAATAAAGTGCTTTCTGTTTAGCTTGGATGGGAAGTCCAAGAGGTTCCCTGAGGAAAAGCACCCCAGGACCTTGCTGTATGTTTTCTGCCTCAGATACAGAAATACCCAGGGATGCATCAGGTCTCCCAGCTTTGTCTTTCCTCCTTCCACATGGACTCAGCACCACAAACTGGGGGTCAGTGAGGTCACTCTGGTCGGAGGGGAAGGAAACAGCTTGGCATAGCACCCAGATCACCCATCACACTGGTTTTTTGGACACGAGGCTCTTAACCCCACCACCCCAAACGTGGGCAGCAGCCCTCCCACCAGGACCATACACAACCACTAGGACGGTTCCAGAGCACAGACACCCACGCCCAACAGACCATCACATCCTCCTTAATGCCAGCACCGGTCCAGCCAGGCTGTACAACAGCCCTGCATCCCATGGAAGAAGCCAGGGAAGGGGTCAGAGCAGGGAGTCCCCGCACGCATTTTCCAGCTGCAGGAGGAAAGATGTCTGCGGGCTCGGCAGTGACACCAGCCGAGATAAAAGAGAATTTAAGGTGCAGAGGAGAGCTAAGCAGATCCTTGTAGATTGGAGCCGAAACAAGATAAGGGAGCAATGATTAATACAGACGCATCACGCCGGGACAATTCCAAGCCCACACAGTTTTGGCGGATGGGAAAAAGCGATAGCGCCGCAGCCGTACGGTCCCCCAGCGACTCACAGAGCCGGCGGCCAAGGCTCCCCCACGTCAGCCTCAGCCAGCCACGCTCCAGGGGGCAAAGAAAACAGACTTTTAAAGATCATCAGCATCTAACCTCAGGAGAGGACGCCTGTGTTTCACCAGCCTGGGCAAAAAACATTTTTTTACTCGCTGCGTTGTTCTGCAAGACGTCGGCCCGGCGCGCAGCAATTATCAAAGCCGGCAGCTCCCCCCCGGCTCCTCAATGGAACAGTCAAGGAAAATAGTCTGATTTGGCAATTTTCAGCCGGTTCAAATGATACGTGGAAGAGACATGGAAGAAGGGAAGCGCATTAGTCACTATTTGATAAATCACCCCCGTTACAGGGAGGGCAGATCTGAGCCTGGGAGACACGCGGGGCTGTGCCGGGGACAGCCCGTGGGTTCTCGGCAGCCACCCAAGGGCATCACTGTTGTGTCGGATGGAGGAACCTTCCTTCTCTGCTCAGCCCTCAACTGCAGAGCCACAAGGCAAACCCAAAGGAACAGGGGGCAGATGTTTGGCAGAGTTGAGTCCAGAATTCATCACCCGCTTCTGCCACATCCACAGGCCTCTCTGCTCCTGAGAACGGCTTTGACCACACTTTTCTCTTTTTTCCCCTCTTATTTCCACCCCCAGTCCTTGTCCTGGTGTGCGCAACAACCCCAAGCACTGGTCTGGGGATGGATGCCCTGCTCCTCCCAGCCCCAAGTGATGCTGCAGACACACACCCCAGTGGGACACCCGTGACATCACCCCCCCAGAAAAGCGCTCCAGGAGCCACGTGAGTGCAGACACCCCCTCCCCACACTCCTGCACCCCAAACCCCATCCCCATCCCTACAAATGTATTCATGAATTCATTCCGAAAGTTCTCCCTGTGCTCAAGCGGGTGCTGCTTGTAATTGCTGGCGGCCAAAATCTGTTCTGTTTTTTCTGGCTGAGGTACCAGGCAATCATCAGCTGTAATTATTTCGAGTCTTGTTACAGATGGATCTCCGAGCTTTTCAGTCTTAAACAGAATTCATTATTCAAATGCCGGCTCCAGCCTTCTGTGGTGGGGTGGGCACAGGCGCTGCCGGCCCCCCGCAGGCACCACCACCAACAAATGCTCGTGGGGAAGGTGAGGATGGTGGTGGGATCTGCCTGTCAGAGCCGCCCCGCTGCAGCTCCCCGGCGTTCCCGCCCGGCACGCGCCTCAGCTTCCATCCCCGGGGAATGTGGGAGCCTGAGGGCAGCTGTGGGGAGCTGGTGCCTGGGCTTGAGATCGGTATCATCCACACCACATCCAAAAAACGCCTCTGAATTCTGGCTCGGCCTGTTTCCAGGCTCACTTTGGATGCATGGCAGCACGAGGGAGGAGCCCCGGGGACTCAGGAGTGATGCCGAGCACCTGGGCAAGACATCACCAAATCCCAGGCTCATTTAGGCTGGAAAAGACCTCCAAGACCATCGAGTCCAACCTTTGACTGATCACCACCTTGTCAACCAGACCACCATACTCGGAGCCACGTCCAGTCATTAAATGGCAAAAGCGAAGTCGAAAAGGAACTGGACTGGAGCTTTATCTCGGCCAAACCAACGACTTCTACCTTTTTCCCCCCTCCGTTTGGAAACTGCAGAAGTCCAAATGCTCAGGGGATCTTAAAAATGTATCAAGCAGCACACGTTCCTCTGCTGAGGGGAAGCACCTGCAAGGATGGCAGCAGCCTCAGGGCAGGGCTCCCTGAGGTGCTCAGGCACAGCTACCTGGGCACCTGGCACTGAAAATCCCCGTGGGGACACTGCAGGAATCACAGTTTACAGGGACAGGACCCAAAGTCCAGCAGCGTGGCTGCACAGTGTCCGTCCGGCTGCACACCTCACTCCCCCCTGGCTTGGAATTCCCTGTCACGAGCCCAGGACATCCCTCTCCTCCCTCCATGGATATGGATATCAGGCTTATGACACATTTGCCAGGAAAGCCTCCAATTTCAATTTGGGCGCAGGAAAAGTAAAAAAAGGAGATATATCCTGGCTACCTCCCAGGCCAGAACAGGAGCAGTGTCCAATTTAAAAAGTCAATATTTTCTGTAGGAAATCTCAATCCCCCCCCCCCCTTTTTTTTTTTTCTTTTTTTTGGTCAAAGTTTCCCAGGAGAAGGGGGATGCTCGTAGCAGGCAGCAAAGTGTTGCTAATCTTATGCACATACAAAATGGAAACAACCGCTTCCTGGTGGGATTGCTGGTATTTTGTTTTTGTAAAAAAAAAAAAAAAAAAAAAAAAATTTTAATCTCTGTATCCCTCCTGCTACTGTTTGTATTTTTTCGTGTGCCTATTTGAAAAGCAAACAATTTCGCCTGCTCCTGCGGCGCTCTGGGTTTGGTTTTGCTTTACACTTATTTATTTTTGCTCAGCAGTTTAAATTATTAGTCCCTGACCCTGCAAATACCTCGTTGCACGTGGACCCTGGTGCAGCAAGCGGGACGTGCCTGGGTTTGTTTGCAGGTGAGAGCAGAGCCCTCGACCCACGTGTGGTAATTTAATTTTAACCCAAAAGAAACAGGCCCTGTTGACATTCCCCCCAGCACAAAGGCCAGTTTGGGGGTTATTTGCACCAAACCCTGAAGGTTTCAGCTCGCCTTGGTTTGGTGGACAGGCTGGAAATGGGATGGGGAAAGGTCTGGAGAGGCTTCAACAGCTCTGGGTGATGTCTGTGTGTTCTGGGAGAACAGGGGATGCTGACACCTGAGAAGAGAAGGAAAAATCCCCTTCTGCTCTATCCCTACTTCCACCCCACCAGTCACCACTTGCTTTTGGGGCCAGACTTTTTTAAAACAAACAAACAAACAAAAAAACCTATCAAATCACAGCACACACACACACACACAAAAACCCCAAACAAAAAACAAAAACCAAAGGAAAAAAAGCCTAATTTTCTCTTCTGAAATTAAAACCTGAGTACAACGAGTCATTCCAGGAGCACCAGAGCCAGTGAACCCTGCTTCCCTCTGGGTTTGTGCCTGCTGGTTGAACAACTCAGAGGGAGTAGACTCCTTGGGACTGGCTTCTGGGGGGGCAGTTCGCCCTAAAAAGGGGGTCAACAGCTGTCCTTTTGGTACCCCCCCCAGTCCTGGGTAAACTGGGGTTGGTCCACAAGCAACACACAGCAGGAGGGTCAAACCACACTGCTCATGTCCTCCCTTCAGTCCCTTTTCCTTCCTTTAACTTTCCCCACAGAAGGCGCAAGTGAAAAATGTGTTGTGGAATAAAAGAGTGGAAAAACAAATGTGAGCAACCCCACCCACCCCCAGGTCACCTATTTAATAGTGAGAGGCTCTGTTTTCTGTACCCTAATGGAACTGGGGAGGGGGTTTCTAGAACCCTTTGGGTTAGGAAAGACCTCTAAGGTCATTGATTCTGACCTTTTTTTTTCCCTTGCAGGAATTCCCTGCCATGCGATGGACTCAAAGGGTCTGAGTCCCCCCCATCCTGTCCAAACCAGGGTGGTGAGAGGGGGCTGGATCTTCAAATCACACCTGCTGTAAAGGTGCTGTAAAATCCCAGCAGGAGCACAGGGAGATGGGGAGGACTCTGCAATCAGTAATCTGGGAGAGAGAGGGGAGCAAAATTCAGCCCCTCACCCCCCCCCCCAGGTCACAGCTGACCCCCAGGGATGCTGCAGGTCCCTGGAGGGGCACACGTAGGACCCCCGAAATCTCAGCCAAACCCACACCAACAGGGCTATTTATTCCTGCCAGTTTACACACAGCTTTTATGTCTCCCCCCCCCCCCCCCCCAAC
>VXAY01004698.1:425686-441742 GCA_013399855.1 Oxyruncus cristatus | reverse complement strand
TGCCCACAGCTTTTATGTCCCCCCCCCCCCCCCCCAAAAAAAACCCAACACCAAAAGCCCTGAAGAAACGCAATTAAAATATTATAATTATTGGCGGCGGAGTATTTGCTTTTATCGGCTCCCATTTAAAAAGATGCAAATAGGGGCGTTTTTAGCATTCCAGTCAGCCCAGCTCCCTCCTGCAGGGAGGGAAATATTTGCTTTAGTCAACTTTGTTGTGTTGATTTCCTGGTTTCCCTTATTTCCCCCCCCCCATCATTATAATCACTCTCCTTCCCTGGCACGGAGCCCTCCGTGCTGGCTCTGGGATTATCTCTGGGATAAGCCCCGTACCTGAGGGGGGGTCCCTCCAACATCCCTGGGGAGGGGCTGAGACACCCCTGGGGGGATGCACGGGGTGAACCCCCCATCCCGTGCCAGAGACCCCCAAGCTGGGGGTAAATCAGGAGCCCCCTGAGGGGTTGCAGGGGGGCAGTGGTGGGCTGGGGGAGGCTGTTCTGCCCCTGGGGGATGTCTGCAGCGGAGGCAGGGCAAGGGCTGGGCAAGGGCCGGGCAGGGCAACTGCGAGCCAAAAGCGCCCTCCTCTGGTCACCGCACAGCCCTGCTGCCCCTCCCGGGGACCCCCCCAGTGCCGGGGGACCCCCCCGTGCCGCGTGTGGAAGTGTAGAAGACCCTTCCCGGAAGGTTCTGTGGTGAGGAGACCGAGGGTTTGGCGTAGGGAAGCGCCCTTTCCTGCCTGGGAAGAGGCACCTTTCCCAAGGACCTGTGTTCTCCTCCTGCGTTGCGGACGAGCGCTCCCTGCTCTGAGGAGAGGTCAGTGCCACGTTCCACGGGCAGCGGGCCCTGTGCCCTGGGCAGTGCTGGGCTCCTGCACCCCCTGCATCCTCCTGCCTCTTTGCTTTCACTCGGTGTTGGAGGCGAAGCAGGTGATGGAGAGGCCACCACGAGCCCGTGTCCCCGCGTGTCACCGCAGCCCCCCAGCAGGGTGACACCCTGTGCCGGGGTGGCGATGGCCAGAGCCCCACCAAGCACTGCCCCCCTGCCGGGGAGGGGAGAGCCAGGTTTTGGCTGGGAGCCACCCCCGGGGACAGGACAGGACAGGGGACAGAGGGAAAGGACAGGCACGCAGCCCTCGGTCCAGCCAAAAGCAGGAGCCATCCTCGAGGACAGGGCAGGAAAGGGTCCGGGGGGACAGGACAAGTACCCAGTGCTCAGTCCGGCCAGAAGCAACAGCCACCGGCTTGGAGCCATCCCTGGGACAGGATGGGTGGGAACAGGACAGGTACCCAGCCCTTGGAACTGCCAAAATCGTCTGCCGTTGTCTGGGAGCCACCCCTGAGGGGGGCAGGGGGACAGAACGGGGACCCTGGGAGCCATCCTGAGGACAGGGCAGGTGGGACAGGAGAGGGGACATGGGGACAGGACAGGTGGGACAGGAGAGGGGACATGGGGACAGGACAGATATCCACCTCTCAGTCCAGCCCGAAGCAGGAGCCATGAGCACCCCCAAACCCAAAGGTCTTTGCCCTCTATTACACTCACAAAGCAGCTCTCCCCGCCCCTGCCCAGCCGCCAAGGCTAATTAACTCTCTAATTAAAGATTAGAGCACAGTTGTTGTTGGGTTTTCCCCGCAGGGACTGTCTTAAACTCAGTCTGGGTGAGGATTATACAAAGCCAAGCTCCGGCCACGGGGTTTGGGAAGGGCATTCTAGGGTGCAGAGGATGGGCAGGACATGCTGCTTCCCCTTCCCTGCCCTCCCAAAGGAGGGAAAAAATTGCTGGTTTGGGGAATGCAGAGAGCAAAAGGAAGGGGAAATAGTTGTGTGGGTCCACGGGGATCCACCCTGGAGGCATCATTCCCACCCACCAGCTCCGGGGGATGGTGCAGAGGCAGGACAGCTGGGCCACGACACCACAGGGAGATGGGATGGGGAATAACATCGGAAATCAGCCCTTTTTTATTCCTTTTCTCCTCCCCCCCCCTCCTCCCTCCGAGACAACAAATTGTGGGGGAAAGAAAGTATTTCGTGACGTTTCAGACCATCAGCGGGATACACGTGGATAAATCCCCGGGGAAAAGCCGGGGGGGGGGCAAAGGGGAAGCACAGCCTGGCTCCTGCCACTCCCCCCAGCTCCTGGGGGTCCCCTGGCACCCCCTGTGTGCTCCCCCAGCCCCTTCCCCTGCCTCCCTCCCTGCATCACCCCGGGCAGTGCTGAGCGAGGCTCCAGTCCTGCTTTATTAAGTTTACCTTGAGCATAAACCCCACAAGATTATAAAAATGCAGAAAAGGCCATTTCTGTTCACCCCCCTCATCCTTTGCTTTGCACTTTCGATCACATTCCAGCCCAGCTGACTAATTTCCCTGTTTTCTAACCCAGCTCTGATCCCTACAGTGAGAGAGCCCCCCCAAACTGTACTTTTATACCCAAACCAGCCCCTATTTTGGGGCAGATCTCTGGGCTGGGGCTGTTTCCCACCCTCCAACAACCCTCCTCAAGGCAACAGGCTGACAGAAACAAATTCTAGCAAGACTTTCTTCTTATTTCTCTACAGTTTGCCCTTGTTGTGGAAAAAAAAAAAAAATCTATATTTTAACCCTAATTGTCTCCCGGTGGTAATGATTAAGGCATGGCTGGGTGATTTGCATTCCAAATGCCACAAGGCTCTTGGTCCAGCCTGGATGAATCCCAGGCTTGGTGTCCAAAGGCCATTAAAAAAAATAAACCCATTAACGGGCACTTGTTCTTGATATGGTTTGTGAGAGCTTCTCACTCCTCTGGTGGTCACCGGCTCCTGTTCCCCACTTGAGAATCAAAGAGGGATAAGGCAGAGATGCCCAGAGTTTTATTTCTCCCCTGGGGGCAAAATAAAGCATCCTGGAGCTGCTTTCCCATCTCATCCCCTGTGTGGACACTGGGATGGTTCCCTCATCCACCCTCTCCCCCAAAACCATCTCAGAGCTTAATAAAACCTCCCCAAGAGGATGAAACCCCAAAATAGATTCATTCTTGGGGGAATTTAGAAGTTATGTTTGGAATTAAGCACAATAGAAGCAAGATAATTACATAGCCAAAACACCTATATATAAAAATATTTCCTATGAAATCTGCATATTAAAAGAATTCCCACGAGAAATCACACAAAGCAGCAAAAATTGGAGAGTGGAAACAAGTTTGTAAATAATGAATATGTATTAAAAAAGATGAAATATATTCAAGTTAGAAAGTCGAGTAGTTGCTAGGCTGGTAAATATCAGCCTATAAAGAGCAAATTGCAGTGGAGCCAGAGTTTATTTAGTCTTATGTGAGGTTTTGTAAAGGCTCAGTCCAACCCACTCTACAGCTCCATAAATGGAGTTTTCCATTATTGTTTTGCAGATTAAAAAACACAGGCTGCTAGTTGAGGAAGGACATTAACCTCCTTTTTTATTACTTTTTATAAAGTGATCTAACTGGGTTTATTATATTTTCAGATTTCAACGAAATGAGCAGTTTGACTGGGAAATTTACACATTCCCTCTGAGGCACTGGAAACTTTGCAGGGTTGTTACAGGGTAGGAGACCCCAGCACCAAAACAACAAACAAACAATCTAAAAAAAAAGAGTCAGAAGGAGCGCAGATCGCATCTTTACCCATAGTTGTCAAAAAAATCAGCACCACAGGCCCACAAAAAGGTTGGAAAACCGACATGCACACGCAAGAAAACACTGGAATAAATTAAAGAGCAATGCAAATCCTGCTCGGAACCACCACTTGGAAAGGCAAACTAAAAAATTATGCCTCTTGACAGGAGGAGCTGAAAACACATCCCCACCTCAGATTAATTTTGGATTTGCTGCCTTCCCAACAGGAATGCTGCTCCCCAGAGTCACACTGCATCCCTCACCGCGTTGCCCACTCCCAGAAGGGAGCAAAACCCACCTTTCCCCAGAAACACCCAGTCCCACCCCATTCCCTGGAAGAACCATCTCCATCACACAGCTCATCAAGCCTCCAAGTTCGCTAAAAACAAGGAGGAAAAAAGGAGGGAAAAAAGGAACACACCTGCATATTCTTAAATTACACGAGTTTGGAACTATTTTGTCAGGCCAAGGCCCCACGTCCCTCCTCCCTCCCCAGCAGCCCCACCCGAGCCAGGGGGACACTTACCAGAAGCTTGCCAAAAACCCCCACAGGTCTGAGCAGAAGAACCACAGCAGCAAGAAGCAGGACCCCCTCTGGCACAGCCACACCTGAGAGGATCCGTCCGAGCGTGCCTAAGAAAGCTGAGGAGGAACTTCCACCCCTGTTCCTCATCAGAGCTGATTAGTGGGAACCACTTAACGAGCTCTGCCCGCAGCTGGGTTGCCACCGGGTTCCACTCTGCCTTTTGCTGCAGTGGGAATGGGGATGGGGTCAGTCAGTCCCCCCCCCTCCCCCCAAATCCTCGGTGGGGAGAGGACAGGGAAAAAGCAGAGCCTCACCCCAAAAGAGGGAGGAGAGCAGCAGGGTGCGGGATCTGGGGAAGATTTTCCCCCTTCCATCAGCTCACCACGCCTCCCCTATTCCCAAGTGTGCCCAAGCCCTAATCCCACGCTATTTCACCCCAAAGTACAGAGCCTTTGGGGCCACAGAGAATAAAGGGACGTGGTCTGGGGTGTTGCCACAGCCCAGGCGTCTCATGAGGGGACGGAGAACCTGTGAAGCACACAGGTGTCGCCAGCCCTGAGTGATCCCAGTGCAGCCTCTGCTCTCAAATCCAAGGATTTCAGGAGCGTGGTCGGAGCCTGGGCACATCCTGCCGTGTCACCCCGGCTGCAGGCACAGCATCATGTCCCCCGGGGGGATTTGGGGCTGAGAGCTGATACCAAAACCTCCCCTCTGGCCCCGGGGCTTTGAAACGACCCTGGCTTAATAAAAGCAAAGAGGTCTGAGCATCCAGAGCCCTGAAACGGGGAGGGAATGAGGTGGGAAGAAGGTTTCACAGGGCCAGCACATACTTATTGATTGCATTTGGAATGAAATATTTCAGCTAGCATAGAAATGAATCACAGAGTCATTGAATGGCTTGGAAAGGACCCTAAAGAACATCTCATTCCACCCCCTGTTGTGGGCAGGGACACCTTCCACCAGCCCAGGTTGCTCCAAGCCCCGTCCAACCTGGCCTTGGACACTTCCAGGGATCCAGGGGCAGCCACAGCTTCTCTGGGCAACCTGTGCCAGGGCCTCCCCACCCTCACAGGGAGGAATTTTTTCCTAATATCTAATCTAATCCTCCTCTCTCTCAGTTTGAAGCCATTCCCCCTTGTGCTGTCACACCAGATCCCTGTAAATATTCTCTCTCCAGGAATCTTTCTTGCAGGCTCCCTTCAGGCACTGCAAGGCCACGGTCAGGTCACCCTGAAGCCTTCTCTTCTCCAGGCTGAACAACCCCAACTCTCCCAGCCTTTCCTCGCGGCAGAGCTGCTCCAGCCCTCTGGTCACCTTGGTGGCTTCCTCTGGACTCTCTCCAACAGCTCCTCGTCCTTCCTGTGCTGGAGACAGCGCTGCAAGGGAGGGTCTCACCAGAGAGGACGGGGCAGAACTTCGCCCATGGAGAGGGGCCGGTTCCTCCTGCCTCTGGTAGCACCAGGCAGAAGAAATGACAGCCCTGGTGGGAGCAGTGACACCAGCACGGGCACACCTGGAAGTGAATCACCACGGAGCCAAGGGCTCCTCGTGCCCAGCCCGTCCTGCCGTGCGCCGCTGCCGCCGGCGAACGTGAGGGCAGATCTGATATCCATAAATCAACATATTACTCATTTTCAAGCATTGCAGTCTGACAGCTGTTACATGAGCACATTGTTAGGAGCTGTCAGGCGCTGATACATAGTGCCTTTTACAACATATGTTGACTTTTATCTAATGTTGTTCCGTAATTAGCCCCAGGGAGCAGGAATCTGGGCAGCCGGCTGGCTGTGTGATCTCAGTTAACCTTTCCTGCCGGGGGGGAGAAGGGCAGAGCCGGGAGGGCTGCGAGCTGGGGATGCTTCAGTGGATCAGGAGAAAGCAGGCAGAGCATGGATGTGAGTGGTACCCACAGCCCAGCACCTGGGGACAGAGCTGGTCCTGTTCCATTCCAGGGTCCCCGAGTCTTTGGAGCCGTTCTAAGAGGTAAGATAGAGTCCCAAGGGATTTGGGAGCTTCCCTGATGGGTGGAACCCTGAATTTCCAGCTCAAGCCAAGGTAGTGGCCCTGGGGGTCTGGGTGGAGGAGGGGACCAGGGGGTACATCTCCCCACGCATAGATGGAGATGGAAGGCAGGGATGATTTACTGACCAGGATAGGAGATAAATGAAGGAGCAGATGGTGGAGTTAATGAGTGGAAAGGGTAGATGGATGGACAAAGAGACAATGGAGACAATGTGATAATGGATGGTTATGCTTCTACCCAGATGAGGACGAATGTTCTGACGTGTCCTCAGAGCCTGGCTCCTGTTTGGGAAGACCAGCTCTTGGTCACTGTCCCTGTCACCACCAGGGTCCAGGTCACCCTTCACGAGCACCTTTGCAGTCACCAGAAATTATTCCCCACTCTCTCGGAAACATTCCCCGGCCCCTGCAGAGTGCTCAGGACTTGCTGGTCCCTGTAAAAGCAACTCAGCTTTGTGGAGAAGCCCAATGGGATGATGTCAGTGGGGAGGGGACACTGTCCCACTGCAGCCCCCCGGGACGCCTGGACTGTGTCACCTCCCTCACTGCAGCTGCTCAAGCTTGAAAAAAAACGGGAGAGGAAAGATAAATCAATGAGACACGAAGATAAATATGCTTCCCAGTGCTCACACGTTGCAGCCGACTCCTCCGGACATGCCGCGGCGGCTGCATAATTCATCAACTCGCCACTAATATGCAAATGGGGCGGCCCCTGCCGGGCTGGCCCGCACACACCCGGCTCTCCCCTCGCCGGGAGTTCGGCTGTGCCAGGATGGTGAGCGGTGCTGAGCCCCCCTCGTGTGTGGTTTTGGGGAGCAGAGCTGCGTGTTCAGCTTCAGCACCAGCGGAGCGACCCATCGCTTCCTGCAACTCGCATAATTTTGGGGCGTGGGGTGAGAAAATAGTCCCTTCTCCCTGTTTGCGTGCAGCCTGTCCCTGCTGCCACCCCCAGTCCCACCCTGTGAGGCTCCTTCGGGGTTTGGGGCTTTCCAAGATGCTCCACACCCTGCCATGCTGCAGGGATAATGTCCAGAACGGTGTTTATTCCCACACAGTCTGCCCTGGCTGCAGAAATCCTCCCTTTGGGGTCTGAGGCACTCACAGACACCACCAGAGAGTAATCCCAGAGCAGCCCAAGGTCTGGCAGGGGCTGCAGAACGAGGCACAGCCCAGCCCACGAGCACCCACGAGAATTACTCTGGGGAAGTAAAATCCTGCCCACGCCCTGGCCAAGCACAGACCTCTCCTGCTCTGCCACCACCCACTTCCACGTGTTCAAGGTAGAACTTCATCTCTGCCTCACGAAAGTCACTTCCATTGATGTCTCTGGGAGTGAACCCCAGCCAGAGTCCAAGAAACTTCTACAAAGCAACGAATAAAACCCTCTGCACGTGTCTAATGCCACATCAGCCAACTCGCCCGTCTCTGGGCACTGTCTGGGGTCAGAGCTGAGCTGCACGGCCCCCCAGGCCCTCTCACCACGGGGTTACTGCTATTTTTCTGGAGAAACACATTTCCCCCAAGTTTTTACGCTGTCCCATTCACTCTGGATCTATGTGGGGGTGATCCAGCAAAAGATGCTCTGGGCTCATGGAACCAGAGGGATTTGTGCCACCACAGCAGGGATGAGGCAGCCCCTCTGTCCCAGGGACCCCATCTCCCCCCCCCAAACTCCCAGGATGGGTTTGAACTGAGAATCCAGGTCTTTGAAAAGGAAGATTTAAGAGGCATTTCCTTCCCGTCTTTCAGACAAACACAACAGTGAAGGAAAGTACCAGACTAAGACCTTGATGCAGCAGAATGGCAAGAAAACCTAGGTGCTTTTATGAGTGATTAAGGGCCAAACTTAGTTGTGTCTTCAGCTCCTGAAGGCTTTTCAAAGCCCTGAAGAATAGGGAAGATTCCTCCCAGACAAAAGGTGCCCTTGGAGAGCCCTGGGCAGCCCCTCATCTGCACCTGGGACCCCGAGGCTGTGGGCTTTCTCTTCCAAGGGTCCAAGTCCTGCCTAAGAAGCTGCCTCTCTCCCTGACCCCGATCCCCCACATCCCCTTTAGGCCCCAAATGGCACATGAACATCTTCCTCTCAGTTTAAGCCCTTTAAAAATGCTGCACAGCAGAGCTTTCTGTTGACTCGGGTGAGCACACTGCTCGGGCAGCGGCTGGGAGAGGAGAGGCACTGTCCCAGGGAGCACATCCTGCATCCCAGGCTGGAGGGATGAAAAGGTCTTTGCCCCATGGAGTCACAGGTTGGATGAGAAAGAGCAGATCCAGCCACAGGAGGGGTTTCTGGTCCCTGCCTGAGCATCCACGTGAGCATCCCTTGAGCGAATTCCGTCTTGCATTCCCTATGAGAAAAGAAGCATGCAGAGGGTGGGAGTGTGGCAGGAGGACAAATCCAAGGGGGGAGGGGGAAATAGAATAATAATAATAATAAAGCACCTGCTGGACAGCAGCACTGGAAATCAAAGCACAAACACCAAACACGTCTGCAAGACGCAGGGAAAATTTTTAATTTTGGAAACTGGCAAAAAGATTTGAGATAGCTGGAGAACAATCAGCGCTTCCCTTTGTGCCTGGAGGGACCGACAAACTTTGCATAAACAATTTTCCTTCCCTCTGATGTGGAAAGGCTGCCATGGAGCAGTGGGAGAGGCCAGAAGCAGTCCCTGCTGACTTGAAGGAAGCCAAGCCCAAAAAGATTCCTTAAAAAATGACATTAATGGCCCGAGAGCAGCGGGATGGGGACTTTGGGAGAGGGGGCAGCAGCATCTCTGATTTCTGGTCCAGGGATCCTGAGCTGCCTCCTAATCACGAGCTCTCAACCTGGCCACCCTGATCCTGTTGGAAAAGATATTTCTCTGGCAGGTTAAATGCCAGAACAGGGTGGGGAGAGATTAAAAATAATCCCCTTCTCCGGGCAAGCCCTCCCAGATCGCGCCATCCCGAGATGTGCTCTGGCACCGGAATATTAATGTGATGGAGGATGCTGTCCACCTCAGCCAGGCACCAGCTCCAGCACAGGAGAGAGATACCAGGAGCTCAGTTTGTGTTTGCCTGAGCCAAGGAGAAAATCTAATTAAACATGGCATCAGGGCTTGGAGGAGCTGGGGATGGGGCAGGAATACAAAGCGCGGCCGCTTCCCGCAGATCAGAGGGCAATATTAATAAACCCACGGAGGGGGACTGCAGGATCAGCTGGTAATATTGATAAATGTAAAGCAAAGACAAAGCAGCCAGGGAATATTGGATGGTAAAGCTGATAAAAAGACAAGTGGGGACAGCCAGCCCTGCCGTCCTGGCGGAGGGAGCCCCGCAGCCCACCCGCCTGCTTCCCAGGCAGGGGATGGCACAGAGCACCCCAAAGAGGGGGGAATTTGGGCCTGTGGGCTGTTACCCCCATTAATGTGCCCCCAAACCTGCGGCCCCCAGAGCAGCATGGCTGCCCTGCACATCCCAGAGCCAGGTCACAGCAGAGAGGAGGCACAGGCACGGTATCTCCATCCAGCCTGGGCTGGGAGCTTGGGATGCGCTGGGGATGGGGAAGCAGGGACACCAACGGCCAGGGTCTGTGTGGGAGAGCAAAGCAGGGCGAGCTGGGAGCACAGAGCACTGGAGATGCTCCCTGCTTGCTCCATCAGCCACAGGGATGTGTGTGGATGCAGCAGGGATGGGGCTGAAGGTGGAGCAGGGGGCAGCAGGAGTACATAGGGGATGGCACAGCCTCTGCAGCTCTTCCCTGTTACCTGCAGCCTTTCATCCAGAGATGGAAGTTTGTTTTCTTCTCTTCCACCCTCGGTGCAGTGACCTTGAGTGTCCCTGAAGCCCCTCTCACAGGGATCACTCTCCCACGGCCGTGCTCCCACCACTCCCTCCCCTCTGCCAGCAGCACATCGAGCCAGGGCATCAAAAAGAGCCACTGAGTGCGTTTTAAATAAAAGATCGCATCTTTCCGAGCTATTGGAGTGATGATTTAAACATGAAGTCAAAGCCAGTAATGGTGTTGTCAGAGCCGTGGCGGTAAATCCAATCAATAATTCACTGATAGCAGGAATGGTGGCTCCAGCCAGACCTGCCTGCGGAGGGCACGGAGCTTCCCCCTGGAGCAGGAGGTCCATCCCCTCACCACGCTGACACCTCCTGTCTCCCTGCCAGCAGCCCCCACGCTGGCAGCAGAGGCTTGGCCCCCACTGGGCATGGGAAAGAGCCAGGAGACAGATCCCACAGGAGGGGAATGCTGCCCCAGCTCCGGGGGCTGGGAGGGGAAACCAGTTCCTTACCTGGGGATGGCTGTTCAAAACGCTGGAAACACCTTGGCTTGGTGATGGCAGCTCAAGTTTTCCTCTCAGCTCTTGTGCCCTTTGAGAGAGCCCCAATCAGTCCCAGCTGTCCTTGTGGGGCTTAAAAACACTGACAAGGGCCCCTGCCCCAGGCCATCAGCACAGCTGGGTTGCCCACCTGCCGCAGGGGTACCAGGGTTACCTTGTTCTGTGACACCCCACTCCTCCAGCCCATGACCCAAATGCCCCTGGATGAGCTCCTGCAGCATCATTTACCTGGCCAAACACCTCAGTCACAGCCCAACCACCTACTATTTGTCCTCTCATTCCCTCTAAGGCGGCAGGGATTGGTTCTCCTGTAACACAGGATCCAGCTGGGGGGCCTGGATCCCCACTTCACCCCTCCTCCTTCCCGCAGGGCTTCACCAAAGCTGGGTGGCAGCTCCTAAATGACTCCCCAGCGTCTGCCCACCTGTGCTGGGCACAGGGTGTTGTGGCACCCACAGCAGGATGGTCCCTGATACCTGCACAGGGGTGTGCAAGGTCCATGTGGGAATACCCAGGGCAAGCTGGGGCTGCCCTGGGCACCGTTTTGGGGAGCAGCTGGAGAGGGATAAGTGGCCTTTGTGTGCATCTCTGCTCCCCCCCGGGGAGGAGGTTTAATTGGGAAGCCCTGGAACTGGTACTCAAAGATGCTGCACAGCCCTGAGCCACGTCCCCAACACACTGAGGGGTGTGAGGGCAGCACAGCTCCCCAGAGAGCAGCCAGCCCCTAAAAACATTGCAGGGAGCCTGGGGGGGACTCGGTGGGCACCCCAGCACGGGGGGGCAGCTCAAGGACAAGCAGAAGGCCCGGCAGACAGAAGCAGCCCCTCCATCCGGGCTCTGTGGGCGGGTACACGGAGGACAGAGGTGCTGGAGGTGGTCGAGGCAGCCTCTTCTCCTTCCATCCTCATCAGCAGCGCCGGGAGCTGCCGAGCCGGCACTGCCACCTCGTGGCACGGCCACCGGCGAGGCTGGGGACGTTGTGGCACCACACACTGCACGGTCCCGGACATGCCCCATTGCTTGGCAGGGACTTTATTACCAGGGGAGCTGCTGCCGCTTGAACCAGTGCCAAAAAATGGCAAAAAACTCCAAAGGCAGCAGGCAAAGGGGAGGGGAGAGCGGGTCAGCCTGGCTAGAGGAGGGGGATGAGAAAGGATTTGGGATTTGGGCTCTCTCACTTCCTAGTCCTTTCCCGAATGCAGGATCTGAGCATCAGTGTCCATCTCGGTACCCATCTCAGAGCTTAGACATGCTGCAAATCCCAGTGGGAAAACATGATTTGGGGCACCTCATGGGATGCTCAGGACAAAGAACATCTCAGCATCCCAACTGCAAAGCACCTCTGGAGCAGCCCACCCCCTTTTCCCTCCAGTCCCCCTCCCCTTCCCCCTCAAATCAGTGAGAGCGACGAGTCTTTTTATAGATACATTTTTTTGTTGTTTTTTAGCAAATGTTTATTTATATCAAAATACAAAACATTTCTGAAGCAGGGTAATGTTACATGAGGAGCAAGTTAATCGATTCCAAAACCCATCATTCTCCTACAGCATGGCTAGTTGTACGTAACATTGCAACACTGCCAGAATTTCTTATAGTGGGTACATTAAAATAATGAGAAGAAAAAAACCAACCCAAAAAAGTCAATCCATGAACATGCAATGTTACCGGCGATAAATTAAGTACTCAGCAGGCCTTAAAATCCCAACAGGCAGAGACCGAGGGACCAGCTACTCCCAGTAAGGCAGGGCTTCAAACTCTCATTTCTTCCAGTTTTTTGTTGGCTTATTTAGCATTTACTCGTCTACTGACAACAGTCCAAGAGCCAAAAGGACCCAACTTTCTTGGCAGAGTGGGATTATTGCTCAGAGCTATCAAAGCAGCCCCAGCTCCCAGCCGGCCCCAGGGGGAGGGCGGGGAGAGGGCTCGCAGGGCAAGAGCCAGGGGGCTGCCTTGGCCAAGCGCTGCGGAGGTCGGGCTGATCCGGAAGATGTAAAATCCCCCCGGATGAGGGGGCCTAGTGGGTCGTTATCCCCTTGGAGACCAGCTCAGGGCCGCTGCCTGCAGTGGGAATGCCGGGAGGAGCGGGCAGCGCTCCCGGCGAGGTCTCGGTTCCCTGCCCAGGGCAGGATAGCACCCAGTCGGAAGGAGAGTTTGGGGTGAGGGACCCCCCCCTGCTCCGTGCCCCTCATCGTGCACGCCTGGGGAGCGATGCTGAAATTTGGCTTTCCCTCCCCGCGGCCCGGAGCAGCTCCGGGCCGTTCCCGGGGATGCCGACGCCGAGCACGCGGCCACCGGTCCCTCCTGCTGGCATTTACCGGCCCTGGAGAAGGCCCAGAGCAACAATACAGGTACAGAGAGATTATATAGAGCGCGGAATAAGTTTCATATAAGGCTTTGGTACAGCACCATCATGTCAGATTTATTTGTAAATCGTTTACAGAAAAAAAAAAGCTTACTGAAAAAATAGTGTTTCGTTTCTCTTTTTTTTTTAATATTTTTTTATTATTATTATTATTATTATTATTTTCTTCTGAGGAACATACCTGAAAGTTCAAAAATTAACCCTCTAGTTGCCGTCTGGGCTCCCACCAAACGCTAGTTTTGCTGTGTGCAGTTCCAAAAACAAAGCGACTCGATCCCAAATCCCACGAAAGCGGGACACAGCCCACCCGTCTCACAGCAGTCACCAAGAAAATCAACACCGCAGAGATTCGGCAGCCGATCGCTACTCGCTGTTTAGTAAAAATTAAAAAAGAATTTAAAAAACCAAACCAAACCAAACACAAAAAAAAAACCAAACCCTTGACTAAAATTTAAAAAAGAAACCAGAAAAAAAAGAAGAAGAAGAAGAAGAAGAAAAAAAAAAAGTCACCACAACGAACATTATGGAACCAGCGGTACTAAAGTTTCTTTTATTGTTATTGTTATTAAAAAAAGTCAGTTCCACTGGTTACCATTGAAACAGCACCAAAGAGCACCCTAACGTGTGTTATACATCGTAATACTCGACATTCAAGAGATGGAAACGAGGTTGGATGGTCTAGTCTTTATGTCCAGAGGCAAGAAATTCTCTTAGAAAGAGGAAAAAGTTGTCCCATGCACCCAGACACCTGTTGGGTCCAGAAGAAAATCCTGCCTTAGGGGAAAACACTATGGAGTTAGGAGGGAATTAAATCAAGAGCTACCTGTGGAGGTCTGCAAGGGTTCGGAGAGTCTACAAACCTATTAAAAGGGGATTAAAAAGTCTGGGCTCCCCCCGGAGAGCCAGGGATGCTCCCATGGGAGAGCTGGAGATGCTCCCGGGGGGATTCAGGGATGCCCCCTGGGTGATGCAGGGATGCTCCCCTAGGAGCTGGCAAGCAGCTGTGATCTCCAAATGCCCGAAGGACGGCTCGGGAACCTTACGGCAATGTAGGCATTTCCAGGAGGATTTCTATGGGGCTTTCCCACATGGGAATGTGGGACGGGAGCCTGCACAGCCCGTATGGAAGGTCCTGCACCCCCTGGGGCCACGGGAGCATCCCCTGCCTGTCTCTGCCAGCCCCGCAGAGAGGGGGGAAAAAGGGAAGTTCGGCCTTAAAGTGCGTCTGGGAGGGCAGGGAGCGTGTGCCGGCATCTCCCACCGAGCCGAAACCCCCCCGAGCGGAGACAGGCGCTTCCCAGCGCTCCCGCCGGCCGAGCGGGAAGAGCCTGGGAGGGGGCGGGAAGCAAACACCGTCCCCCCGCCCCGGGAAAAGCGAGTTCCTGCCAGATGCGCGCTGCTGCGGCGGATGGAGGCAGCGGGGATGCGGGAACAACCAAACCAAACCAAACCAAACCAAACCGCGGGAAGCAGGACGATGCTGCGGGCGCGGCCGAGGGAGGGAGGGAGGCAGGGGGTGGAGCAGCTCTTGATGTGTCTGTTTGGCATCCAGAGGGTTAACGCTACTGTGGAAAGTGTGCTTTGTAAACATTTATATCTTTCCTTTTCCTGTTTTTTTTCTGTAAGTGATTCCAGGGNTTTGTTGTATAAACTGTGGAAATCAGAGTATTAATTCAACAAATGCATTAAAAATAGTATTGTGAAGGACACATTAAGAAAAACAGAATAAGAAAATAAAAAACTCAAAAGAAATATGTCTTCTCCTTTCATCCTTTTTTTTTTTTTTTTGATTTTTTTTTTTTGTTTTGTTTTTAAACATATAAAATACTCACTTAATGTATTTACCGCTAATAAATGCAAGTTAGTCCCACCAAACATGCTTTGCTTCGATATCAAGAATTGGTGCTGAACAAATCTTGGCTCGATATTAGAAACATCCCTCCCCCTCCCCGCCCAAACCCTCCCCAACCCGACGAAGAAGACAGAAATATCATGGAAAATACAGGTGACACCTACGGAGGACACGGTGCCGCTGTGAGGGGCCAGCTCCCGGGATTACATTCGTGCCTCAGCCCGGCAGGACATGGCAGGACCACGGTGAGGGACCTCTGCCTGGCTCTGGAGGGGTGGAATAACTCGGGGCCTGTGCCGCCGTTCCCTCGGGGACATCTGAGCCCAAAAAACAGCATCCGGATCCTCCCAGAGCCAAGGGTTGCGGGACACAGCCCGAGGGGTCACCACTGCCCAAAGCCAATCCCCAAATCCTGCCCCAGCGAGGGCAGAGGGGGTGGGTTGCTGCTCCCTGGCATTGCTCAGTCCCAAAACTGGCTCCTCGTCCCCACGGGCACACAGGGAAGGGGGTCCGGCGGGTCCTTGCAGGAAAAGCCCCAAAGTATCCCCAGCAGCTTCCTCACCACGCCAGAGCTCGATGCCACCTCACCACTGGGGCAGGGAGAGCCTCCCATCCCACCCATCCGGGCAGGGAGAGCCCCCCTGCCACCCCCGCAGCCTCCCCAGCACCAGCAAGCCCCGATGGCCAGAGTTCCAAGTTATTATTCTCCACCTCTGTTTGGTGTAGAGGTATTGACGTGCCGACAGAGCAGGTTCCCTGCTCCAGCCGGGCGTGGGGACCGGGAGAACCCCGCGGTGGCCACCTGGGTGGCTCCGAGGGGCTCCCACAAAGCACAGGAGGGTTTCAGGAACCCTCAGGATTCAGGAGGGTGGCGGGGGGACGGGTGGCCAACGGCGCCCAGCGAGGCAGTGGAGTGGGGACCCCACAGCCCCATCCTGTGCCACCCCCGGGGTCGCAGCCGGCCTCACCCTTCCCGCTGCAAGCGGCGCCCTCGGAGCTGAAATTCGTCTTTTTTCTCCGGGGAAAGAAAAAAAAAAAAAACCCCAACAAAAAGCCCCGGGTGGAAACACCACCACCTCGCCGTGGCCCTGGGCAAGCTGGCAGCAGGCCCAGGCTTCCCCATCCCGGGACTTTTCCCCCTTTCAGTATTTTTCCCCTATCGAAACAGCAACGTGACAGCAAACAGCGGCGATGCCGGGACGGCAGCCGGAGCCGGCGGATCCCCCGGAGCCCGACGAGCGCCCCCAGCCTCTCCCAGCCCTCCTCTCCCTCGCCACCGTATTGCTCCAACAGCACTAGGCATGGATACAAAAATAAAACAGCTATGTGACTTAGATATATATA
>VXAY01004698.1:381122-425608 GCA_013399855.1 Oxyruncus cristatus | reverse complement strand
TCTCTCATGCTGCACAGAAGTTTCTGACACCTATTACTAAGGAATTATTTTAAATATTTTTTCTCCCCCCCCTTTTAAAATAGAAAGTAAATATATATTTGTTTAATTTTATATACAATGCGGTTTCGATACACCAATATCGTTTCTTTAGATAGAGATACTGGGGCTCATTTCTCAAGTATTTTTTTTTTTTTAAATTTTATTTTAATGCAAGTGCTGGGGCGGGGGGAGTGTGGAAATTAGAGGAGCTTTCAGTCCTGGGAAGATGGGCACCCTCTTTTGCAGCCCCTCTTGGTCCCCTGCAACCCCAGGAGGACAAGAATAAAAGTCCCCCTGGGAGAGAAAGTGTCATTTTGATGGTGAAGCCAAAATCTGGGCAGACTCTCCTCCCTGGGGGGTGCCAGTTTCCCACCCCACTGCAACCAGTATAAAAATCCTTAGCTACCACTACAGAACATGCTTTCTGCATCTGCACGCCCCAAGCCTGGACCAGCCTGTCTGCCCCCCCTTTCCCTTGCCCACCCTCCTCCCCAGGTACGGTCCTTCCTCCATCCATGCACGTACCAAAAGTCAGCCAGAGCCCTGGGATTGGGGATGTCCTGAGGCCACCCAGCACGGCCAGGAAGACGCCTGTGCCACACAAGGATGGGGAACACGCAGCTGGGGCAGCACAAACCTGCCAGGTCAAAACCATAGAGCCGGGGAAAATGGGGAAACACGGCGCTGGGCAGCTCCCCCTTCATCCCAGTCACCAGGGCAGGGGAACAGGCTCCCATCTCCAGCCCATTCCCAGTCCTTAGCACATGGGGATGTACCAACTGAGGGGAATTAAGTGCAATACTAAGTTCCTTCTTCAGCTGGCACCAGCGTTGCCAAATCTGGTTGCTGCTTCCCAACCCTCAGTTCCTGGATCGTGCATTCCCTGACAGATCTCCAGCAGGAACAAGTGTGCTTCCCACCTCTCCTCCCCAGCAAACACAGGCGGAGAGGAGTCAAGATACACAGAAACAGAAAGAAAAAAAAAAAAAAACACAAACCCAAAATTAAGTTGAAGGGGGGAAATGGGAGTAAACATCCTGTTTTCTTTAAGGGTTACCCTGCGCCCAGACAGCACAGGGATGGGCTCCTGGAGAATGGGGGGAATACAGCCTGAATACCACTGCCCCCAAACCCAGTACTGGCTCTGGCATCACTGGTGACCAAATCCCCTCTCTGCCTCAGATCCTCAAAGTCCTGCTAATGAGGTTTAAAATAAAGACACTGGTGAAGAACATCTTGTCCCTCCAAGGAGTCACTGCCGGGGCCGGCTGGCACAGCCGGCACCGCGTTCCTCCGCTCAGGGGACAAATTTAGCTGTACCCCTGTCTCATCCCTTCTGACTCACGCTTTTCTGGGAAGAACAGATGCAAAGCAAAATGCTTCCACATGAGTAACCGGAGAGCAGCATCTAGAGGGACTTGAGGGAAAGGTTTCTGCGTGGTGCAGCTTTTTCTTTAAACGATGGCACCAGAGATGAGGCAGCATTACGTCCCCCTCCCATGTCACATCCCGTGTCACGCCCCACGTCCTCTCCTTGGACACGCAGAGGAGAGGAACCTGTCCCTCCTTCTTCTCAGTGTCACGGCCCAGGGGTGAGTCACAGACAACGAACAAAGCAAAAATAAAATATGGGGCGGGGGGGAGATAATGAGAAAAAAAAGCAATCTGTTGTGTGCAGCAGGTCACGCCTGCAGCGTGCCTCTCCATTCCCAAACTCCCCTCGGGCTCCAGCTGCTCCCAGCCCCTTCCCCGCTTTGCCCATCCCAATAATCCCCCTTTCAGCACAGCTCTTAACTCTCCCCTAGAGACACACATACCCCGACATGCAAATCTACTGAATTCTGCAAACCTATCTACCTTTGTCCTATGCTTCTCTATCTATTTATATCTCATATATACAGTGCATTTTACTCCAGTTCCTTGAAAAGACTTCCTTCCACAAAAAAGCATCGACTCCGCCAGCCCGGGGCTGCAGTGAGCCCATGTGGGACATGTGGAGATCCCTGAAGGTCCAGCCTCGTGGAAAAATAACCTCCAGACAAGAGTTCCAGCTGAAACCAACCCGAAACTCCGAGAACTCCCAAATCTACGTCGCAGCCGGAAGCAGGAGGAGAAAGCAAAATGCCAGGAGGGTTTTGTCCTGATACAGGCTGCAAGGTGTGAGCAGCAGTAAGTCACGAACACGTGTCATGCCCGGATGCCATGAGACATGACTAAGCCCTGCCGGGACTGTGCCAGGGCTGCTGAGCCCAAACCCAGAGCCCTCAACAGCCCCAGAGATGGGTACAGCAAGTTATTATTCCTTTTGCATTCCCTTCAGCAAACACTGTCACCTCCAGACTTCCTCCAAAGCAGGTGGCACCGAGCCAGCTGACAAGGTGATAAACACCAGATCAACAGCCTGGAACCCAGCAGTGCCCAAAATCAGCCTCCGAGTCACAGGTGACCGGCACGCAGCAGCAGGAATGAGCATCCCCCTGGGAAAAGCAGCATCTGCTCACAGAGACACCCCTCACCTCACCACCCTGGGGGCTTGTGGAGTCCCCTCTGCTCAGGGGGGCAGACCACAAACCATGCTGAGGTTCACACTGGGAAGAGACCCTGGGACCCTCTAGCTCCCCCCATCCTACAAACCCACTGCTCCAAGTGCCTCTGGATGCAGTAAGTGGCAGGCACAGCAGTGGGGTCCCACAAAGGAGCCCTAAACGCTTCCTCTCCCCCCACTTACAGTAACTTGCATTTTCTTTCGCGTCAACACTGCGAAACTGGAACGCTGATGGGTTTGCACGGCAAAGTCACCTCAAAAACACGTGGGTGAAAGCTCAGCAAGTCCTGCTGGAAAAGCAGGCAAAGCACTTTCCCTGCCCTTTTTCCCTGACTGCACCGGGACACAGGGGCTTTATTGGAGAGGTTGCGAGGGATGGCACCCCACGACCAACCCCTCTTTCCAAGGGATCTCAGCAACACCCTGTACCTACCTCTCCATGTCATCTCCCCCCAGCTCGGGGTGCCCAAATCCTGCAGCCCCCACGGTGGCATGAAAACGGCACTGGAGCATCCCCACCGTGGCCACCTCACAGCCAGAGGCGCCAGCAAGGACCCCCCCAAAACTGGGTTGGCAGCCCTGCACCGACGCCTCAGAGGAGCCCAGGGACAAGTATCCTTATGATTCAGAGGCATCTTTTCACCGTGGTGCAGGATTTGCCAAGGGACCTAATGAAACATCGCAGTCACAACGTGCAAGGAGGAATCGTACGGTTACTGATAAAGAAAGAGCCGTCTACCTCAGACCAGCTTATAAAATAAGAGAGTTTGGCCCAGGAAGATAAAAATCAAGATATATTTTGCAGCATGAAAGGAGAATAAAAAAAAAAAAAAAAGAAGAAATGAAGCAGCAGCAGCTGTGTTTGCAAACCACCAAAGCAACACGGAGTTCAAACGGGGGTGAAATGGGGGAAGCGTTTGGCATCGTCTGACACGGCTTCAGATGTTCCAGGTCCACGGGAGGAGAGAGGAGCGACCCCCTGGAGGGCATGGAAACCAGAGGGCTGGGAGAAGCGAGGAGGTTGCCAAAGCAAGAGGTGAGCCAGTCAGCCAAAGCACGGCCCGAGTCTATCGGAAGGTAACTCGGTCTAGCAGGGAAAGGAGTTAAGGATGGTTTTAGGGAGGAGCTGCTTCCACGAGGCGCCCGGGCGGGATTTCCCACTCCAGCAGCGTGGCAGGTACACGGCTGAAAGAGAGAGGGCTGCAGCTCCAGGCTCTAAAGGTCGAAGACCATGAAAAGCCCAGTGGCTCAAAACACCTGCAAAAGGAAAACAACTCTCAAAAGACTGACGCAGCAAGCCGGCACGCTCCGTCAACCTTCCCTGCACTCCAAGTCCTCTAGAGCTCCTTAAGACGGGATGGGGCACAGTCCCGAGGTAGCAACCTCAAGAGCCTGAAGACAGCGCCTTGCCCATCCGAACAGGCGTCGTAAATAGTTTGGAAAGCACTCAAAGGAAAAAGCAGCCCTCTGTTGGAGAGGCTGAGGCAACGAGAGCGAAAGGAAGAGCAAGTTGGCCACGGCATGGCCAGCACAAAGCCTCCACGCCTCCCCCGGCCCCGATGGTCACCTGTCCGCCGGGAGCAGCCCAGCCCATGGGGAGAAGCCCAGCTGAAGTTACCAGCAAGCTGAAGTGAGCCAGGCAGAGTTTTCCCCGCTGCGGAGCGGGAGAATGGCATTAAATCAATTCAGATCCAAGCGGATTCTAGGGAGAACCCTAAAAACACACTCAAATAAAAGAAATTCGCAGTCATACTGTTAGCAAAGTTGAATTCTCACTCTGAGAGTTGAGGTTCTTACGTCAGGTCACTTGTCACGTCAATGAAAGGCCCTGGTGCAGGCTGGAAAGAGAGGGACATTTCTGCCAGACCTTCCCTCCTTCCCGTGACAAACCTGCTGATGGTTTGAAGACCACCCACACAAAGTTGTTAAAGCTCAGAAATAATCTCGTTATCGATTCAGAGGATTCATTGTCCGGTGGTTCAAACCTTACTGAGGGCCTGGAGATTGGAAAAGACGCGGTGCTCTGCTTTTGGTGGTCGCAGGTTCCCGAGCATCCTGCTGGGAGAGGAAGCACAGCCTCTAAAACCAGGTGTTTTTCGGCAGAGCAATAAGCAGGCTCCGACCTGAGAGCTCCCAGGGAGCGTGGCGTGGCCGGAGTGCCGGATCACAACCCAGAGCTCACGTCTTTCTCCAAACATCTCAGCCCTTGGAGGTTCAACCAGCAGCAAGAGCAAAAACCAAGGCAAAGCAGAATTAAAGGCGAGATTGCAGAGAATCTCTTGGCAATTCTACCTGGGAATAAACAAAAGTTTCATATGCAAATAGAGAGCCTGGGGCAAAAACATGCCTGCAGGCTCTTCGGTTCTCCTGATGCTTTTTCTACAGCCTGAATCCACTCAAAGCAAGAATATCTACATGAAACACTCGGTGTTTTATTCCCAGGCAGGCTGGAGGGTTTAGCACTTTACCGCAGAGGAAGAACTGTGCAAACCTGGATACAGCGGTTGATTTTACCACTTCAAACTAAGAATAAAAAAAAACAACAACAACTCTAAATATTTTAAAGGTAGGGATTGCTTGGTATCAGCACTAAGCATTTACGTAGCACTTGCAGTCTGTAGGCCACCAAGTGCTTGTCCAAAGTGCTCACATATGACTTATCCCCATTTTACAGATGGGAGAACTGAGGCACAGAGAGGTTAAGTGACTTGCCCAAGGCCACGCAGTCAGAGAGTGGAGGCAGAGCAGGAAAGCGAGCCCGGCTGTTCTCGGAGCGGGTTCCACCTTTCCTGCTAAAAACAAACCAAAAAAAAAAAAAGGCCTATGCAATCCAGAAAACCACCAGCCACCAAACCTACCCTAAGTACTTTGAAGAGGAGATACATTCTGGTGAAGAGTTAGAACAGCATTACCGAGGGGAACAGGGGGCAAAGGGAGGGACACGACCCCGGCGGGTGTCACAGCCGACACGACACGGCCGGGCTGGAGCAGGAGGACGGAGGGGGAACGGTGAAACCAGCAGGAACGAGTTTTGGGCTGACGCGAAACGCTGGGCTTAGCTTTGCGCGGCCGCTCCGAGGAGCCATCCGTGTCCATCCGCAGAGCTGGGCACCTCCAGCCGCTCTCGCCCGGGCTCAGCGCCTGCCGACGGAGGCTTTTGGGCCCACGCCGCCAAACCCCCTCGGCTCGCACGCCTGCGTCTTCCCGGCTCGCGGTTACGAGTCAAGATTAAACACCACACGGTAAGAAATCCCGTCACTGCACGGCACCGAAGGACGTTTGCCTGCGATATACAGAGTGTCGGGAGGAGTTAAGCACGGCCGCCCTCATCAAAGCTGGCACGCACCGCACCTGGAGGGGGAAACACCCTCGGATGAGATCGGCCCCGCACCCGCCCCGCTCGCACGGCACCGATAACGCGTCACCGCGGCTCGAAAGCATTTGCACAGGCAAAGGGTGATTTCTCACATCTCAGACTGATTGGAAGGCTCGGGGTCTTTCTCACTTTTCCCTTTCAGAGATAGGTAAGGAAAGTTGTCACACATGGTTTTTCGCTGTTATCTTCACATCGAAGGAGGCCGGGGAGGGGGAGGCAGGGAGATTTTCACAATTACAGCTTTCCTGGGATTATTTGGTCATGTTTTTTTATGATAATCAGATTCAGGGGATTACCAGTTCCCGTCTGGGTTGTTAGGTTCTTGTCAATTAATTACAGCCTGTGTCATTTAATTTCTTCCGGCGATTGAGGGCCAGCTGCTCAATTCCACACTTTCCCCCTAAACGCACGCTGCGGACATGGATGTCAAAATATCCGTCTACGCCTTTGAAGCCTAGAGATCTTTCCCAAAACCGAGGTGCAACCCCCCCCCCCCCCTTCCCACCCCACCACCGAAGCTGTTTGGGGTGGGGGGAGAAGTGGATCCAAGGAGCACCCAGCCCAAAGCATCCTCTCCCCGTCTGCCCCAGGGTCCCCCCAGCTCGTCCCCGCCGCGAGCCCCCCGGCAGAGGCGGCAGTGTCGGGGTGTCCCCCCCCTCTCTCCCATCACCTCCATCCCCATCAGCTCCCTCCACCGCTCCTGTTCAACCTCCTGGGGCCGGCGCAGGCTAAAGCAGGGTGGCGTGCCCGCTGGTGTCATCGTGGTCCACGCTGTTGAGAATGGCTGTCTGGTCTTCGGGGAGCTGCCGGTGGCAGAGGTCGTCCTTCAGCGCCGAGAGCCGGGCGAAGGGGTCCTGACGAGGGTGTCTCTTCTTCTTGCGGAGGCAGACAGCTTCGTCAGGCGACAGTACCTGAGAGCTGGGAGGGTGCTGAACCTGGGAGGCAGAGCCGTCTGGGAAGTGGGGAGAGAAGGCAGATGGGACCAGAGCCAGCAGCAGGGCAGAGCGCTTTGCTTGCTGTAAAAGGGAGGTTACAGCAAGCCTGGCCCTGAACCCGCCGCTTGGCAAGAAGGGAGCATGTTTTAGGCATCAGGGAAAATGAAATGAACACTCCGAATCCAAAATAAATAGAGAAGGGAGATGCATGGAAAAGGAACTCGGTTTGGAGGAGCAAGGGAGGGACAACCCACAGGCAAGGAGCCATCCCTCTGGGAGGCAGGGAACAAGGGCAGCATCCAGGAATGGGCTTGGGGACCCCCAGCACTGGAGCCGGCAGGGACCTGCCCAAGCTCTGCCCACAGCGGGACAGAAGGGATGTTGTTGGGGACCGTGGGGTCCTCGCACTCACTGGGTTGTTTTCTGGATTTCGAGGAGCCCTTGGATGACTTTTTGGGCTTCTTTATCCGCTGGTATTTCAGAGCTTCGAGCCTCTCAGGTGCAGCAGCGTCCCCGGGCGGAGATGGACATTTTCTGGGGAGGAAAAGCAGACAGGCGCCGTCAGCGGCTCTCGGCCACGCTCCAGACTCTGGGCGTCCCCGGTGGGGGATCGGTCAACCCCAGCCAGCTCTGCCGTGGAAAAGGAAGAGGTGAGAGACCCAGGGCTGAGGGAGCAGGGCCAGCCAGGCGTGCCGGAGCGCGGGATGAAGGGAGCGAGGCGTCCCCGCTCTCTCCCTACGTCTCCCCTCCACGTTGCCGAGCAGCGCCGTGACCCGGCCGGTCCCACCGGCCACGTCCAACACCAGCTCACCTGCCTGCCATGCCAACACTGCTAAACAAAAAAAGGACGGGGCAGATCCTATGTCCGATAAGGTATTTCTGGGAATTGGTTGGAAACCCCTTGGGATGGAGAAAGAGAGAAAGAGACAGGTAGAAGCGGCACGGCAGCATCGAGACGGGCACCACGAGCCATCCGTGGCGGACAACACCGGCGCCACAAACAGCAGGGAGGCAGGATTCTGCTGGCCCTGCTCCCACAGCCAAAAATAATCCAGGGGCCACACGACAGACAGGGACACGAAGGGCACACACTGACAGAGCCGGGAGAGGTACCTCGTTCCCAGGTCCCTGTGAGAAGTGACAACAGAAACGCGACAGCACGGGAGCATCTGCTCCTGGAACACCAAGAGGCTGGGAGCTGGAGATGGAAACACTGACAAGGTTTTATCGCACGGGCAAGGAGGGGATTTGCAAAGGGGTGCTTCCTGCAGGAGAGCCAGCAGTTGCAAGGGATAGCTTTCCAGCTTCAGCCCCTGAGGAACTCTTCTCCAGGAACCAGCTCGAGGTGAAACAATCTCCCCCTTTGCAAAGGGATCTTTTGCTTTAGTTCCTTCACTGTACCTGTTTTTCCCATCCAAGGCCTGGAAAGCATGACTGCTGTAAAGAGCAGAGCATTAGAGGAAAACCTTTTCCTTAGGAGAGTGGGCAGTCCAGCTTTTATCTATAACACATCACAGCATCCCCCCCCTCTTGCTGCTTTCCCATCTCCTTCCCCTGCTTCATTTTACTTCCAAGACCCTCCAAGTTGCACCAACTTCTAGTGGCACAGAGGGACAAGTCTGAGGCCACGGGTCAACCTGAGTCATCACTGAGCAACCTGTAGAAAAGGTGTCCAGAGACGACAGGGGAGGCATCCACAAAGCACCTTTTATTGCAGTAAATTGCCAGTGCTTGAAGCCAGGATCCAGCGAGGAAAGGAACATTTAAACCAGTGTGCCTTCATCTTCAAAGGAGATGACTCTTCTGCTCTCACAGCTCGGTCACCAGAGGTCAGTGACGAAACCTTCTCGCAACAGCCACACAGAGGACGGTGATGATGGCAGCTCCTGCATCTTCAGGTGTCCCTGACTGGGGCAGGGATCAGCAAACCCTGCAAGCCACAGGCAGCAGGATGGGCAGGCAGAGGAGTTGCCTCAGCTGGCTGCAAGGAGGCAACGTCAGCGTTCCCAGACTCCTGCTTTGGCATCAAAACGCTGTGGGTGATGTCATCCTGGTCTGTCAGCAAGGTGAGACCCACCCAGCATTGCAAGAACACTGTGGATGCTGGTGGGAGAGGCAGGGAAGGGGCAAACACACGGGCTGCAACACAGACCCTGCACTCCCGGGCTGTGGGACAAGAGTACACCCACCCACAGAGAGTCTGGAGCTCCTCATCTCCCCTGGGTTCCAGGGAGAGGCTGTGCACCACCACAGAGCTGTGCATCTCCACAGAGAGTCTGGAGCTCCTCATCTCCCCTGGGTTCCAGGTAAAGGCTGTGCACCACCACAGAGCTGTGCATCTCCACAGAGCACAACAGCGACACTTCACATCCAACATCCCAAGCGGCTCCAGAGCGGTGATACTTCAGCTGGAGTGCACAGGCAAAGAGCTCCCCAGGGATTTTTCCCCTTGTGGAGCAGAAGGGTGGGGGTTCTTTGAAGATGTGTGCAATTGCAAAGCATCTCAGTTCTGCTGGCAGCGTTGGAGAGCACCCAGGGAAGTGCAGTGTGAGGTGATGAAGCAGCTGAGGCACAGCAGATGCAAGAGAAACCCAAACACTGGGCATAGAAAAGCTCCTTTTCATGTTTCCCATTGCAACAGAGAAGTGAATGTGCAGAGAGCTCCCAGAGAGCCTCTCTTCCAGCTCCCAGAGAGCCTCAGTTCCAGCTCCCAGCAGAGGAGCACATCAGCTGAAGATGAAGCAACTCATTAGACATGCTGGTATTCCCCCTGGCTGGATCCAGGCGAGAGCTTTCCCTCGTTGGGAAGACGACATTTGCAGTTGCAGAGCATGAACACCTTCCTCCCAAGCACAACCAGCCTCTTATGAGAGAGGCTACACTGCCCACTCCAGCCACTGAGCTGCACCAACACGGACAGCCACGCACGTGCTGGCTCCCAGTAGGACCACAGCGACCCACAGGTCCGACAGCATGGGATTCCCTGCAGCAACTCCTGCTTGACTGGTCAATAACAGGGTTTTCCCCTTTATATCCACCATTTCTATGGTTTGCACAAGAGGTACATTTATGCAGGTACTTGGCTAATGGTGGCTCCAGTCCATCATCCACGGAGCTCACGTGTGCCAAGCCCTGGACACCATCGGGCTCGGTGATCCTGTCACCATCCTGCCCATCTTTTCTGCCACCTCTTTCCATGTATTTGCTGATATTATTAAAGCTCAACTCGTAGAAGGCTCTTGCTCTTCCCACTCCTTTTTCTTTCTAAGAAGATGCTACTGTGGCATGTTGACAAAATTAGACAGATTTACGCAGGGGATTATGAGGAAATTGCCTGAAGCTCATTTCCACTAGTTCTCTGTAATTGGACTCGTATTTATACACACAAACATAAACAGTGAGTGTGCTGAACCCATGTGTCACCATAAATACTGTCTGACCTCTGGCAAGGAAGAGATACAGAGGAGGACAGAATGATGCTACTCACCAGCCAAATTTTATCTGCTCTACCCACCCTTTATTTCTTCAAAGGGCTCTGATTATTTCAAATTAATTTTCATTTTAAGCTCAGCCAAAAGCCTCTTCCTGCCCCCAGAATTAACATTTTGGGCAGCTGCCTGTGCATGAATGAGATCTTGAATACCAATAGACAAGAGGTTCAGGGAGGAGGGCAAACTTCTAGAAACCTCAGTGCAGAGCTGAGCAAAGGAGCTTTGAGAAGCCCACGTGAACTCCTGACACAAGCCTTCTGTGAGGCACCACAAACATCTGGAGCAGCAGTTTTCCTCAAGTCTCCAAAGGAAAACCCTTCTGCATGAGCAAGGGTCTGAACTGCGTGGACTGTGAGGTGCTGGAGAGGCCACAACGGTACAGAGGGACCTCTGAGAGCCCCAGACCAGGAGCAGGTAGCCAGGGAAGAAGTATCCAACCCAACACACACGTCAGCTGCTCTTCTTCAAATGTCCTTCCACGTACAAAGCAAAGATGTAAGGGAGAAGACCCCTGAAGGCATCACCGACCTCTTTCCACGCAAAAAGAGAACCCATATAAAGGAAGAGTGCAGGAGATTCAAGGGCACAACACATATATTTAACCTCGTGGAGGTCTCAACACACAGTCCCTATCTCCTTCTCTCCTCAAGACACTGACATCCAGAAATAGTTTGGGCATGTTACAGCATCCTCTTGGACAAGGTGGAGCATCCACTCGGACCAGTTAGAGCATCCACTTGGACAGGAGCCCATTGTGTCTCCGCCAACACGTGCTTCAACCCTTCATCCTCCTCAGATGAAGGGCTCAATTCTCCTACAGGAGGCTCCCGCAAGTCAGAATTCCCACTTTGCTCTGAGGCAGCTCTGGCTGCTGCCTCCATCCCGGAATGCTTGGGTGCTAGAGAAACACAGCGGTGACGGCCCCTGGCCCCAGAGCTGCTGCTGCCAAGGCACAGCAATGGGGGAGGAAGAGGCTGAGGGAAGGAGCACACCTTCTACAGGTCTGCAGACACCACAACTCATCTACACAACGGACTTCACCACCATGCTGACGGAGAGGAGAGAGGGCGAGGGAAAAGGGGCCGGACTGGAGAGGAAGAGGGGGATACAGTCACGGGGAAAGGGAGGGGGCAGAGAGGAAGATAAATGAAAAACAGGAGTGAGAAAATATGTAAGTAAATTAAAGAGACTGAAAAAAAAAATAAAATAATAGTAATAATAATAAGAATACTTAAGAAAGAAAAGAGAAACGCACTCAGACAAGCGGACTCACAACTTCTCCAAGCGGGAGGAGGCATGAAACACATGCAGAGGATCAGCACATGGACAGTCTTTAAAGGGGAACCTGTTTTCTTTCAAGCAGGGAGCGAGGGGTGCTGCTCCTCCCGCACTCCTGGCACCGATGTCCCTTCGTCACTCAACTCTACGCCACGGCCAAGCCCCCCCAACTCCCAGCACTGGCAGTGCTGTCCCGGCAAGGGAGGCCAGAGGGGCCACCCAGGGCAGGCTGCGGTGCCGAGGGGCAGGGGAGCTTGGTGCCTTGTCTGTGGTTTTTGGGTTTCCCTCTGCAGGGAGACGACAGCCCCCTTTTCCCCGTTCGGAGATGCACGCTGAATCCTAAGAGGAGAAGATGGGAAAACTCCTCGTGCCGACTCGGTAACGGCATTATTTATCCCTGCCCATCCATAAAAACTACCTGAGCTTCACCTCACAAAAGCCACCGCGCTGCAGCCACCACCGAACCCACATGCTGCCTCTCCCTCTCCTCCTCTCAGGTTTTATTACTGCAGCACAGAAATCTGGCTGGTCTGGTATGAAATCCCTGTGCTCTGCACGCACTGACAATTTTATGACCCCAAACCATCAAGAAATTACTTGGCTGGGCTCTTTATGGGATTCCTCACTTATTAACTGAGATTTATTCTTCTGGCTTCCCCTTTTCGGGGATAATGACACTGGAGTCGCTCCTGCAACTCCACCTCCCAGCAGCATCTCGGAGAGGGACATGTGGCCGCTCCTCAGCAAGAGTCCTGCTGGCACTATGATCCTGCTCCTCCAGATCCATCAGCCCACAGCACCCAGCACTGGAGATGGGAGCCAGCCAGGACGTGTGCAAGAGCCACACCAAACTCAGACACGAGCCTGGACTCAGCTCTGCTGTGCTAAAGCCACGTTCACTCGTGTCCCTGATGCTCCCGGATGTGCCACAGAAAGAAGAATAAGCAGCCACGTCCTCACAGAAGGCTTCCCTGTTCCTTGAGAAGCCTGGCACAGCCCAGATCTCACCAAGGCTCGGTGCCAGCTTTGCTCCTCATGGGATGACCTGCTCTGGCATCAGCAGGGGAAGACAGAAGAGGGTGGCCAAGTGCTCAAGAGTTTTGGAGGCTGTCAGGATCAGACTGGAGGGGTTTGAGCTCCTGCACGGAGCACACATCCTGTCTCTGCTCCCATCACCATGGCCCAACACTCCTCCCTCACCTCTCCTGCCCTCCACACCCCGGGACAACCCTCTCCAGGTCAGCTGGAGGAATTTCCCTCTCCTGCAAACATCCCCCTGATTTCTCTAGGCATCCCACCTCTCTCGTGAGGCTCTTTTCCAGCCCAGCAAGGCTCCTCGGGCTGTTGGAGAGCATTGGCCAGGACCTTGACTCTTCCAATGCAAGGCAGCAAAGTTTAAGTTTTTGTAAGGCCAGTCCTAAGGAAGTTTGGGCATGGCCAGGCCCTAGAAATGCTCCTATCTGTAATCCCACCTCTCCTTTCATAACCAGCCTGGCTGACAGCCAAACAGGTCAGTGTTCCCAATCCTCAGGGTCACAAATTACTATTGTCCCATCTGGATTTAGCAGTTTTAGAGACATTCTCAGCTTCTAAGGTCTGAAAACTATCTCCAAATTACTTCATCCCAGTTCCAGGGATGCCCATGGCCATCTAGGAAACCAGCCTCATGAAGGCAGCCCAAGAGGAATTTTCTTGGGAGAGTCTTTCAAGGTCTGCTCAGGGCTGTTTAATTACAGCTGGGTCAGAAGAAGTCTTGAAGATTTCTCCAAGGAGAATTTCAGGGAGGGAGGGATTTTACCACGACTACACTTGTGTTGGGAAGGATAAAACACCTCTCCAGCAGCCTGAAACCATAGTTATGCTGCTGCCAAGCATACAATCCATCGTGGGAGAAAGACTTCTCCAATTTTCCACGATTTAGGAGACTTGGGAAAAAGAAAACTGATCCAGGTACTGCTGGAAACTAAATTCTCCATGTGCTGGACTGCAGCTGGAGACTGATTCTTGGAGCCCTGCTTGGAGGTGTCTACAGCCGGTTGCTCCAGATGTGGTTGTTTTACCTGGTTCTAGGGGTTGGCCGTGGGCTCCTCCTGCTTTGGATCATCCAGGACAGCCCCACCTCAACACTCACCTTCCTAACAGCACACAACACTCGTGCACCCTGCCAGGGCCAAAGGTGCCATGTGTCACTGTCCTCCAAGAAAGGAAGGGCAGCCAAGGGGAGACAACAGCTCGGCTCATCCCAAACCCCAAACCCCATAAAGGCAGGGGAGCAGCGGCCCGCCGCTGGGAGGGGAAACCCAAAAGCCACAGAGACTGTGCGTCCAGAGGTGCTTCCTAGTGTTTTCGGATTCCTTATTCCCCTTTAAAGGAAGAGATGGTATTGGAAAAGCCCCTTCCGTGTCCCCTCTCATGCCCCGCTCCCGGCCACCCTCCACAGCACCCACACCATCCTTTCGGACATGGATCACCCTTACCTATTGAGCTGAGGAGAAGCTTGTCTCGACAACACTGCCCAGATAGCTGAGATTAATCAAAAACAAAGCAGTTATCAACACCCGCAAGGAGCCGAGCTCCGCAACACATCAGCACGTCAACAACTCCAAAGGAAAAAGGAGGGAAAGAAACCAAACTGAAACACAAACGAAACGAGGCTGGAGAAGAAAGGGGGAAAGAAACAGAAGAGAAAGGAAAAGAAGAAACGAAAACGATAATCAACGAAGCGAATGGATACACTGCATAAAAGCACGGACAACAGCGCTGCTCTAACACGGCTCTGTCCTGGAGCTGGCTCTCCTTGGGGTGCCCTGCCAGGAGACGTGGACCTACGACTACATGCCTAACTGCATCACTCCATAGCTGGGTTTTCCAGAGGCACACAGAAGTCATTTCAGGCTCGTTCAGCTCCTCTCCCTCCCCGTCCTCTCTCCCCTGAGCCCTCCTGCCTTCCGTGCAGTGCCGGAGGGGTTTTCTAAGGCCATAACGCTTCCAGGTACCAGAGGGAGGGAGTGAAATGCGGAGGGCGCTGCGGGGTGAAACGCTGCCTCCCCCCTCCCCAAAACACACGCCTCTCCTCCGAACGCCTCCGACCGCGCCGGCTCCGCGGGGCTGGGAGCCCCGGCCCCCCGACTCCTCTCTGCCACAAGCCGGAGGAGGGGGCTCGACCCCGCCAGACAACAAGCCAAAATGAAGCAAGACGAAAGGATGGGACGAAAGCACGGCTACGGGGTCTAAGGTGCTGTGAAAGACGGAGGGAAAGAGGAGAAATACAGAGAGAAAGAGAGAGAGGAGAGAGAGAGAGAGAGAGAGAGAGACGCTTTTGCCTGGAGCAACCCTGGTACCTGGAAAACCAGCCGCTACTGTCTAGTGCAGCCACATCCCTCTTTAGGGCAGGATCTGAGCGTGCCGGCAGCCTCCCGATCTCCGCTGGGCTTAGTTTACTTTTATTTTTTCCTCCTCTCCTGACATGCTGCTGGTGTGGCTAAGTCCTTGATCTCTCCCTGCCCGTGTCCTGGGGCTGCAGCATCCCTTTTGCAGGTGGGGCGGTGACCGTGATAGCTGTTTCTGTCATGCATTAAAGCTCTCTAGACTCCGCGGGAAGGAAGAGGAGGAAGACAAGAGGCGCGGCGGCGGCGGCCCTAACGTTCGAAGAAAGCCAAGAGCCAGCAGCTAGAAGAGGAAACAACCTCCAGTGACACCAGGACACTTACCTAAGCGAGCCGGGAGCCAGGCCTCTGCACACCTGGAAGATGGCCCGTAGCCCGACTCACAGCGCTCCCAGATTCCCAAGGGAGCGGCCAGGCTGGAGGCAAATGTGCCAGCGGCACTGGGAATGTCGCCTCCCTAAAACCCAGCACTCTTGGGCAGCGGCCATGCAACCCATGCCCACGGCACCAACCTCTGCCTAGCAAAGCCCGCGGGACGCCGTCTCCAAAAGGGATGCTGCAGCGTGCCCAGAGAGACCCTACGAGTTGGGATGGTGATGGCAGGGAGGGAGTCAGAGGGAGCGGGTGAGGCAGGGTGGGGGAAGCCAGGAAGGGGCCAGAGGGGCACCACGGGGCTCACGCACTTACCCCGTGGCGGCTACCGTGGTGGTGGATGTCGGCTCCGGTTGGAGAATCTCCTCGCCAGCCCTCCTCGGAGAGGGGATATCTCCGAAAACATCCATGGTGTCCACGGGCAGGGAGGAGCCCTGGGAGTTGGAGAAGCCGGTGCCCACGGGGGTGAAGGCGGTGGTCGGTCGGAAGCTGGGGCTGTCCCCCCGGCTGCTCGGCGCGGGGGATCCCGTCGACGACGGCGTGGATTTGCGGGAGAAGCTGACGGCCGCGGGCGGCTGCAGCGTGATCTCCGACACCTCCGTCTGCTGGATGAGGCCCGGCCGGGGCCGGGCGCGGGCAGTCAGCTCTGGGGAGCTGTTGCGGGAGCTGAGGGGACTTTGGGTCAGAGGAGAAAGCCTTGAAGGTTGTAGCACCACCTGATGTAAACTGGGCTCAGCCCTCCTGACCTGCCGAGGGCTGGGCCGAGGTCGGGGTTGGGGCTCGTACCACCTGGTGTCCAGGCTGAATGTGCTTGTGCCGCTGGGGCCGACGGGCTCGGACGGTTCGTGGTAAGGCAACACGGGTATGCCCATACCTTGGCTGGTATGTCTTAGCTGCCCTTGACATCCCATGGGTTGCATAGGTTTGTCCTGCCACTTGGTGGTAGCGGGCACGGAGGATTGACCCCTGCCCGGTGACTTGCCGGTCCAGCTCTTTGGTGCCTCCAGGGGCAGGATGCCCGAGTAGGACGCGGGGACCACCTGGAGGGAGGAGGGGGGCGGCCCCCGAGGAAGGCAGCCGGTGGGCTGGGAGCCCTCAGCTGCCTCGCAGGGCTGGAGCTGGTGGGGGAACGGCGCGGGGGCCAGCTCCAGGCTGCCGAAGGGGAACTCGGCCCTGCCCCAGGGCTCGGGGGACCGGCCCCCCGTGGGGGTCTGGGCCAGGGGCAGCGTGCTGTTGGAGGCGTTCTCCCCGTTCTCCTCGGGGATGGTGGGGTGTCCAAAGGGCCCCTCGGGGGGCAGCGGCGGGGAGGACATGACTGAGCTCAGCGGGCTGACTTCTGGCATGTAGAAGGGTGGCGGGTCCACCTCCCCGGGGCTGCTGCTGCTGAGGTAACCGTAAAACTGGTGGTGGAAAGCCCGGGGGGCCGGCGGGCGGGCCTGGCCCGTGGCCTGCAGGGCGCCGGGACCCTCCAGCGCCCGGTGGAACCGGGGGCTGTATGCTGGTGGCTGAAGGTAGGACTCCTGGCTGGAGGAGAGAGGGGTGAGCTGCGCTTTCAGGGCGGTCACGGAGGTGGGGACGACGGGGTCGTCGTTCTCCTCGTCCGACTGCCTGAACTCGGGGTACATGTCCGTCTCCTCCACGAAGGGGAAGCCCTCGATCCGCCGTGTCTTCAGGGAGGGCTCCATGTCCGCCGGGTCCATGACGAAGCGGCCGTCGGGCCCGCGGCTGATGAGCTCGATCGGGGTGGTGGCCTCGGCTTCGGCCTCCGCCTTGGAGACGCTGTACTTCTTGCTGCTGATGGCTCGTTTGGTCTTCTTGTAAAGGGAGAGCTCCTTCTCCTTGGTGGGGCTCAGCATCCGCTTGGCCTGCGGACCCTGGTCGTCAGAGGACTCCGAGGGGGGACGGAGCGTGCGGATGCTCTCGGGACTCACCTTGCCTGAAGACAACCTGGACCACAGGGGAGAAAAACCGAGAGAGGGGACGGTCACCCGGAGGGGAAGGGAGGTCTTCTTGCCCAGAAGAAGCACTGTCTGGATCCGGAAAACAAAGTCCTGCCAGCCCTCACAAGAGGAACTGGAAGAAATGGGCAGAGCCTAACCAGGATAGCAGAGTCTTGCCAGAAGCTGCGCTCAACATCCCTGCTCCTTGGGAACGGAGCTTGGCACGCTCAGCATCCCCCTTGGGGCAGGTACTTCACACCAACACCTTGCAATAAGCTCCACCACCTTGCAACAAAGCTCCACAGCCCCACTGGGACAAAAGACAGATCCAGAGCTCACTTCCAACTCCTTCAAAGGCTTCCTGTGTTCACCTGAGCTATTCATGCCCAGGAAAGGCCCTGAGAGGAGCTACATCAGGTAAACGTCTCCTCTTGCAGAACTCAGCATCTCACTTGGAGATGCTGATGGATCAGTTCAGACCAACTTTTTCTCCCATTCTCAACACTCAAATTTGAGGCTTAGAGCCTCAAAAGGCAGAGAGCATCAGAAGACTTCCCTCATCCCTATCCAGAAAGCCTTGGACAAACAGGATTGCGAGGCAAAAGGTAGCAGATCCAACAGAGACAGTGTAGGTTATTTCATTGCAGTGGATAAACCAGAAAAAAACCCCAAGATTCGGATCCACCAGCACCAGGACATTTTGCAATGGTCCAGGAGCCAAAGCATGAGGTGTCCACATCCCAGGCTCTCACACTCCCACTGGGAGGATGCTCCCACTGATTTGCAGCCACGCCTGCTTTTGATGGGCTCCGCAAGGAGCTGTGGCTACTGCAGCACCACGATCCACCACCCTTGGGCACAAGTGGAAAGAGGCTTCAGCAGGGGACTCCTGATGAGAATATATGTGTTTCCCAAGAAAAAACAGAGCCAACAGAGAATGACTCAAAAATACGGAGCTGGCAGGGAGGACTCTATGCGGCAGGCTAGTCCTCCCAAGGAGCCCCTTCATGCTGGTGTGTCATTGAGTTCCACCAGTCAACTCCAGCTTGGTCAACGTCTACAGATCCAACAGGGTCATCTCTTAGCTTAGTTTGCTGCATTCCCTGCTGCTTTCTGCTCCAAAGCCCATTTTGTCTCTTGTGAACTGCTGTGCTCCCAAAAGTTCAGGGAACACCCAAAACAACTTGTCAGAAGCAACCAAGTAACGAAGGGATATTTCCATTTGAGCTTTGCAATAACTGTAGGAAGGAGGCACCTTGAAGACCCACAACCTGGTGCCGCATCTAAGACAGATACTTACGGGGACTCCAAACTCTTCCTGCAGTGGGTTATCGAGAGAGGAGGGTCTGGAAGAGAATAAAAAGGGGAAAGAAGAGAGAACGCTGAGGAGGCGCAACACGACAGACAAAAGACAGACTCAACATCAAGACAACAAAAGACACTCAACAAGAGGCCAAGGTTTCATTGCTCCAGTGCTTTAATGGTTGCTGATAACAAACAGCTCCCGTCACAGGGTCCTGCCCGCCCTGCTGCCGCAGCCCCGCGGGCTGGAGGAGAAGGAGTTGACTCCCTGCCCTCTCCAGCTCCCCAGCCGCCCTTTTCCCTACTGGCTGCTCCTGCATGGAGGCTGCAGTCCCAGCTTTCGGGAAGCAGAGTGGCAGGGTCTCCTTTGTGGGGTCTTCTCTAGCCCAGCGTGGCACTGCCCACTCCGGGCTGGGAGCAGCTGGAGAGCCCAGCTCCAGGCGGGGGAAACCTCGAGGAGGTGAGTGATGACCCCCATCTGTGTCTCGGAGGACACCCCAGCCCTAAACCCCCAGCTCTAGGAGTTATCACCACACGGGAGAGCTCCCTCGGAATTCCCAGGCTACTTTCTCTGGCGCCTCTTCACCCACCCTGCCTCTCCCGCTCCCGACCACGGGCGCTTTTCAGGCACCGCCGAGGGATCAAGTCAGGGCTTCACCTGAGGACGCGCACGGACGAAGAAGAGACAGACACAGGGAAGAAGGTTACGACCACAACACAAGCGGGTGGAGGGGGAGAAACGAGGAGGAGACAGGAGGGGAGGAGGGAGGAAGCACACCGGGAAGGGACTCACCTTTCTTGCGCTTGAGTTTGCGTTTGCGTTGCTTGTTGACGAAGCAGGCGGCGAGTGTGCTGAAGAGGATGGCAGCAGCCAGGAAGCAGATGGTGGCAACGATGCCAGCCAGCACCGGGCGGGCTAGGCCCTCGTCCGTCAGGTCAGGCTGAGGGAATACGTCTGGGGGACAGACACAACTGGGTGTTAGGCCTGCTGCCTTCCACAGGGGACCTACCGCAGCGTGCAGGCCGTGACAGTCTCCAGGAATGACGCTGTACGTCAGGATGATGATCTCTGCGAAGAGATTCCAAGCCAGCCCACCCAGGGACAGCAGTCAGTGCTGCTTCAGGGCCAAGGGTTTGACTGACCTCACACCGGATCATAGAATCATAAAATAGTTTGAGATAGAAAGGGCTTTTAAAGGCCGTCTAGTCCAACGCCCCTGCAATGAGCAGGGGCATCTTCAACTAGACCAGGCTGCCCGAAGCAACCTGATAAGCCTTCCTGCGTTAGCTGATGGACACCCAGGGAAGAAGCCTCTGTGCCAACAAATACATATTTATGTCTAAACACACACAACTGCAGCAAACCTGCAGTTATCTCCTGGCTGAAAAACCCGCTGCAGCAGCACAAGGTATTTTAACTTGTTTGTCAGTGCTTCATTTCAGCTTTTCAATGAAAACTGCACTCCAAACCCTCAGGATGCCCCTTCATTAATCATGGGCACGTCTGAACTCCCAGCAGACCTCGGCTGTGGGCCCCTGCAGACGCAAACCCTGCACACCTCAGCGCCCCTGCTGTGTGCTCACACATGGAATCAGCTGGAGCACCGGCTTTCAGCCTGGGACAGCACCTGCCTGGGGCCAGGGCACCTGCCAAACCCCATCAGAAAAATCGGGCGTGAGGAGAAAGGGCAGCAGGCAGGGAGACTGCAGCAAGATCACACCACACCGGCACCACTTGGGGGCAGAGAGAGACCGCTGCATCGCAGCACAGCAGAGCCGGGTTTTCCACGAGAGCCATAAAACCAGGGCTCGCCGCATCCCCATCTCCTCCCGCTGCCCTCGCCTTCCCGTCGCCACCACAACCCCTCGCCTGTGTCTTGGCTCGAGGAGCACCCCCCGAGCTTGGGCAGGCACGGGGTAAACACACCCAGGAGCTGCAGAGTGTTGCAGTCTCCTGTTGCAAAGCTCTTTTCCCTGTGGACCCTGCACTGCAGTGCTACGTTTCCCTCTCTCCACCTTTCATTCCCATTTCCAGGCTGCGCAGTGCCCGGCTGGAGCTTTGTTCTCCAGGCTCACCGCAGAGCCGGGATGTGCCAGCAGGACCCCGACAGCACCGTGCTCCACGGGAAGGACTAAATGGGGCAGGTTGTCCTCTCCTGCTCCGGGAGGCAGCCTGGACACCCACCACAAGCACGAGCCCACCCACCAGCCCAGCCCACAGCCCCACAGCCGGGGAGAAAAGCAGGATACCCCTCACCTGTACTGGACACCCCAGCGACGTTGCTGGGTTCGCTGATGAGATCCTGCATGACCGCCAGGACACGGAACTCGTACCAGGTGTCCTGCAACACCAAACACATCCGTCAGGTCCCCAACTGCAGCCTCCCACCTCCTCAAAGACCCCAGCGAAGGGACGGAGCCACCCCTAAAGCTTCCCCAGAGCTGCGGCAGATGGTGCAATTTTATCACAGAATCATTAAGGTTGGAAAAGACCTCCAAGACCATCGAGTTAGGTGCGGTGTGGGCACAGCCCCTGCTCACCTGGGACAAGTCCTTGGCAAAAAACTCGCCCTCGGTGCCCGGGATGCCGTCGTCCAAGATCTCCCACCTCTCGGCGACGCGGAATTCCATGATGTAGCGGTCGATGGGGAAGCTGTGGTTAGCGGGAGGGAGCCACGACAGGAGGACGCCTTGCTGTGTCCGGTTGGCTGTTAGGCACCTCGGTGGGGTAACCAACACCAGAGGCTCTGGAGTTGTTACAGGGAATGCTGGGGACAGAGCAGAGGGGACAGGGACGCCTTTGAGATGGGGCAGGGGAAGCGCAGAAGATGCTTTTCCCATGTGGGCCCATCAGCAGCAGCACGACCACTGCAGCAGCTCCCACATTCCAGGAGCGGGGGGCACATCTCAGGAATCTGGTCTCTTATCACAGGTATAGAAAAGTGGCTTTTCAAAAAGCAGGGGACTTACGATGTCATGATTTCAGCGAAAGGGGCACAGTGTTAAAAACCCTCCTGCTTCCTCCCACCTCCACCTGAGACAGTCCCAAGGCAGGACCCAGTGCGAGGCCCTCCTGCTCTGAGCCGTACAAGTGCTTTCGTGCTCTATTAATACCTCCTGATCCCAGCTGAACTTGAGGAAGATCTGAAAGGTGACTGATAGAGCATAGCTCTCCCACGCTATCTCAGGACAGTCTTTCAGGAGCCTCGTGCATCCAGCAAAGTCTACAGGCTTCATCCAGGACCCACAGCTTTCTCTTCAGCTGTTTACCGAAGACTAAAGGAAGTGCACAAACTATCTTCTACATGGCTGGAAACTACTGCTGACGACCACCCTCTCCATCCCCAGCGGGCAGGACACATGGGGCACTTCTCCCCACAGACCTCCCAGATCCCAACCCTGCCCTCCCCTTGTGCCCGTGGAGGACCTACCTAGAGTGTTCACAGTGACCACCTCACTGAAGGAGCTGGTGCCCAGCTTGTTTTGAGCCAAGACACTGAACTGGTAAGCAGTCTCTGGTTCCAAGGTATCCACCAATAGCCAACTGGAACCAGCTGGCACAGGGAGAGACAGCCAGTCGTGGGGGCCAAACTGGGCTCTCTTCATCCTGCCAAGACAGAAGGAAGCATCCTCAGGGAAGGTGTCTTTGACAGGGGCGACAAAGAGGCAGCATTAACTTCCCGAGCGAAAATGGAGCTTTCCCGAGCGATGGTTTGGTTTGACAGCAGTGATGTGTATGGACGTGGGGCAGCCACTGCCACCCACGAGCTGGCACAGGCCACCATCCCACCGTGTCACAGCAGCATCCCCCGGCTCACAGGGACACTGCCACCGGCTCTCCCCTCTGCTGTGCACCACCTGCACCCCCTGAGCAGGGTCAGGGACAGCAGCAGTGCCAACAGCCCCGCTCTGAGGTGATCTCCATCAGATTCCCATGGGCAGAAGTGGAAGCTGGAACATTTTGGCTCCATGAGTGCTGCAAAGGGGACGTCTGACGCAGGAGACGGGCCCTGTTCCCATTTATACCTCGACAGCTCCTGAGCCAGAGCCAAGTTCTCCCTCAGCTGTAGCCCTGTACATATCATCCCACAAGAGACATTTAGCTAAATCCCCGTCGTTGCCACATTTGCACAAGTCGGGGGCTGCCAGCACAGCCTGGGGCATCACTCGAGGTTTGGCCGCGCAGCACAGAGGCACTGGCAGGGAGTGCAGGACACAGCCTTTCTGCTGGGCTCTAACCACAAACCCAGGGTGAAAAAACCTCCCAGAGCCATCCCAGTGCCACCCCAGCACCCAAGAGCATGCAGCCACCTCCACAAGCCATTATCCTGCCGGGAAGCACCTCGGTGGAAGAGCCCCACACGTCCCAAAGCAGCATCACTGCACTGCAATGATACTGCAGGTACTGGTGCTCATGTTAGAGAGATGCTTTAGGGAGTCTGAGCCCTCAGCTGCAGGTTTTGGTGGTGTCAGCAGAGGATTTGGGAAGGATTAGTGCAGATGGTCTGTTTTGTGTAGGTAAGGGGGCACACCGGCACATAGCCAGGGGAATCCAGCAGGAAGGAAAAGACGGAGCAAAGAGAAGTAGTATCACTGATGAGGGAGCAAGAGGTGAGGCAGGAGAAGCAGCACCAAGCTATGGACAGAAGCAAGTAGGTGGAGAGCCATGCGTGTGCAGTGTGCCTCCACCAAACCAAGTGGAAAACCTCTGGAAAAAACGGCTCCAGCTGGGACTACAATTCCCAGGATCCCTTGCCACTGCAGCGGAGGCAGGAGGACAGCGGAGCAGCCCCTGAGCAGGTTTCCCTGCAGCATTTAACCCGCTGCCTTCACATCCCTCCACCCCAGTGCTGCTGAGGGCAGGTACAGGAGGGCAAGGGGCTGAGGGTGGGGAGGGTGGAGGGGAAATGCAGCTCCAATCGCTCCTGGGAATGGGAGACAGCCCTTGCCGAGGGACAGCACAGGTACGGGTGGGATGCTGTGGTGGCCCTGGCCATCCCTGGGGAGCGGGGTTTGCATTTCCAGCCTCAACAACAACAACAGCAGGAGGAGGGTGTGAACTCGCAGGAAATGAAGCCATGTTTTGCTTGAGCATCCCAGAGCCACACCAGGGAGGAAAAGGCGTGGATGGGCCGTGCTCTGGATGGCACTACACGACCACATCCCTGGTCCCAGGGAGCAGCACAGTTCCCAGGGATCCCACCCTACAGTCAGGGCAGGATGGACTGCTGCCTCCCTATCCAAAGTCCCCACAGCTCCTTGTAAATTCCTTAAGGCAAGCTCGGTGCAAACACCTTTCCCTGCTGGCTGCTCTCCCTGGTGTGGGGTTTGGAATTGCCTTGAGGAGGCAGGAGCCTGGCAGCAAGTTGCAGAGCAAAAGCAGCAGCAGCTGCAGATGCAGCCATATTTCCAGAGCAGAGAGGTTTAACCACTCCTTCCCAAGGACATTTTCATCAAAGCAAGGTCTGCACCACTCAGCTCACTCCCTCATTTTCCCTCTCTGCTCAATCTATTCCTTCTCTCCATCACCACACAGACTGCCCAGCCCCAGGCTGGAGTAGAGCAGAAATCATTACAGGCAGCATCTCCCTCTCTCCTCTCCATCGGGGCAAATTAAGGCAAGGAAGGAGAGAGAGAGCAAGAGGAAAGGCTGAAGAACAGCAGCCCATGCCTGGAAAGGGAAAGGATCACCCCCTCCACATTTCCAAGGATGACTCTTCACAAGAAAACAAGAGCAGAGCCCAAGGAAAACCCCAGTCTTGCTGCAGCTACATTTTGCCCTCCCCTGCCTCAGGGAAAAGGCACAGGGCTGAGCATGGCCCTGCTACAGGAAGGTAGGGCTTTGGGTGCTGGGTGGCACAGGAGCAATGGGAACAAAGCCCCAGGGGCTCAGGCCCAGCCAGCATCTCACAGTGGCTGGTCATGATCCCAGCTGGGATTTAACCATCTCCAGGGAGCCACAGAGCAAGGAGAGATCATTTCTGCTTAGTCACAGCTCTTCCAGGACGCACTCTCTAAAGGTTGCTTTTTCCATCCTCTCCCTGGCTGTTAAGCCCCGTAAACAGTTTATCTTGAAATTGGATGCCAGAGGCAGAGTTACACGGATGCAAAGCACCTCCATTGTACCACAAGCAGAGTAAAACCTGCTGGGGCAGACGGAGGCAGCAGCCAGCACAGAAGGGAGAGGAAACAGGAGAACTACATGATCCCAACCACCACCACCCACCTCTCTGAGGAACCCAACGCCCCCAGGGGCACAGAGCCGGGCGCGCCACCCTCACCACCCTCCTCCCCCCCGCCCCGCCGGGCTGCTCGAAGCTCGGGTCGGCTAGGAAGGAAAAGAAGCAGAGAGCAAAGCATGCCAGGATGACTCACAGAGGGCCGTACCAAACTGAGAAAGTCTGCTCGTATCCACCGTCGTAGCCGGGCTCCCAGGAGACGTTGGCTGAGGTCATGGCGGCCACGACGTGCACGCTGGTCGGGGCGTGAGGGCTTGTGCCTGCGGGGAGAGGGGCACGGGTTAAAGGGGAGCAGGACCACGAAGGCGAGGGGGCTGCTCCCGAGCCGCGATCCGAGGGGGCTCCTCTCGCCCCTGGAATTTCTGCTGGAAATAGCGGCACAACTGCGTCTGCGAGCGGCCAAAATAAACAGCGCGGGAAAAAGGCAGCTCTGCCAGTAAGTAACATTTAAAGGAGGCATCGCTCTGAAGAGTCACAGAATGGTTTAAGCTGGAAGGAACTTTAAAGGTCATCTGCTCCAACCTCCTGCTGTGGGCAGGGACACTTTCCACTAGACCAGGTTGCTCCAAGCTTCCTCCAGCATGGCTTTTAACACTTCCAGGGTTGGGGCAGCCACAGCTTCTCCGGGCAACCTGTGCCAGGGCCTCACCTCCCTCGCAGTAAGGAGTATCTTCCTAATATCTTGTTTAAACCCTCTCTCTGTCAGTTTGAAGCCGTTCCCCCTTGGCCCATCACTACAGTTCTCTTCACAGGGAGCATCCCCACCTCCTGCCTTGCCAACACACTGCCTGGGGGGCTGCACCCATGGCCCCTTCCCCTCCCCGCCCGTACCTACGACGGTAAGGTGGGTGCTGGCAGTAATGCTTGCGACGATGTTGGTGGCGACGCACTCCCACTCTCCGTGGTCGTCCTTGCCGAGGGAGCGGATCTGCAGGGTGCCGCCGGGCAGCGTGTTGTGCTTGCTCCTGCTGGGCTTCCCTACCTTGGGCAAGGAGCGGGGTGGGGAGCCGGGCAAAGGGAGAGAAAAAAAAAACAAACAAAAAGAAAACCACGACTCAGAAGCGGGTTGTGGGGCAGGGCGAGGCGGCGGCGGGGTCACTAAGCTACCTGCGCGGCCCAGGGGACACCGCCGGCCACCGGCAGGGGATCTGGTCTCTCCGGTCGTGGCAAGGCAGACGGTTCCCCCGTTTCCGAGAGGACCTGAGGGGCAACGCGAGAGGCATGCGTCAGGGAGGCTGCTCTCAGCACTCACACACCAGCGGAAACCCCCACGGCACTCGCACAGACACCGAGCCCTGCGCGCCAGGGCTCAACCTCCAGCATCCAAAGCTGAAACCGCTGCGGGATGAAGGTGCACCGGCCACCCCGGCAGACACCCTCCCAGGCTGGGGAAGGCGCTGTCTGCCCCGGGAGATGCCCAAATTGCCCCTCAGCCTCAGTCAGCAGCAGATGAGAGGCAGGACCCTTCGTGTCAGAGGTCCGGGCAGCAAAGGCCCCATGGGGACACGGGAAGATGGCATGTGTGGAGGTGCCTGGAGTCTCTCAAGCAGAGCAGAAAGATGGATCTTGTAACAACTTGTCTATGCCCTTCTGCCAAAGTTGTGCAAATCCCACATTGTCCAGAGTCCTCTTCAGCTGTTCTTCACGTGGTGGTCTCTGCTGATCAACACCAGGACCCACGGGTTGATGTCACACAGGAGGAGCAGAGGAGCCGACGGGCACATGGAGTCACCACTGCCAAGCCCAGGAGTCCTTCAAGAGGCTGGTCAGCACTGATGGGCTGATTGGGAGCAAAGGAGTTTGCTTCTGCCACTGGGAAACCAAGCCCAGTCCAAGCCAGCCCTGACTGGAGTTTGTGGCTCTGGGCTCATCCCTCCAATATGAGAAGGACCATCAGAAGGCACAAGTGGGATTGGAAAGAAATCTGAATAAGACTGATGAGGGGGGGAAACTAAAAACAAGATGGAGAAGAAGACTAAACAACCAACAAGCTTCAGGCAGGTCACTTGCAATCTGTGCAAGTCATGGTCCTCCAAGTGCTAGTAAAAGGGACTCAGAGATTCAGCATCTCATGCCACAAGGATTGGGGACCTTGTGCCCGCTGGGTGACACTGGGACCCTGCTCACCCTCAGGAGCCCTAAGAAGGGACAGGAGACTTGGAATAAGATCCTGACAGGAGGCACAGAGCCCAGGAGGTCTCCTGTACAGCTTTCTTATGGGAGCAGTGAAGGTGGGGAGTAAAGGGAAGGCTGCAGGAGGACTAGAGACTGTGCCACCACACCCTGCTCTGTGAAAAGGGACATCCTGAAATCATTATGTCCAGTCTAGCAGCATTAAACCAGCTTCTTCCCAGGGTCTTCCAAGTCACGGGGCAGCAAAACAGCTGCTGACTGGTCCAGCCCTTCGCCTGGACATGCTGCTGGACACCCCGACACGCTCTGGTGTCACATCCACGGGAGGTCTGTGCCGTGAGAGCGGCATCGCCGGGGCTGCCACGTCCTGCGGGTGACCACCTCACACCCAGGCAGGGAGGACGGCGTCCTGCGGGCAGTGCTGGCGAGGAAGAGGAGGGGGCGGCCGGGGTGGGAGCAGTGTTTCAGCTTTGTGGATGCTGCCGTGACGGTTTCCCGGGATCACAGTACTCGGTGGCCACAAGCCGGGCTTCCCCCACCCACCTGCGGGACAGGACGGCAGTGGCTCAGCCCAAAGCGAAGCAGCTGTACCTGCAGTTTGTTCTTACCGGGACAGAGTGTGGCTTCTCTGTCTGCAATATTCACCAAAAGCCAAAGGCACTGCAGATTTGTCTGGCAGGCCGGGTACCTTTCTCCAGGCGATGATGGGAAAGGGGTCTCCGGCAGCAGCGCAAGGAATCAACAGCTCCCTCCCTGCCTCCTGTCTGTACTCCCAGCCTGGTAGCACCGTGAAATAGGGGGGGTCCTGCAGCCGAGGGAAAAAACAAGGAGTGTCAGCCCACCCCAACTGCCATCACCAAAACAGGCCCTTTTCCAAACCAACCGAATCCCTGTTTTGGATAAGCTTGAGGCATTGCAAGGAAAGCTGCGTGGAGAATGTGTGCTGAGGAGGCTCCAAATTATACACCTGGAGGGAGGTTCTCTCCAAAGAACCACTGCACCAGGGCAGAGAATCACAGAATCACAGAATGGTTTGGGTTGGAAGGAACCTTAGAGAACATCTATTCCAACACCCTGCCATGGGCAGGGACATCTTCCATGAAACCAGGTTGCTCCAAGCCCTGTCCAACCTGGCCTTGGACACTTCCAGGCAGCCACAGCTTTTCTGAGCAACCTGTGCCGGGGCCTCACCACCCTCACAGGGAAGAATTTCTTTTGTATATCTAGCCTAAATTTCCCCTCTTTCAGTTTGAACCCATTCTCCTTGTCCCAGCACTACAGTTGCTGATGAAGGCTCCCTCTCCAGCTTCCTTGTAGGCCCCCTCCCCTTCAGATACTGGAAGGCTGCTGTGAGGTCTCTACACAACCTCCTCTTCTCCAGGATGAACAGCATCTGGGTTTTTACTTCCTTAAAACAGGAAAAAACCCACCCACACCACATCAGACATCAACCTGATTTCCTCGCCTCGGCAGCCGCCCCAGCGGATGTGTGTGTCTGGTACAAAAAGCGTTCTCATGCGAACCTCAGCGAGACACCATGAATCACTGCTGCTCACAGGCACAGGACTTCTTGTTCAGGGAAAGAAGAGGCAGCAGCTCCCACCCCAGCTGCACCAGGAACTGCACTGGGAGCCCAGCGTGCCCCAGGCTCCGCACGCAGCCGGAGCACGTGGAGCTCAAATCATCCATTTATTAAAATCCTCCAGAACCCAAGCCCAGGCCAGCAGGGCTAAGTGTTTTGTTGGCAAAAAGGCCATCCCAGGGAGAGCTTTCCTCAAACCACCCTGGTCCAGCACTACCAGAGCCTTATATTCTAACACCAGCTGATAATTTATGTTATCTTACACCAGCTGATCCAGCTCGTGCTGAAATCCGCGCTGCTGCTCCGGCGGGATCTTTCCAGCTACACCAGACAGGGTGCCCTCGGGGTTTGCCTGTCCTGGTGGGAAGCACATCTCCAACCACAGCACAGACACACCTTCGCCCTCAAGCCTCTGCTGTTCCCCACACAACCCCGGGAGGACACTGCTCGTGGATTTTGGCAGGCAGGTTACCTTCAGTACCAGTCGGGCAGGGGGAGACTGGCCCATCGTCCCCAGGGCGTTATAAGGCACACAGGTGTAAGTGCCGAGAGCGTCTTCAGTTGCCTCCTCTATCCGGATCGACCCGTCCTCCAGCAGGTTCCAGCCAGCATACTGCAGCAGGGAGAGCGAGGGACCGACTGATCCTACACCCACCACAGCCTGCTATTTCCCCTTCAGCCAAGTCCCCCCTGCCACGCCCAGGGCGGCTGTCACATCCCCCGGAGATACCCAGTCCCATTCCCAGCATCTCCTGGATTGCAGAGAGAGGAAATGCGGGCAAGCTCAGCCCATCCAAATGCAGTCCTCCAGGGAAGGGCTGTCCTGCTCTGTACGCACCCAAGGGGTTTATCTTGAAGCCACTCTCCTCCCTACACACAGCCAGGCTTCTTCGTGTAGCCCAAAAGATTTAAGATCAGAACCTAACCCTAAATAAAACTTGTCCTGGAGTGGACAACTCCACCTGAGGGGCTGAGGGCACCAAGGACCAGGAAGCCACAGCAGCAACAGATTTAAATGGACTTAAAACTTCAAATCATTAATATTTAAGCAAAAAATTTAAAATATTGAGTGTTTTCTTTAAATATTTAATGTCCAATATCCTTGCTCCGACTATGATTGGAGGAAGACAGAGACTTGTTAAAAGGGTCTTTTAACCATATGTTGCCATTGGAAAAATAAACCAGGGCCATCAGGAGGTGACTTTAGGGGGAAGCAGGCACTAGGTCTGGGAGACGCAGTGTGTCCACAGGGCTCCACACGAGAACCCGAATTAACCCTGCCCACAGCTGATAAGGAAAAGCAGAGTCATCCCACCCATGGGTTTTCTGGTCTCCTGACAGCCAGGCCAGACCCACAGGGTGCCTGGTGGTGCTCACCCGGGTTTCCCCAAGGACACGAGGGTCCGATCCCCCTTTGTCCCTCCCTGGGGACTTGGTTACCTTCTCGATTCGCAGGGGACGCCCGTCCTTGTTCCACTTGACCAGCGTGACCGGGGGCTCTGCCTCGACCGGGCAGCGGATGTATCCGTGTATCCCGATGGGAACGTAGATGATGGGGGGCATGTTCACCACACGGGCAGGATCTGGGAGAGCAGCAGCACCACGTTAGCACAAGGAAAGAGCCCGTCTGTCGCCCCTGCCTGGTTTCAGAGGATCTACACCACTTTTGTAATGAACTCCAAACCCAGCACCACCTCGGCTCCCGCAGGCTGTTACCTCCAGCCTCGCTACACACAAATCCACTGTGATACCTGGCGTTTCTGGGAGGCTTTACCACTGCCCAGGGCGTTCCTACCTGGGGCTCACTCAAAGTTGCATTTATGAAGAAATATGAGATATGCTTGCTCCCAGTTCCACACCAACTTGCATCCAGCTGAAGCCCAAGCTGCTCCGTCACAGCGGGACATGTGCAAGGTGTGACACACACCCAGCAGCCTGGTTTGGCACACCAGGAACCAAAACTATTTGAACTCCCAAGCCTTAAAACGCACCAACAGCAGCAACCAAGATGGTCAAAGAGACCCGTGTCCAGGTTGCCATGAGTCCTTTACCTCCTATATCTGCTTGTACTCGTGGCTCGTGCCTCATCAAGGCTGGGTCATGTTGAACACCAACCACCTCCATCCCTTCCAAGATGCAAAAACCTTAAAACACACATCTAACCTCCCCCTCCCCATGCTGCACCACCCACGCAGAGAGGCGTCTCGCAGTCCTCCAGTCTAGAATGTGTCATTAACAGCACTTCTAAGAGCTTTTTAATTAAGTGCGAGTGGGTTGGAGAGAATCTAGACTTTCTTTAATAAGAAGCTTTTGGAAAAAAAAAAAAAAGAAAGAAGAAAAGAAAAAAAAAAGTTACTTTTAATAAGGAGAGCGAGTATTTCTACGATCTCGTCTAGACACCGGCAGCGCAAGGTTACGGGGAAAATCCCGACGGGCCTTACGCTGCACTAAAAGGGATGAACGTGGGTTTTTTGGGGTGCAGCACCCCTGCTCTGCTGATGCAGTAACACAAAGTGGGGGCTTAGAGGCAGGGTGCTTAGTAGGAAAGGGTGGAGGACGTGGGGGTGCCCTCTCCTTGTTGCTTTCTCGGGGCGAAAAGGACAAATTTGGGGAGATCTTCTCTCTCCCTCCCTGCCGAAACGCGTCGCCCCATCCACCCCCCGCAAACCGTGTGCCCCCGGCAGTGGCACCGTAACCCAGATTGCTGAGTGCTGCATATGGAGCAGGCTTTACCCCCCTCTGCTTCACTCCACCTCTTAGGAAATGTAATCAAGGACTCCAGCAGCGCGGGAGAGGGTAATGGGATCGAGCCTTTCACTACTAGGTCACTGGCCGGGGGCCAGCCCTGCTCGCTAATGACCCAGAGATGTGTCCCCATCCGCTTCGGTGGGTGGGAAGCTCCTTCCCGAGGCATCGGCCCCCACATGGACGAGGTCTGCTCAGGAGGAAAAGGGTTTGTGGCGCCGAAAAGCCAAGCACCCCTCCCTGTGCGCCCGAACGGCAGATTGTCCAAACGCTGTTCCTCCTGCCACTAGAGCTATTTTTAACAGCTATCAGCCCTGACAAGCGGTCCTGGATTAGCAGCAGGGCAGATTTAATGGCCTGAGGCCACAGGCTTTCCCAAGAGCCGCCCAGCTGGGCACATCCAAGCCCCAAATCAGGCCTCTGCCTGGGCACGGCGTAACTCACACCATCCCCCTGCCCGCTCTGCCCACAGGGAAGCAATGGGACCTCCCGGCCCTTCTCACAGCGGCTCCCCACTAACCAGCACCGGGTCTAGAGGCAGCAGCTCTACGTCAGCCTGGAAAACCCGAGCAATGAGCCCACTTTGCTCAGGCCTGTCTTTCATTATGAAATAAAAGCGCCACAGTCTCTTACAGCAGAGCAATATTGCAATTGTGAGCGGCGGCAATTGAGGCCATTACTGTCGAATGCCACGAGACGCCGGTGGCACACTACCCATTACCGCCCGGGGATCCCGGGAGAACAGGCGTGGGAAGCAGCGCTCCTGCTCCAGCCCTTTCTCCTCCGCTTGTTTAGATCAGTTACCGCCTGAAAAATGCGACACTCAAGGCTACAGAGCTCGCGGAACAGCCACACCACAGGAACAAACCCCACAGTAAACACCAACAAGTACGAGACCGAGAGCCCTGATCCGGTGCTTCCCAGCAGGATGAGGGCAGAGTGTCGGCAGCAGCCGTGGGATGATGCTCACCTAGACAAAAACCACAAAGGTGGACACCTGTCCCGGCTCAGCGGTGTCACAAAGGACGCTCAGACCATTTCAGACCGTTTGCTGCCTTCTCTCCCACGTCCTTGTGGGATGCTCTCAGCTTTCTGCTGAGGGTGATTCCACGCTCATCCAAAGGCTGCTGTCACATTAACCCAATTCTCCTAGGATCACACCAGGACAAGAGAGCCTCTGGGGCTGCCTCAGAGCCAGGTGTTATCAATGCCAGCCCCATCCCTGCACTCACACTGCACTGTCAGGTAGGCAGAGGCTGATGGCGAGCGGCCCAGGCTGTTGCTGGGGATACAGGTGTATTTTCCAGCATCCTCTGGTTTGACATGGAAAATAATGAGCGTCCCGTCGATCAGGATCCGCACCCTCAACTTCAGGTCGCTGCGAGAGAAGAGGAGAGGAGGATCACTGGGAGGCCCAGGACAACACCCAGCACAACCCCAGCTCCTGGCACAACTCCCAGCTGCCAGGCCAGGTGCCAACTCACTTCTTGAAGTAGACGTTCTCCTCCTCCCAGTACCACAGGTAGGTGAGGTTCCCGGGGTACGCCTCGGCCTGGCAGGTGAAGAGCGCATCCTGGGAGATGTTGACCGTGATGTTCTCCGGAGGGGAAACGATAAAGGGAGGTCCTGGGCGGGGGGGGAAGAGGAAAGTGTCACCCCCACCACTACAGGTGTCCCCACCAAGGCTGCTCAGGCTCAGCTCCATCACAGCATTGTTGGCTGGGAGCTGCTGGAGGGCTCTGGGGCAGAGCTGGCCCCGATTCCCTGGGATCACAGGGCACAGGGACTGACTGAGGGCCATGGTGACCCTTTTGTTCCCAACCTTTTCCCTAATCTCTACAGCTTTGTAGAAGGGGTCCATGCCTGTGGTGCACAGCTCTGCCTCTCTCAGGGCACACAAACACACGCCTCACTTCATCCCGAGCACTCTTCCAGAATAGCATCACCCACGAGAAAAATCCAGGGCTGGGGCGGGGGGAGCACTGCAAACTGCCAGGAGCCAGCAGTTCACCACTGCCACAAAAGCAGAGCAGAGGACACCCCGCTCTCCCCTCTGCGCCGGTAGCTGTTGACCTAATTAAAGATTTATTTAATAGGAGCGGGAGCGCGGAGCAGGAGGCCTGTCATGCATCACCGCTGTCTGACGAGGCGCTTCATGACAGCCTCAATCTTCTCCCCGCTTCCCCAACAGAACCGAGCTGCCACCGGGGCCTGGCTGCTCGGCAGGGCAGGGCAGGGCAGGGCAGCCACCGCCGCGGCCCAATTAAGCACAATCCTCCGCCCTCCTCGGAGCGGGATGCGGAGCCAGGGGGCAGCCGGCAGGATGCCGAGCCCGGAGGCCTTGGGGTGGCACCGCAGCCCTGTGGTCCCCGTGTCCCACTTCCCAGCGCTGCCGGGGGGGTGCTGAGGGGCCGGGAGAGCTCACCTTGAACGAGCAGGCGCGTGGTGTGCACAGCCTCCCCCTGGATGCTGTACGCCCGGCAGGTGTAGGCACCTCTGTCCTCCCGGCTGACGGAGAGCACCGTAAGGCTCCCGTCGCTCACCTGGGAACAACAAGGGAAGACCCTTGGAGCGTGGGCAGGGATATCCCCCCCCAGGGAGATGGGGGAAGACCCTCCCTCCCTGCTTCCCACGGCAGGGAGCTGCCGGCGCTTCTAGGGCCGGATGAGAGACGGGTTTCCCCGCTCTGCAAGGCTTCGGATATTAATAAACCAACACACGCGTTTCTGCTCGACACCAAGGGGAAGGGAAGGGAAGGGAAAGGAAGGGAAGGGAAAAAAAAATAAACCATAAAATAAATAAATAACCATCGCAACGCATTTATCTCCCGGAGAAGTGACTGGCAGGCAGCAGGATCCAAACTGCTCCTGCCAAGCGCCCTGGCACCTCGGGGTGCTTCATAAGGAGCAGGATGCGTCGTCAGAGCATTCCCTGCTCCCCAGGGACCAGCCCCACTGCTGGGGTGGGGGATGAGGGGGGAGACCCCAGCCTGGCCACTGTCCTCCTGCCATGGGGACACCTCACAGCCGGAAGAGGAGTGGACAGATTGCCCCTCAGGGACACAGCAGAGGAAGGATGGACAAGGGACCATCACCCTCGGGGTAGCAGCACCCCCATGCACGGGGAGCCCTCCCAGCCAGGCTTCCCCCCACCCCTTATTCTGCCTCATCCTTCTATTTCAATTAGTAACAAATGATTCCTAATTACTCTCATTAGTGCCTGCGCTGATTCCAATGCCTGATTTACCAATTACAGCTCAGGGGGGAATCTCTGCCTGGGAGCCTCTGGGATGCAAAAAGGGTCCTGAAGGGGAGGGGAGCAGGGGAAATCCTCCCTGCTCAACCCCCTCCTGCATCCACCCCTGTTGGAGGACACACATCCCCAGGCCACAGCCCCCATCCCATCTCCAGGGTCCCAGCCCCTGGGATGGGTCCGCAGGGAGCAGCTCGGGTGTAGGAGTAGGGCTGTCCCAAGCACCTGGGGGGTCTCCAGCCCTCACCCAAGGGCAGGCAGCATCACAAGCTGCTGCTCAGCAGCGATGGGGAGGGGGAAAATAGCCATTTCAGCATAGAAAAGTGCTGAGAAAGCATGTCTGGCTCCAGGCACGGCGGAGCTGCCGCCGCCGTGGCCCCGTCAATACCGTCCCTGCCGGCGGGGAGCCCAGGAGTCCCCTCAGCAGCCCCCACCACGACCCCTGTTTTCCCCCCCACACCTACCTGGTACTTGCCATTGGCACCCAGAAGGTCTCCCTCTCTCAGCCAGGTGACGATGGGCTTGGGGTTCCCGAACGCCATGCAGGTCAGGGTGACACTGCTGCCCTCCTTCGCCTCTACGTACTGCGGCGGTGTCTCCGTGAACGTGGGGGGAGCTGCGGGGCACAGGAGACCACCGTGACCCCCCCAGTTCCACTGCGGCTCCGGGGGCGAGGGGGGACACAGGGGCAGAGAGGCAGCTGCCTGCACACCAGGGACACCCTAAACATCCTCACAGCGGGGCTGAGAGCGCCCCAAAAGCGAACGAGGCTGCGGGGACAGGGATGACAGCGGCTCTCACAGCAGCTGTCCCCGGGGACACCGGCCAAGGGCTGCCACGCCGCACCCCAGCCCTGTCCCCTCTCCTCCCCACCAGCTCCGGGGCACGGCACCACGTCCCCCCCACCCCATCCCCCCCCGCTGCACATTAACTCGCTCTTGTCAAAACATGGGAAAACACCGCAGTGCAGATCGAAAGGCTCCTTCCTGATGAAAGAGGCTGGCAGGATTACAGCCCGCCCCTAATTACCCGCGGTTGTTAAAGCCCACTTTAGAGGAAGACAGGTTGGCAATTTAATCTGCTCGGGGGAAAAAAAGGAAAAAATAAAGAATTATATTTTGTTTCTCCCCAAATGATTTTTATTTTCCCCCTAAGAAAATTAAGCGTTGTAATGCGCTGGGGGAAAGCCACAGCCTTCACCCTGAAAGCAATTCCTCGAGCTGGATGGATTATGGTTATTATATTGTTATTAAGCCCCTGCACACCCTGTGCTGTATAAAACCCCCAAAATGCCCCATTTTGCCAAGAGGAGGGACAGGGCATCTGGGGCCACTTCCAGTCTCTTGAGCTGGCAGTTCTCAGGATCTGTACACGTGGTGGAGGTGAACCATGTGCCATCCTCCTCCTCCTTCTCTTTCCCTCTTTCCCAAGCCCTTGGAGCTCATTAGCAGGCAGGGGGAAGGAAGGAAACGGCAGGCAAGGCAGCAGGCAGGGATGGGGCTTGTGGCCTGCACAGCCCTGCTTGCAAAGCTCCTGCTCACTAATTGGGCTCAATTAGGTGGCTCTGCTCCATGCCATCCCCCCAAAGGTTAAATTGATTGCTCAAGGTCAAGGCAAGACCAGCAAGGAGCTGCCGGTGCCCACATCTACTCTCCAGCCACCCCACTGCAGCAGGAGAGGCACAGCCCTGCTGCTGGGCTAAAAATAAAGATCTCTCTCCTGATGTGCAGAATGACAATTTGCTAATTAGTTTAACATACGGCCTTAATAAAATGAAAAAGTAATTTGAGTAAATCTGAATTTCAAGAAAACAAAGATTTGATTTTCTGATCCGTTTGTCGAGAGGAGATTCATTCCCAGCCCCGGGTTCTTGATGTCTCTCCTTTAAACAAGCCCCACGCAATTAAACTGAGGAATCCCTAATAAAACTTAGTCCCTTTTGAAGTCACGCCCTGGCTGGAGCAGCCAGCCTGGACGGCTTCGGGCTCGCCCGTCTGCGAGGCGCAGATGCCACTGAGGTCCAGCATCCATCAGAGACCCGGCAGCCACCAGAAATCCCATTCTGGCGCCGCGGGGATGCCGCGGCCCCCCCGCCCCGCTCACCGTTGACCGTGAGGTGGACCCAGCTGCCGTTGTGGAAGGTGTCGTACTGCTGGTCCAGCATGAGCACTTTGCACTCGTACCAGCCCTGGTCCTCGGAGCGCACCTGCTCAATGCGCAGGGAGGCTTTGTCGTGCAGGCTGGCCCGGCCTGTGGGAGAGCACAGCGTCGGCTCCACGGCCCCCCGAACACCGGGGCGGCCCCCCCGGGGCACCGCCGCAGGGGACACCCCGTCCCACCCCGGTCTGGGGGCTGGTGGAGCCTCCTGGTCACGGCCAGCCGGTGACACGCTCGCCCGTCTGGGGATGGCAGAGCCAAGCTGCCACGGCCAGGCAAGGTGCCTCGAGCGGCGTCTGCCCGCAGTGACACCGGCCTTCTGCTCCCAGCCGGGGGCTGGCGGCAGGACAGCCGGCACGCAGGCGTGCCCCAAAGCTTTCCCCGCACTGGGAGACTCCCAAAAAGCGGGGTGGCCCTGAGCTGACCCGGTGCACAGCCCCCCCCCAAAAAAAAACCAGGTCAGGAGCAAAGCAGCCCAAACCTCCACCACTGGGTTCTGGCACCGCTCATTCAGGAGCTGAGTTTGGCAGGGCTCAGCCCAGGCTCCAGTACTGCTGGTCACGTATCTTATCTGCTGCAGAATTTCTCAGGGAACAATCTGGGCAGAGAGCCCCACCAGACCAAGGGAAGATCCCCAGGGCAGCACTCCCCAGGGAATGGGACACCAAAATGGGCCTGCCTCACCACACCAGCCTCCTCAAGGCTGGTCCCCAGCTCGCACACCCCACCAGAGGACACCAGCCACGTGTCACAGGGACACTGGCAAGCTGCCACATGGGCTCTGCAGCTCCAGCCTGTCACCTCCGCCCAGCACGTGGCCCTGGCTCCATCCCCCCAGGATCCCTCCCCAGGCTCACAGCTGCTCCGGGGCGCAGCGGCAGCGGCAGCAGCAGCCACCACCACCACTCGTCACCCTGGGTTTCTCTGCCTCGCTTGCTCCCGTCCCACGCAGCCCAGCTGGCTTCCTAACGCTGCTGCTTAATTAAAACCAACTGGGTGGAAAGCGAGCAACGAGAGGCAGAGCCCGCGTGGTTTCCGACGGAGGAACGGATGGAGCGGAGCCGTGCATCCCAGGCTGCGCCAGCAGCCGGGGCCTGGCACGTCCCCCGTGTCCCCCCGCACCCCCCGGGACTCACCGGCATACTCTGGGTCGACATGGGGAGGGTAAAACCCGAACTTGATGAAGATGGGGATGGGGACGCCGAACTTGAACCACTCCACGACATAGGGAGGGGGCTGTCCCGTGAGCGGGTGGATCACGTCGCATCCCAGGATCACGCTCTCGCCAGCGCGAGCGGTCACGAACTCGGGCTCCTCCCTCGAGCCGAGGGCACCTGTGAGGGGGCGAAGGAACAAGCTGTGGCTGATCCCACTGCTGGACCCCAGCATCAGACTGGAACCCCCGGGGAGAGCCACAGCAGAGGGGATGCCTGTCCCCAGCTGCCTGTCTCCACTGAGGGCAGCCCCTGGGTCTCCCTTGCCCCAAAACCACGGGGGACTCCCCAAGCTCCTCCACTCAGCTGCAGGGCCACCGCGAGCCACCACAGGACACATGAAAGTGGCCATCAGCACCCACTGCTCCAGGACAGCTTCCCAATCTCTGCACCGGGGCAAGGGTGCTGCCCCGAGACCCCGCAGGGATTTTGGGGACCCTGTGCTCACAGTAGAGGGGGACACAGAGAATGCCTAGCACTGCTCCCCACCTACCAGCACCAGCAGGGCTACCCCACATCCCTATGGCAGGGAAAAGGCTGCTTTTAGCAGCCATGCTTGTGCCCCCACATCCTCCTGCGAGCATGCAGGGACCACTGAGCTCAGCTCTGCTGTGCCAGCCCAGCGACCCAGCCTTCCTGCAGCTGCCAGGGTGGGCTGAGCCCCTGGGGCAGCGATGCTCCAGCCAAGTCAATGTGTCCTCGGGCACCCCCGAGAGCCCCGAGCCTGAAACCCGGCTGCGACCTGCACGTCAGGTCTGTCACCCTGCTCCTCCCAGCTGGGTAATTACAGGGGACTTTGGTCTCAGCTCCGAGGCTGCTCCACCCCGGCTGTGCCGCCCTGCTCGCTGCAGCCTGGCGTCATCCTGCTCTGCCAGCAGCAACGAAGCTGCATCCTCAGCACAGCGTTCTGAAAGGGAGAGAAAGGGAAACCCAGGGCTGCGGGGAAGCCGAAAGGGGGAGGGGGGCTCCCCCCAAAACTAGGTTCAGACCCACATCTCCCTTCCCATCGAGGAAGCGCCCCCCATTTTCCTGGCACACGCGGCTGCCGCCTGCTCCGGGGGGATGCTCGGGGAGGGATGCTCGGGGAAGCACGTTCCCACTCCTCCGCGCTGCTCCTCGGGGCCGCCGGTGATTGGCGGCGAGTGACATCACCGCTTCCCCGCCGCGGGAGCCGAGCATCACCGGCTATTTTTGGCTCTGGCACAAGCGCGTACCGGCGAGAGGCCCGTGATGTGCCACCCCACGGGCCCACCAGCCGAGTGTCCCCGTGGGAAGGGCAGCGGGCAGAGCCGGCCACGGTTCTCACGGGGCACACACACGGTGTGCCACCGCAGAGGGTCACAGCCTGACGGTCACCCAAGCGTCCTCAGCCCCCACGCCACCAGCAAACCGGGCACCGGCGGCCGTTCAACTGGGAGGGCTGGCTGGTGGCAGCGGGGCGGGTGAGGCCGGGGCGCAGAGCTGAGAGCTTTGCAAGGAGCAGACGCTGCAATGCAACACCCACTGCAGGCACTCGGCCCTGCTGGGGGGGTCCTGCACAGCCGCAGAGCCCTCTGGAGCCCACCGCGGAGGGGGGATAGCTGAGCACACACGTGCAGTGTGCGTGCACACACGCGCACCCCGCTTTGCACCACGCCGACAACACTCTCGCACCTCTCCATCCCTCGTTATCGCTGCATCGCCAACGAGCTCACATTCGCACCCTGTCAGCAGGGACGGTGTCAGCCCTCCCCTGCCGCCCCGGCACAGGGCTGCGAGAGCCCGTCCTGACCCCGCTGCGCCCATCCCGGGGTTGGGGGTTGGGAAGGGGGCTGCGCCGCGGGGCTGGAACCCCCCTCCCTGCCCATGGTCCTCCTGCGCGGATCGGGGACAGCGGCTGTCACGTGCTGCTCAAGAGCATCCAAGGACGCGCTTCGCCGGCCCCCTTGCCCGAGCAAGCAGGTCCCCAGCACCTCACCGCCTGCAAAGCCACAGCCCTCCTTCCTCCGGCAGCAGAGGATGGAGAGGGCGGCACTGCAGCCCCTTCCCCAGCCCCCTGCCTGCCCCAGCCCACCAGCTCCCGGCGCACCGAGGCGGAATCTTGGTTTCCAGCTCAACACCAAATGGAGCCTGGGATGCTGATGCTTGCCCAGCTGGAGCAGCTCTCTGCCCAAGAGGCCACCCAGACACCCCGGGGATGGGCGCCAGGGCGTCACACGATGCCAGGATCCCCTGACTGGCTCCCCAGCAAAGCAGTGGGTGACGTTCCCCGGGGAGGGGACGAGCCAGCCGCTCCGCCGGACCCACGGCTGGCCAGGGCTGCCCGGGCGTAGGAAAATAGGTCAGCCCGGGCAGCTCTGAGCACCGGTGTCTGATCGCAGGGCCGGTGGGGAATTGCACGCACGGCTGAGCATCACCTCCCCATGCGCACGGCCGACTGGCAGCCACGGCAGATAACCGGCCCCTGGCTCTCCCCAGCTGCCACCCGCCCCGCTACCGGCCCTGTGCCCTCCTGTCCCTGCTTCCAGAGCAGCTTGAAAGCAAGGGGAGATGTTTCACAGACCCTCTTAGGGTCTCCTCAACTTCCCAACCCAGCCCCGACCAGCTATTTCTTGCCAAGTCCAGGCCAAGAAGGCACGCGAGCGATGGGAGGCCGCAGCTCTCGATCCAAAGTGTTTCTCACCCCCACATTTGTAGGGAAACGCTTGAAAACAACTCGCAGACGCCAGAAGAAACAGAGCACAAATAGACGGGGTATTTTTAAACCCACTTGGTTTTCCCAGCCAAGTTCAGAGGGGCTTCAAGGCTTAACCTGCAGTTTGGAAATCGGGAGCCATCAGGGAGCAGCAGGGACGCGAGCCCCGGATCCCCCTCAGCGCGGGAGCTCACGTGAAGCTGGGGGATGCCTCGTAAAGAAAAACAAGTAATCAACAGGCTTCGTCATCCAAGCAGATCCAGGAAAAATAAAAGCACGCCGCGTGCCAGGAGGCAAGAATACAAGATGCGGAGGTGGAGTTGAACAGCATCCCAAAGGGAGAGGAGGGAAGGCTGCTGCCACTGAGACGGTGCCACCACGGGGCTCCCCGTGATGGCGATGCCAAGGATGGGGAGACCCTCACCTGGATCTGGGAATCCAGTTCCTCCCATCCCAAGAGCAGAGACGTAAGGTGACGCCGGGCTCGGTGAAGCCGAAGGCTGCCAGCATCTCAGGTGCACTCGCTGAAGCAGGACCCTTCCTCCAGGTGCTTCATGACAAGGAGGTGGCCATGGCAGAGAGGTTTCCAAAGGAATCAGTGCCTGGGAAGGCTGTCCTGCCCAGCACGGCAGACACCCATGCCCTGAGTCAGAGAGGTGACCTACTATCTCCTTGAAGCCTGCTAACAAGCATGGAGGCACCAGTACCTGCTTCCAACGCTGCCCTCCTACCCCAGGCACTCATCCCCATGCCTGTCCCCCTGTCAGGACGGCCGGGGGAGCAGGCACGGGGCCCCGAGCCCGTGGACCTCTCCTCCCTGCCGAGCGCAGACGAGATCTGCTCTGACACATCCCGCTCACATCGGTGGAGGCGGGATAAGGCAGGGATCTCTGAGGACAAGGCCACCAGCGTGGCATATGGAGGCCAGCAGGGAAGGAGAGCAGGCAGCCATCGCCGGGAAACGAGGAGGGAGGCGACTGCAGCCTGGGCTGGGGGACAGGGACAACGTGCTGCAGGGACCCCGCTGCAGAGGCACTGCATGGGGCACCTGCCCCCCACCTCCATAACCCCCCAAATATCTCAGGGGGGGTTGCACCCCCTCCTGCAAACTCGATCCCCCCCTCCCTGGCCAGGCGCACCCAGAGCCCCCCAAAAGCCTCTGCCTGTCCCCTGATGGGGGGGGCAGCCCCGGGGCCCCGGAGCGCAGCCCTCGCCCCCTCCCCCAGCTGGAAAGCAGCATCTGGGCTTCCAGCGCGATTCCTGCGTTTTAAACCCGATTTTCCAGATGGATGGAGGGCAGCGCGCAGGTCAAGTGACATGCCTCAAGGTCACACGGGGCCAGCGAGGAGGAGGATTAGCTGCTGTCAGGGGTGGCTCAGTGCCCCATTCACAGCGAGATGCTGACTCTGAACCTTGTCCCTGGCACGAGGGGTGTCCTAGTGGGACCCCCAACACCACCCTCACGCGGGCTGGCAGCTTCCCTGGCATCCCAGGGGAGTGTGCACGCATGGAGTGCTGCCCCACAGCAGCCCCACGGTGGTTCCCTGCTCCCTGGAATGACTCAGGTGGGAACACGCCTGGCTGGGCAGTAGCTCATCGAGCACGTGGTAGCACAGGCTGGTGCTTGGAGAGGCCCAGAGACGGGGCAAGTGAGAAAATTACTTCCCTGCGGTCACCCTACTCCCACCTGGGGGTCCCCTGCGCCCCCTCCCTCTAAACACCACCTGGTGTAGAGCATCCCCAAGTGCCACACAGCAGCCGCCTCGTGGGAAGCATCATCTCCCAGCAACGACCAGCAGCTACCTGTGCATTCCCTGAGCTCCCTCCGCGTGCCACGGGGCTGAGCGAGCCGCTGCGGTGGGAGGCTGGAGCCCAAACCCATCCCAGAGGAGACCTCCTGCGCCTGGAGGCACTGCCAGGGTGCTGTGCCCCCCCCAGCCCAGCCCCACACAGCACCAGTACCCACGGGCAGGCTGCCCATTGCCCTCTGCACAGAGGAGCATGTACCACTCCAGTGCCTTCACAGCCTTCCTGGGAAACTGGGATGCAGGCAGCGCTCTGAGCTGCCCGCCAGCAGATCCTGAATCACACTGTTCCTGGCTCAGGCAGCCCTCCCACCAACGCCAGCTTCTCCATCGTGGAGCAGGAGGAAGGGAGTTGTTTTTCCGAAGGCCAGCTGGTCGCTCGGGGCTCCCAGCTCAGGAAATGCCTACCGCAGGGAAAGGGAGAGGGAAGGACTCCTCCATCGGCACAGAACAGGGCTGGACCCACTGCTGGCCCGTCTGCAGGGCTTCTCTTCCAGCCTCAAGGCACGACCTCCAAAGCGAAGGACGAGAGGTAAATGGGAGCTGTCCCACCCTGATGCAGCTCCGGAGAGGAACTTGCAGAGTTCGCCCATCACCGGCGAAGCATCTTCCAAGTCAAAAGGCAACCAAGCCAGGAAAGCACCACCGCCAAACCCCTCCAGCAAAGCCAAGTCATCGACCGAGACGCTCACGTCCCTCCCTGCCCCGCGCGCTCCCATCCAACAGGTCCAGAGGAACACAAATCCTCCAGGGAAGGATGGAAACGGGAGCTGGGCCAACGCCCTTAGCCGTTCCCGGTGCCAAACCATCCCCTTGCCAGAAGAGAGTGGGGCCAAAGCCGCATGTGCCAAATCCGGTGGCTGCCAGTCCAGACCCCTCCACGGTCGAAGAGGCACCAATCCCTTTTGTGGAAGGGCTCTGCACCGGGATCGAGCTGGGAATGCAGCGCCGGCACCGCCGCGCCAAACCGCTCCAACCGGCCAAGGTCAGTGCCAGGAGCATCGCCCGCTGTGGTGTCCAGGGAACCTCCTTGACAGGAGTCCTCGCCCGGGGCTGGCAAAGCCAAATCCTCTCTCCGCAAACCTGCCTGCCGGATCCACGAGCCTCCCCACTCACCGTGTGGTGCCACGGCGTCACACCCGTGGGAGAGGGAGGAAAAGCCCCTCGGTGTGACGGCACTGCTGGGAATGCCAGGAGGCCGGATCCCTCCTCTGACACCCACTCCCAGTGCGGTCACGTCCTGGCTCTCCTCCCCCACGCCATAAGAAGGGATAACGCACCCTCCTTCCTCCTCTGAGCCGATTAATGCCTGGAAAGCCCTCGGAGAGCCAGGCAAGAGGGCTGCTCAGGGCCAGCGCTGCTGCTCCTCAGCTTGGCAAGGAGAAAGCAGTGTGGGAGGAAGGCCACGGCAAGGGGAAAAGCCCCGGTGAGGGCATCGGCGCACAGTGAGCCCCAGCTCTGCTCTGAAGCCCTGTCCCCAAGCAATTCAGGGTGACAGCCCCCCAGAGGAGAGCACAGCGCTGGCGTTAAGGGGTTGCACAGCTGGGGTGAGCCCCGTGGGCTCCCCGGCCCCCCACAGCCCCGCGCGGGGGCCACGCTGGTCCGCAGCACCCCCTCAGCCGGCACCCACCCCCGCATTACTCACGGCGCGCTCATTCACCGCGCACACGCCGCTCCACACGCACAGCACCCCCGTGCCCGGGGGTTCCCGGCGCCCACCCACCCCCGCCACCGCTTCCGGAGCCCCATCCCGGCGGCTCCGGGGTATTTCCAAGTTCCCGAATGCTGAACTCGGCTGCTCTGCTCCTCTCCCAGGCAGAGCATCCCTCCACAAACCGCTGCTGCAAACCTCTGCCTCACCACACTGCAGCATGCATTTCAGGCAGGCAGCAGCCGGCCACGGCTCAGGAAGAGGGGATACGTACCCCCAAATGGGGCAGCCCCCATCCTGACCCCCCAAAAGCACAGCCCCATCCTGACACACCCCCCCCCCCCCCCCAGAGGCGGGCGCCCCGCGGGGG
>VXAY01004698.1:355331-379484 GCA_013399855.1 Oxyruncus cristatus | reverse complement strand
ACGGGGGCCCCCGCGCCGCAGTATCATGCGCACTGCCGGGAGCGCCGGGCACCGCCGCGGGCACGGGCACGGACGCGGGCACGGGCAGGGCAGCGCCGCGGCCCCGCGCACAGCTGTGCCCTGAGCCGCTCGGTGCCCGCTCCTCGCCCGCGGATGTGTCACCGCACCGGCTCGCTGTCACCCCCCTGTACGCAGATGTGTCACCTCGCTGAGTCCAGCTGTGCCCCTGCACCGGCTCAGCGTCACCTCCTCATTCCCAAGTGCGCCCCAGCACCAGTACAGCACCACTTACCTGTCTCCAGATGTGCCCTTGCGTTGGTTCAGTGTCCCCTCCCCATCCCCAAATGCTCCCCTGCACCAGTACAGCACTGCTTACCTGTCTCCAGATGTGCCCCTGCACCAGATCGGTGTCACCTCCCTGTCTCCAGATGTGTCACCTGGACAGGTAAAACATCACCTCTCCATCCCTAGATGTGTCTCCACGACAGCTTAGTGTCACCTCCCCATCCCCAAATGTGCCCCTGCACCTGTACAGCATCAGCCACCTGTCTCTAGATGTGTCCCTGCACCAGTAGAGCATCACCTCTTCGTCTCCAGATGTGTCACCGCACCAGCTCAGTGTCACCTCCCTGTCTCCAGACATGCCCCTGCACTGTCTTGGTGTCACCTCCACATCCAGAGATGTCACCGTACCAACACACTGTCACCTCCCTGCCTCCAGATGTGCCCCCTGCACTAGCACAGCATCACCTCCCTGTCCCCAGATGTGCCCCATATTAGCTCAGTGTCACCTCCCTGTCCCCAGTTCTGTCACCTGCCCCTGCTGTCACACACCACCCCTCTGCCACACTGATGCCACTTTGTCCCTACAAAGGGTCACCTCCCTACCTCAGGCTGAGCCACCCGCCCCCCGCACCACCTCCACATCACCCCGACCAACATCAGCTCTGCCATCTGTCCCTGCCACTCTGCACCACCTTGGGGTCACCTCCCTGCCACCTGCTTGGTGTCACTGCAGTCTCGTACCCCCGTATCAGCTCAGGGCAACACATCTGCCATCACCTGTGCCCTGGCAGAGGTCCAGGGCCATCACCCCGTCAGGCTGGGGTGGACATGTCACCTGCCCCCTGCACGAGCTTGCTGTCACCTCTGCCAGGCCCCTGCACCGCTCAGTAACCTCCTTGCCCCCCCCAACTTGGTGTCACATTCACCTGCCATTTCACACCCAGCACTGGCCCAGTGCCACTGTCACACCTTGCACCAGCTGTATCATCTCCTCCTGCCCACCTGCACCACCTGTGCCGCCGCCCCTCGTGCTCTACATCCACCACTTGCTCCCGTCCCCGACCCCCTGTGACAGCTCTGTGTCACCGTGTCCCTCTGCCCTTGTCCCCTGCTGGTCACAGCCCATTTGAAAGGAGAGAACTGGGGTTGACTCCAATGGAAAATGGGTAGAGAACAGAAAGTCCCCCTGTGCTCAGCCCACCTCTCCTCCCTGCAAAGACCTGGTGGTGCCAGATGGGCAAACAGCCGGGCTGGCTCCCCGAGGAGCATGCCAGCCACAGAAACAGGCCACTGAACTTCCCCGGAGATGACAACCAGCCCAGAGAGGGAGAGGATCACACGGAGAGGGGGACACACCATTTCCCCCTTGCCCACACCATTGGGAGAGTATCTGGGGAGAGGTCTGAGCAGCTGCTGGTCTTCCCACCTCTTCCCATGTTGGAAACAGGCGAAAAAAAAAAAAACCAACCCCCGCAGAGGATGAGGAGCATCCCACCCCTTCTGCTCGGAAGTACATTTGTTGAGGGTCAGACACTGGCATGCTCCGGGCAGGAGGGGGAGCATCCCCCTGCCCATCCCGAGCTCACGCGAGCTCCCGGGCAGTTTGCTTCCCTAGCAGATTCCAAGACCTCATAAAAGCCTGACTCAGCTCTTAGTGCTGAGGTCTGAAGTGAAAGCTTGCAGATATGCACGGGGGGGTTGGCACAGCCAAGGCTGACCCTTGTGCTGGGGCAGTTCTGCTCTCCTGGTTCCTGAAAGTCTGGTTTGCAGCAGCCTGGGAAGGCACAGCCCCTTGGCCAGCACCCTCCCCTTGCCAGTCCTACCACCTTCAAAGCACCCAAAAATTCCCAGCCATCCCCCACTGACTTCAAAGGAGCAAGCCCAAGGCTGGCAGAGCTCCATTTACTCTCGCCCATCTGGACATAGCTGATACATTCTGGTCCAGCTGGAGTCCATGTCACCACCCAGATCATCTCCATGTCTTTAGCTGGGTTTTGCCACAATTTCAAAGAGGGAAAAAAAAACCCCAAAACCAATTAAGGGCATTGATGGCACATATGGTAACACAGCCCAACCCAGAGGCACCAGGAGCCCACGGTGGATGGGGGGGACCCAGCCCACCAACATCCCTCAAGAAACTGGAAATATCGGCTTGGGTTGGAGCAAGGCTGTCAGTTCACACCCTTGTTTCTCCAGACTAATTTGCTGGTTTTATGAAATCCATTCCCCACTGTTTTCACACTTCTCTCCCTCTCTATTTATAGCTGGGTTTATTTACATGAGCAGGGCACTCCATGTACTTGCACGTCAGTTTGTGGTGGCAGAGCCGGGAGCGGGTGAAGGAATCAGTGGCAAGGCAAGGAGCACCCCAAGTCCTTGGACATGGCCACCTCCTGCCTGCCACGTGGGAGGCAGGCAGGGAGGCCTCCATGCCCAGATGGGAGATGCCAGGGGATGAGCTGGAACCAAATCAGCCACAGATACCCCAGACCCAAACATATCCCCATCCTGTCCCCATCCCCACAGGGCACGGCAGCGCAGTTCCTGTGGGATGCAATTGTCCTGGAGCCAGCACCTTCCCAAACCACAGGCCCTTCTTTTTCCAAGCTGGGGCAGCTCTGGCAGCAGCATTTTACTGACCTGAGCCTTACCTGTCTGCTGTGCTACTGACCCAGGGATGCCCCTGCCCTGGACACGGCCATGGCAGCAGAGCTCACCACACAGAGCTGAGTCACTTGACAACTGCCCAGTGATAAATTCACCACTTTGCCTAACAAGAGGGATAAAAATGTCGTTGCTTTTTTTTTTTAAAAAAACCCACTCTGACAGATGAGGCAGGAGTTCTCAGATTAGCACAAGAGCAAGAGACTTGGGGGATGCAGCTCTCTCCATCACACATAGTCATCTGGGAGAGACGCAGCCCTAGTTGAGCCCTGCTGCCATCTCCCTGGGACTTGGATCTTGGGAACAAGGACAGAGGTTTAGGTTTGGGTACCAGCAGAAGAAAAGTGGAAATGAGCTGCAACTCAGGCTGAAAATTCAGAGATACCCATCACTTGGAGCAGTGAGGTTCTGGATCACTTCACACGGGGAAACAAAAATACTTGACACTGGAGAGGGTCTGATCTGAAAACTGGACTTCCCAGGATATATGTAACTGCCTCTCTCCCCTTAACCCCTCACTCCCAGTGACCTGGCCAGGAAAGCAGGAATCTGGACCCAGCTGCCTCCCACCTGGCCGCAGGATGCTCCAACCCACACGGGGCTGAGTCTCCCTGCACAAGTACATGATTATTCACAGCCTCCAGCATTTGCATGGTGGAGTCACGAGTCTCACAACACCTGATCTCCCGGGAGAGCTGCCTCCTGTACTTTGGGAGGGAACGGCCCACATTCCAAAAGTGGGACTCGGTGTCTCACAGCATCCCACATCGCCCAGCTGTCACCTCCTCCCCTCTCTGTGCTGGGACCGGGAGAAGAGATCCCACCCCATCCCTGCCACACAGCGAGGAAGAGCAGCAGGGCAGGGACACGCAGGAACCCTGAAAACTCGGGAGCTGAGCGTGGAAGTGCTGAGCCAGCCTGCAGTGTCGCTGCGTGCACAGCGAGGCTGCTTTTTGGAAAGATCAGGAAAAGCCCCCTCCGTGGAATCAGTGAAGGACGAGCAGGCAGATGGGCTCGACTCACGCCGAGCTGGGGTTAGGCTCGTTCCTTCCTCGTCCCCTCTCCCATTGCCGGTGGCTCATCACCACCGCGTGACTCCAGCTGGCAAGCAAGGAGGAATATCCTGCCATGCCTTGCCGGCTGCACGTCCAAGTCACGGAGTAATCCACCTGTGGTATTTCAGAAAAGGCACACCAACTTCTGTGGAGAGGGGTCAGTTGAGTCACAGTAACAACTTTTTCCCCCTGTTAGCAGGTCTCCAACGTAGCTAATTACTCATCAGCCCACTAATAGACTCACTCACACAGCACTGCCTGGATCAAGCAGCAGCGATTGTCTGTCTTGTCTTATTAACCTCAGAGAAGGATCCGACTGCGGTAACACGATACCCCATCCTTATCTCGTCACCTGCCTCTCCAGCCAAAATATGTCTCTGTGCTGTGCAGGGCATCCCTGTCCCCAGCGGCAGCCAGGGGAAGCCAGCGCTGTGGGGCTCAGCCTTGCCGTGCTGCCCTGTGGGACTTTGGGTAGGGCAGGTACAGCCCAGAGAGGGTGGGAGACCCCAGACCCACGGCAGCCACCGTGAGCTGGTGTCTTCTCCTCCAAGCAAGGGGCTTGTCTCACCCTTCACACAAGACAGGTTGTCCCCACACCGGTGTTGTAGCCCCCCCATCCTGCTGCCCCACAGTGGGACACACCCCCTGCTCCAGCACTCCTGGGGCTGGTGGAGTTCTCCCCTCAATCCTAAAAGGATGACAGAGTGTTCTCTTCTTGGTGCCAGCAACTGCAGCCCCCTCCAGTGCTCCCACCCCCCCACTGCAGCCCAGCACTGCCGCCCACCCCATTACTCACTGGGCCTCTCTGGCACTGGGAACACACCTCCCCGTGCGGGAGCACAGGCACAGCACGTGCTCCTGGGGGCTGGGGGACTTGTCATCGGCACTGTCATCGCCATGAGTAACCACACTTTGCCTTGGCTTCCCCTAGAACGTTCCCCAAAAAGAGTGTGCATCCCTCCTTGCTGAGGGGGCACAGCTCCACGGCAGCTGCTCAGCTACCGACTCCCTCTGCAGCGTGGGGAAACTGAGGCACGGGGATTCGGCCGTGCCTGAGGGGTGAGCTCCCGCAGGGAGTGGGACAGGCTGGGCCGCTCCAGAGGTGCCAGGGCAGGCTGGGGAGCACAGGTGACTCAGTGAAGGTTGGGAGGCAAGGCTGGCTCAGCACTGCGAGGCACTCGCTGCTGTCCCGGTGCTCCAACCTCTTGCCCCGGCATCCTTTCCAGCCCCTGCACATGCAGCGTGTCATCAGCTGTGACACACTCTGCTGACGTCCCTGCATCATGTGGCATCAACCTCTCCGTAATTACCAGCGCAGGAGCTCGTTCCCCCTTCCCTGTTCTCTGCTGCTGCCGGCCGTGCTGGGCTCCCCGGTGCCCGTGGCCAGAGCCCACCCCAGCCTGGTACCCCCCTAATTGTGGGGGCTGCACACAAGCCCTGCTCCCCCAGGACAGCTGTCGGCGCCAGGCAGGGGGCACACGATGCAGGACCCTTTGCAATCCAAGCATTTCCTCCCCCCCGAGTCCCACCAACAAGCACGTGCAGGAGGGGACAAGCCTGTTGGGGTCCCCTCCACAGCTGGACCCCACAGCAGCCCGAAGGCAGGCAGGTGCCGGGCTGGGCTGGCTGAGGGCAGCGAGGAGGGTTGCAGCCCTCTCGAGGAGGGGGGGCCAGGCTTGGGAAAGGCTTTTGCTGCCGGAGAGAAGGGCTCTCTTGTGCAGCGCCCAGAGGCAGGAGAGGCTCAGAGCCGCCTTTGTTCGAGGGGAGTGGAGCAGACGGCGGCTGCGAGGGGCGGGAGCCACGCACCTCCCTGCCCAAGCTGCACCAGCCACTGCGCTTCTCCTCCCCCCAAGTGACCACCTTTGGTGGGGGGCTCATGGTGGCCCCCGAGGACTCCACAGCCGGAGACCATCCCCTGCGGGATCGCTTTTCCCATGGCCATGCCAAGTAGTCCCAAAAACCAGGATGCATCATGGAGGGGGAAGCAGAGTCCAACCTGCTGGGGAGACCAGCCGTGGCACTCCAGCTCCAGCCCCATCCCCCTGCTGCTCCCTACCCCACAGCAGGTGGGCAAATCCTCGCCTCCTGCAAACAAGAGCCTGACAACCTGTAACAGGATTGCCGGAGGCCACAGCCCTCCAAGCTGTCTGCTCCTGCACATGAGCCCAGGAAGAGTGAAAACAGGCCACAGCTCTTCCATGGTCTCCTCCAGCCACAGCCCAGATGCTGCAATGAAGGGCTGAAGGAGACAGTGTGCCTGTTCCAGGATGGGTTGTGCTCCACTTGGATCCAAGCTTGGCTCCACTGGAGGCTCCCGGCTCAGCACCCTGTGTCCCCAAACTCAGGGGCACAACAACAGCCCAAACCCCTCCCTGGATCAGGAGGGACCTGGGATGAAGGCACCATGAGCAGGTGACACTGCAACCAGCCCTGGGGAGAAAATCCCCATCCAGAAATCACAAACACCGTGACAGCAGCCTGCAGGACCTCCCAGGCCACCCCTTACCACCCTGCCATGGCATTTCCAAGGGGCATGAGGGGAGAGGAGACAGCCCCCCGAGGGCTCTGCTGGGGACGTGGGGGTCCTGCACCACCAGGATACACAGCTCCCAAAACCATCCCTTCGATCGAGACTGGCACAAACCAGTGAGACGAGTTGGCCGGTGCTCAGCTCCCGCTGAAACCAGCCCGGCGAGCCAGCCCGGGCCGGGAGCGGCACGGCGGCATCGCTTCCCGCAGCTGGGCTTGGCTCCCAGTCAGCTTCCCCCCTCCCCAGGCTGCCTCCCGCCAGGCAGCAATCAGCCCTGCATTCAGAGCCTGCAGGAGGATGACTAGGCAGCGAGTCAGACCACTTCGGGGACAAGTGTGCAATCAGCCCCGAGGAGATGCCTCGCTCCCCTGGAAGGCCGGCACAGCTCCAGGGAATGCCCTGAAGAAGGATGTGAGCGTGGGTAGCACAGCACCCTGCTTTGCTGACGCTCCCCCACCCCCAAAAACAACTCCCCTCCCTGGGGTGCCTGCCCACTCCTGCAGCATCCTCCTTATCCACGAGCTCCCAGCTCGGGCAGGAGGACCATGAAAAGCTCTCTCCCATCTATCTGTCTTTACTGAGGATGATCCTGGGAGCAGAGCAGCTGGAAGTCCTCAGCTCCAGCCTGTTTTCCCTATCAGACATCAGCAGGACAGCTTTCCAAGCCAAGAGCCTGGGAGACTTGCGACTGACGTGTGCCCCAATCCCCCTCAGCTACACGAGCACCCCCAATAACAACCTGGGCACCACAACAGCCACGCTTTGACCCACCAAATTCAGGAACAGCCCCCTCCACCGTCACCCTGGCCCCGATTCCCACGGGTGTGATCCCCCAGGTAACCACTTCCCTCCCGATCTCGGGCACTGGTGTGTCTCCACTGCCGCGCACTGACATTTCCTTCCCCGGATGCCACTTATTTATAGCATGCCTGACCTTTTCCCCAAGTTTACATCCTCCTCTCCCTTCCCTTCCACCCACCCAGCTCTGGGAACCACCCCCAGGGTTGCTCCCAAGCCTGGCTAGGTGTAGACATCCCCCGGGGCCCAGCCGGGATGTGGTTCCCCAACATCCCCACTGGCAGCACGGGAGGACAAAGCTGGGGGTGTCTGTCAGGGACGAGCCCCCTCCTTTCCCTCTGCAAGGAACAGCTTCCAATGGAACCAGCTGCCCGGCTGCCTTTGAAATCCAGATGGCCCATAATTCTTGCTGGGGAAGAGGAGAAAGGCTGTTTCACCGCAGCCCCCTGCGAAGGCAGGGCTGGGGAAAGCAGCAGGCTCCATCCGTGTGGGTGGGATTTGCCAGCGAGTTGGAGGCTGGAAGGGCAAGGGAAAGCCGGGGAAGCTTCAGCACCGCAGCCCACCTCAGGGCTCCTTGGTGCGTTTCCTTGCCTGCAGGGAACTCGTTCCCATTTTGCCCCGCTTAAGCAAGCCCTGATTCCCGCTGGGATGCCCCATCCCTCACCCCTCGGGGAGTGCATCAGGCCTCTCTCTGCCCGACTTGGGGAAAATGGCTCTGTGGGGCTGGAGATGCTGCTCCAGCGCCAAGGGGGAGGAATGACACCCGGCTTCAGGATTCAGCCCTTTAGCAGCGTGAACCTCCTTGTTCCTGCCAGCCCGGGAGGGGATTTGGGTACCAAAGGATATCCCGGCGGCTGGGGAAGCAGGAGGCGGCCCCTCGCCCTCCCTGCCGTCCCTCCCCAGGCGATGGGCGCCGGCGGCCGCCCCGACCTCGCTGCAGTCGGTCCCCGCCTCCTCTGCTGCTCTAATTACTCCTCTCGCACCCGGCGCCGGGCCCTCCGACCAAATTACGATCGATCCTTTGCTCCCGCCCAATCGATGCCATTGACTGAGGCATTAGAAAGACAAATCCGGGCTCTCCGCCCCGGGAAGGAGGCGGCAGCCTCGGAGGGGGGATGTCACCACGGTGGCAAGATGCGGGAGGCACAGGGATGCCCTCACTTGATGCTCTTCGTCCCTAGGGCCATGAGGAGAGGACAAGCAGCTCTGAGGACCTGAACTCACTTGTTCTCTGGCCGCTGGCCGCAAGGAAACCAGCGGCAGGGATCAAGTTCCTGGACCACACAGCCTCAACCAGCCAGAAATCCCTGGCAGCAAAGGACTTCCCTCCCAAAAACTCCTTTGCTTCCACCCAGCTCCCACTCCCAGGCATAAGAGAAAGGATTTTCCCTCAACCTGCTGAATCAGCAAATCCAGCCTGTCTCCCTGCGCCCCAGTCACCTCAGTTAAGTACCAGGAATATTCAAGAGCACAGACATCTGATAAACCAGCCAACCTGGGAAGGAGAGCTCACGGAGGGCAGCCGTGCACGGGATAAGGATGCTGTGGTTCAGCCCTGTGTGGGACAGGGATGCCACGTCCCAGCCCTAGCACAGGAATGGGCTGTTCTCCATCACACCACACAAGGAACAAAGCCCAGCGCTGCCCAGTAGCCACCAGCAAGGCTGCAGTGGGGAATAATTGAATCAGAGCCCCGACAAGGGATCATTGGCTAAACTCCCCCCCGGCCCAGCGTGACACAGATGGGAAACAGAGGGGGGCCACCCCGAGCCCCCTCCTCCCGTGCCTCCCAGGAGCAGATAATAGACCCCGCGTGAGCAAATTACAAGGAATTTGCAGCCATCCCATCTAATCCACAGGGGAGACATCCGAATCCTACAAGGACCATTTGGCTTCTGGGTACAGAGGAGCTTAGAGACATGCAGAGGCATTAAAAACACGCATGGGGATTAAGCTGGGAACTGGGAAGGGAGAGCACAGCTGGAGACCTTGGTGGCTGTGGGAGAAGGTGTTTGGGGCTACCCGAGGGCTGTGGGCAAACAGGCCTTAGGCAATGTCTAAGTGTCCCAGTGTCCTGATCTAGGCTTGGAGCTTGAGGCAGGTGGAGGTGGGAACCCATGGAATGCTGCAGGACAAGTGGGATTTGACCATGATGGGCAAAAACGAGGTGTCACAGGGTTTTGGGCTCCAACACCCAACCAGGCACCAAGTGTTACAGCCCATGCCCAAAGCCACAGCCAGGTCAGACAACCCAGCCTTGGGGTGGAGCAAAGCAAGTCCCAAGTATCTCCCAGGATCAGGTCCACGCCAGTGGGGTCTTCCAAGGATAGACTTTGGCAACGTCCCTCATCATTTGGGATTTATTCTGATCATCTCTAATCCTCCGCCTTGATTGCTGAGGCTCCCAATCTCATTAGCTGGGCTATGCCGGGTCATTATTGATGTTGGGGGGTGTTTAAAATTGATATTAATCCCATCTCGATAATCTGGCATCTATTGATTTTTATTTTTAACCTCTCACATTGTCAGGATGAGCTGAGGCAGCTGCCTGCTGGTGGGGCAGCCCCCTCCCTGTGCCCGCAGCAGACCCTCTGAGGCGCAACACCAAACGCTCCCAAAAAGCTGCTTTTACCCCAACCCACGGAGGAGATGCTACCTCTGGCCTTCGCAGGCTGCGAGCATCACCGAGTTGCCAACGTACCCAGCGGCACTGACCCCTGGTTGCTCTCCTTTAAACCTGTTATTATCATTTTTCTTAATTATCACAGAAAGAAGCGGCTTCCACTCAGCACGTTTGGGGACATCCGCACTCGCGAGTGCCTGATGAGGAAAGGAGCCATTAGCACCCCGTCAAAACAGCATCTCGGAAAGGATCTTTGACAAAATTGTCACAGGAGAGGCAGGGGGAGCGAGGCAGCCCGGCACAGTTGTACATCATTTTGACAGCTCATATTAAGGCAACTTGAGGCACCTCTGGGAAATTACCTCCCCGTTACACAGAGCTCGCAGCAAGCACAGTGCCTGGGGGGGCGAGCTCAGCAGCTGGGGCAGAGCAGGGCAGGAAGGTGCTCCTCGGGGTGCCCAGTGCACGCTTTGTGCACAGAAACCAAGGTCCCGTGCCTCAGTTTCCCCAGCACGGCCCCAAAAGCAACAGCTGCTGATGCTGCCGCAACCTGGATGCTCGGAGGGGGTTTCCTCCGGCCCCGGGCTCCCCTCTCCGAACTCCAGCTCAGAGCTAATGGCTGTTCACCCGCCTCCTCTCCAGACCTCTGGCAAAAAGCAAAATGCCACCAACTTCGGGAACAGCTCGTGTTTAGCTTGGCAGGACGGCTATTGTTCCTATACCGCAAGTGCATGTATCACACAGAAATGTTTTGAGTGAAAGCAAGCTGTTCCCCCCAGCCCTGCTACAGCAAGCGTCATCTCAGAGCTGGAGGCACGACAAGAAGGGCTTTTTGGGGTGAGACTACCTCTGAAAGGCTCCACATAAATCATGGGATGGGAGAAAACCTGCCACAACACCCCTTCCCAGCCCCACAGTAACCCGTCCCTCCATCCCAATGAGGCAGATGCGGGCACGTCTGAGCCCGAAGCCAGCAAGTTTTTAGCACAAAGGTGGGAGAAGTGATGGAGCAAAGCCAAAGTCAAGCACCAGGATTGCACCAGCTCCATGAAGTGCCTGGAGAAGTTCATGGGGAACAAACCAATGCAGAGGCAACAGTCCAAGGTAAAGATGTGGAGATAAGGAGGGCAGCTTGGTGGCCTTGCTGTATTTTTAGTTCCTGGTTTTATTTAAGAGCCAACAGTTTAATAAGGAGGTTGTTTTAATTGGAACTCCAGTCACTAAGAAAAACACAAGGGGAGTAAATATATAAAAATAGTCATGTTTCTAAAGATTCTGTGGTATTTGCCTAATTAAATGGAGCGTTTTAATTACAAATCAAACTTAGTGCCATTTTTAAAAAAATAACCCACAGGCATTTGCCTTGTTTTGAAGAGCAGCTGACATTGAGTTGGAAAAACAAGTCTAGATCCACTTGTTTGCAAAGGCGGTTTGGAGAGAGCCCAGGATGGACCACAAACATCATCAGGCCATGGATGAGGAGCTGGTGGTTCCCAAGTGCTTTGGGGTCCAAACCCACCTGTACCACCTAACACACTGTTCTCACCAGGGAAACCCATTGTTGGAGGTCCTGAACATCACCAGGACCCAAAGCAGGAGGTTGCTCTGCCCCAGTCCGGGGGTAAAAGGAAGCTGGTGGTATCCCTAAGGTGTTCCTCAAATCCAGACACTCATTCCCAGGATTTGGGAAGAGCTAAGGAGCAGTCAGTAAACCGGTAAAGAACTACAGACATCAGGCACACGTACATCAAGATGTCAATCATCTGGGCACACATAAAGAGCAAAAGGTCACCTTGTTGTGTTGTTCCAAACATCCTAGGGTCAGGCATCACCTCTTTGGGCACCAGATGTGGATCCCTTTCAGGGCTGGACACACTCAAGAGCTTTTCATACCTGAGCAGTGCAAAGCCACCACTCGCAGTTGTGCAACCCACAGCTCCCTACCCTCCGCCTCAAAGCACCTCCCCAGCCATTACCTCCACAAAAAGTTATTAAGAAACGTCTTTGTCTGCAAGGGATTAGAATGGCAGTCATTAAAAAAAAAAAAATTGGCATGAAGAACCATGTATATTGCAAAACAAAATGTGTTGCTTTTTAATATGTTTTTATAACCCAAACAAATTTGTTTCTCACACTCCCAGGCTGGGAAAAGGAGCCGTCCGACAGTTTAGGATTGCAGTTTGCAGTCAGCTCCGCCAAGGAATCTGTTGCAAAGCTGTCGCAGCAAATAAATGCCGTCTCCCTGCTGTGCTGCAGCTCCGCCGGCGCCCCGGGCACGGCTCCGCGGCTCCCGGCACCGCGGCGAGGAAGGTGGGACGGAGCTCGGAGTCACGGGGGAAGCAGCTGTGGAGCAGCAGTCACACGTACCTGCGTCACCCCCGGCTGGCAAGGACACGGTGGCCTTGCACGAGGCTTTGTGCAGCGCAGCCTCTGCAGGGACATCGCTCGGGGCTCCTGCTCCGTGGGCTGCACCGAGCGCCGCGCACCGGGACCTCGCCAGGCGGTGGTTCAGAGGGCGGGCACCGTCCCCATGCGCCCCTTCCTCCACCACCACCTGCTTTTCCCTCTCCCACCCGGGCCTGACTCCTCCTCGGCAAAAAGGCCGGAAAAAAGCCACGATTTCATTGATCTTAATGGAAACAAACGTGCAGCCCCAGCTCCTTGAACCCTTGCAGAGACGCAAAAGCACTTGAGGATATGAACATCCTTTGCAGCACTGACAGGGAGATGCGGCACCAGGCACAGCCAGAGCATCCCTGCATCCTAAAGCTACGGACGCAGGAAAACACCTGAGGGGGACCCACCATCCCCCTTTCTGATCCCCACCAGACAGCAAGCCCTGGCAGGGAAATGACCAACATTTGGTCAGCTGGGAAAACCTCCCAGAACCTGAGCATCTTTTGGGAACAGGGAGCAATTGCAGAGCAATGCCCTCCCTGCAGCAGCGCTGCCCTCCGCACCTTTCCTCCCCCCAAACATCCGTGACTGTCACCTGCCTTTCATCATCAGAGCAGCAACAAGGGCATGAGATGCTGCTCCCAAACTCCCCGCCCAGCCACTGGAACTGGCAGATCTGGAGATTCCCAGCTGGCTGCCTGAGGGGGTCCAAGGAAATCAGCCATTCCTTGCAGGAAAGCTGCCTGCAGCAGGCAGGGAGCCATCCCAGGCAGCCCCCGGGGGGGATGCTGGAGCTCACTCTGCTTTATGCTCAGAGAATGGCTGATTCACGCTTATTCCAGGCATCCCCTGAAAAACCTTGGATGAGGACAGAACTCCAAGCTGAGCTGGTGTCTTCCACAGCGCTACGCTGGGCTTCCCTTCAGGAGGGATGCTGCGAGCCAAAACCATGGGGCTTTTTGTAAAACCATGAGAGAGGGCCTTACAAATTAATTAAGGAAAGCCAAGCATTCCCAGGATAAATCGACCCAGGCCCAGACACCTGCATCTCTGACACTCAGGACCTGCTTAACTGTAGGCAGCACCAAAAAAGCCAAGTCTCTTTTAACAACATATTTTTACACTTTAAATTAAGTCCTTAAACAATGCAAAGCACCAGACTGAGAGCAGTGCAGACTCAGAAAAGGAGCAAGAGTCGCCTAACATGAGCCAGGTTAGATGTTAGGGGACAAAGAAAGCAGGGAAAGGCGGGGAAAAGATTATCTTGGAGAGGCAAAAAAGTAGGCACAGTTTTCAGACCACTTTCTTATTTAATATCATACAGTGAGTGAGGAATGGGCAGAGCAACTGGGCACCCACGAGCCTTGCTCTTGGCTCCACAACCCACATTTCCGCTCTCCCCATCACCCCCGTGACTCTTCCCATCCCTCAGACTTCCTCCAAGATCCCCAGGCTGCACCTGAGGCCACGCATGCACAGGCAGAGTCGGACAATAGCCTCGATGCTTTATTAATTTCCAAGCGTAGAGGCAATTAACGGCACCGCGCTTCGAAAATTCCTGATTGGTTTTTCTGACACACAGGTCCGTGCCCTCCCCATGAGCAGCACCGGGAGGGGATTAGAGCAGTGGGACCCGCAGATGCCAGTGGATATTTATGACCACTGCGAGATAAAGAGCGAGGTGACGCTTATCCCCCAGCACTGCTCCCCCGCTGCACCAGAGGCACGATAATGGCTCTGGAATGCTTGGTGTGATGGATGCCGCCTGAGACTGACAGTTGCTGGGGCAACCAGATGCAGAGGTACCCAGTCCTCCCCTGGGACGGGCTCCAATGTGGATGGGGTCCCCCTGCCCGGGTCAGGCAGGGACAAGCTCGTTGGCGAGGGAGCAACATTGCACGGCACAATTAATTTTTATGGTTAGTGCGGCTTTAATTGCTTTGTAGGGGCTTGAGGGCGCATTTACAGGGATGCAGTGAGTAAGGAGACCCCCGGGTGCTGCAGGAGGGTGGTGGGTCTCGAGTCTCCCCAAATTCACCGCTGATTTCTGAACAAAAGCACCTCCCCGGGCGCTGCTGTAACCTGGGTGTCCAGACCCAGTGCCTGGCTCTGCCACGGGGCAGCTGGGAACATGCCACTGCATCCATCTCTCCGGATAACGAGGTTTTCCTCCCCAGGAGGGGGGAGCACGGCACGGGGAGGTTCGTTAGTGCCTGCAAAGCCACGTGGAGACACACACGGCTGCCAGGGCACTGCACGACCCCGCCGAGAGGCACGAGCGGGAGCTGCAACGCTGAGCCAGCCGGAGGAGGTCTGGTCCAGCCCCAAATTACCCTTTGTGTCTGGTAACTGAGTAAGAAACGATTTCCCTGCGTACTGAGCAACACCAGCACATTTTCCTGCCTGCGACCAAAGACATGAACTAGTAGGACTCCTCTACTGGAGCAGCCACTCCATGCCCAGAGCCCCCTGTGCCGCACTCCCAGAGCTCAAGGCAGACTGCCCACCTGAACCACCTCACACCACAGAAATCCAGGTCCTTCTGGGGGAAGGATCTGCTTTCACAGCTCCTTCCATCCCAATGCACACAACAAGGATGGCTTCCCAATGGAGGGGACACCCTCTTGCAAGCAACACCCCCCCAAACACAGCAAGCACATCCCCCAGCACGCAGCCCAGTACCTGGCCAGGAGAGCCACAGGGTCACCAGAACGAGCAGGAACCAGGGCAGAGAAGCTGGGAGGGTGGAAGGGCTTCCCCTCCCCTATTTAAAGCTTCATGCTCTGCAGCTGTGGCTCCTCTGGGTTTAGGAGGCTCCAGGTGTTTCCCATCAGGGCTGTTGTCACTCCTGCATCCCTCCCCACCCCACATTCCGCTCCTGTTCCCAACCCCTTGGGAACACTGTCCCCCTTCATTCCCCTCGTCCATGGGAATCCCTGTGCTCCCAACCCACGGCAGAGATGTGCTCCCCCACTTAAAATCCTCTTCCACCCTTCAAGCCACATTGATTATTTTCCTCCATTAAGAAGCAGCATCCGTGGCTGCAAATCTGCCTGCAGCTCATCCCTCACCCCTGCTTCCCCTCTCCAGTGCTCTTCCATTAGTGCCTCCATCCATCCATCCATCCATCCATCCATCCATCCATCCATCCATCCATCCATCCCACCATCACCCTCACCAAGAGCTCCTCAAAAAATCCTCTAAGCCAGGAGTGAAGCCCCTCCCCGAGGAGGGGGGAACGTGTGCTCCCGTGTGTGCATGTGGGCCCACCAGGAAATTCCACCCTGGAACGATGCCGGCTCCTGCACGGAGCTGTGCCCAGAGCCACCAGACTCCGGCAAAACCCCAGCCCCGGCTGTGCTCCACATCTGGGGGCTTGGGGACATCCTTTGTGAGCCACCTGGAGATACCTGGGGTAGGGGACAGGAGTGCAGGAGGCCACGTGAGCTTCTTCCTACGTCTCCTCCTTTTATTGATCACCTCCAATCAGCCCTGAGGAAGTGGCACATGGAGAACCGGAGGCACCGGCATCCCCCCCGGGGCTGATGTCCCTCCGGTGACACAGAGGGGAGGAGGAGGGGGCTGCAGAGCGGTGGGCTGTCATTGCTTCCCAGGAAAAATGAGTCCCCGCGTCCCATGCCCTCCTCCTCCTCTCTCCCGGTCCCCCAGGTTGATGCACAAAGAACAGACCCGGTTGCTGGCGGGGCTGAGTAATGCTCTGAGCCACTCCTCCCCGGCAGTGAGTAATCCCGCTTTTGTCTTCCGTGCCGGCACCACGTTAGCCGGGAACACGGTGTTAGTCGGGAGCACAGTGTTAACCGGGAATACGGCGCTCCCGGCACAGCCCCGTGGCCGCCTCAGCTGGGGCAGCGTCCCGGGGGCGACGCCTCGGGGGTGACACTCGGCGGTCTCACGTCACGCCATGACACCACCTCTGCCCCTGGTGTCGTGGCATCTGGGCCCGTCTGGGGGCACCTGGGCAGCTCCCTCTGACCGGGCACCCCCTGGTTGTGTACCCTGCCTTGTGGTGCCCACGGTGGACGGGCACCCCCGGGCTCCCCTCACCTGGAGGGGACCCCGCGAATCATCAGGTCCGTGGAGAAGCACCTCCCCACTCGGTGCCATGGAAACGTGGCTCCTGCGGAAAAAAAGGAGCCTCTGCTTCCACCTGGATTTTCCTCCTTCCCGAGGAAACACCAAGGTGTGAAGGGTTTGACCCCGGCGACGCTGGGTTGCCCAAAACTTCTGCCAGCAGCTGCCCCTGGGGTGGGGGTTTCAGCTCTGGCCGTCCCACCCGGGGCGTGTTTTGGGGTGCCCAGGGCCAAGTCCCGAGGGACCCCAGAGCATCCTTCTCTCCTGGTGCTGAGTCACTTGGCACTGGCAGTGCCCAGGCTGTGGCAGCGGTGCGGGGCTGGCGGGTGGCTCCTGCTCTGGCACCCACCCGGCAGATGGCAAGCCTCTCGCCTTGTGATGTGATTTTAGTTTTTAATTTTTGGCTGTTATTTCGGCCCTTGGCCCCCTCTCCCTCCCTTTCCCCCTCCCTTCCCCTTGCCGTGTCCCCTCACCACCTCCTCCCCGGGAGGAGGCCTTGGTGAGCCTGCACAAAGGAGCAGAGCCCGGCTTTCAGTGACTGCCTGCAGCCCCTGGGACATGGCAGGCTGGCAGTGCCCTGGATGGGACAGCACTGGCTGCTGCAGTGGGGCAGCCTCCGAGCTTCCCATGGCACCAACACTGCTGCCAGACAGGGTGGGCGATGCTGGCTGAGGGCTACATGCTCCTCCTCTGCACATCCAACAGTGGGTGCAGGGACACCCCGCAGTGCCCCAGGGAGGGAACAGGTCTTGGAAGTGCTGGCAGAGGGACAAGCACCAGCCCCGTCGCTGCCCAGCACCTCCCTGAAGGGCCACTGGCGGCACGAGTTTGCTGGGTCTCAGCCCAGTTCCCAGCAGGCAAGTGACTGGTGCCACCAAAGTGATGTGACAAGCAGCACAGCCAGCCCGAGGGATGTCCCTCCTCAGGGCCTGGTCTGTCCTTTGCAGGGGCCCCGAGATCCTGGTGCCACAGCGAGGATGATGCCGCCGGTGCCGACGGCACCCAAATGTGGGTCGAGGCCACCAGCAGTGACCTGGTGCACAACCCCCCCAGCCACCCACGGGGGGGTGACCAAGGCTGACAGAGAGAACAGTGACGAGGCTCTGGGATGCTCCTGTGGGGATCCAATTTCCTTCCCAGTCCCTTTTCCATGGCGGTGCAGCCGAGCCGAGGGAGAAGCCTTTCCGCAGAGCTCCGAGTTCAGCAGCTCAGCTGCGCCGGGGAGAGGAGAAGAAAGAAAAAATCCCCGGCGCGAGCAAGACAGACTATAAATAAAAGCTGGAGAAGTGGGAGGCAGCAGCCACAAGGGCTTTCTGAAGCAGCAAGGAAAGCAGGTGCATGTTGGCTCCGGCTCTCGATGGCTTTGTGTTTCCCAAAGAAGCCTGGGTATCCCTAATAGCCGGGCTCCGGGTGGGAGCGGGGCCGGGCTTCCCTCCCTCGAGCTGGGGAGGCACAGACGTCTGAAGAGCAAATACTGCGCAGGATGGATGGGAGAGACATCGCCGAGCCCGGGGAGTGAGGGAGCCAAGGAAGAGGGAGGAAGGGAGGGAACGGAAGGCTGAGAGGGAGCTGCCGGCACCAACGCAGCCCCAGCGGCTTTGGGTTTAATGGATGAGGGGGATCCTGCAGACAGAATTTCCTACCGGAGTTCATGGGGGATGGAGAGACCTACCGGAGCGCATCCAAATCAGGATCCCCCCAAAAAGTGCCCTGCAGGGGTACAGGAGCAAAGGAAGGAAGAGGAGTGCCTGCCACGGCCGGGGGTCACCCAGAGCTGCTGGGGATGGGGACCCCGTGCTCCGCCGGCGCTGCCAGCACGCAAGGAGCGGAGGGAAGAGAGGAAGAGAAGGAGACAGATGGGCAGCGATGGAAACATAAGTTAACTCGAAGGAAGCGGATAAACAGCAGGCAGGGAGCAGATCCCAGCACATATGCTGTGCCGCAGCCAGCCAGGAGCAGGGAGGTTCCTCGCCATCCCCCGTCCCCAGGCCTACGGAGGGGCCTGGGCCAGGCAGGAGGTCGACACTGGGATGGGGGGGTGCAGGTTTGAGGCTTGGGGTGAAAACTCCAAGGGGGTTTGAAGCCAGGGCTTGGGGGTGCAGCTCGTGGTCATGATGCTGGTTGTGGAATCCTAAAGCAAAATTCGGCCAAACCCACAGAAGAAGCACCCATGAGATGGACATGACTCCTAGCTGGGGAATCACAGACCGGTTCCCAATGGCAGCTGAGGTGGCTTTGACCACGGAGAGATGGTTTCTCCCTTGCTGGCAGGGACAGGCAGGGCAGGAGGCTGGACTGGGGCCTGGGTGGATCTCCTGCCTCGGTTTCCCCAGCCAGGACAGGGGAGTGGAGCAGCATCAGCTCATACAAAGGGCTGTCAGGATCAGACACTCCTCCCAATCCCGACGCAGCGGCAGCTGCAGGTCACTTCTGAGGACTCCAGCAGCTGATGGAAAGGGAATGAAGTCAATCCAAAGCCGAAGCAGGGAGGCTGAGACCCTCAAAAGTCCTTGAGCCCTGCAGCACAGTGCTGCCTGCTGATTATTGGACCCCAGTGCCAGCACAGCATCACCGGCTGCTCCAGCCACGCCACCGCAGCAGGAGGGGGACCCCGACCACGCTGCATTACCCCCTCCTGCCCACAGCAGGGCGGTGGGGTCTCTGCTGAGGGGACTCTCAGCTGCCGCAGCCCCCGACTCGCCCGGAATAACAAGCAGGCAGAGCCGCGGAGCTCTGAGAGCATCTCTCCAGCGACGTTCGGCCGGGTGCTAATGAGCCCCGGGCTCTCCGATCTGCTCAGCGAATGTCATGACCCAGATTAATTGCTCGAAAAGACGCCCAAAGGCTGCTAATAAAATAAAACAAAAAAAAAAAAATAAAAAAAGAAGGAGAAGAAAGGGAAAAAGAAAAGCCAAGCCCACAACAAGCCCCCTACAGTAGCCGGCACCCCCCTCCGCCCCCCGCCTCCGCGCATCCCAGCGCCGGCAGCCCGGAAGGCACTGCCCGTGTCGGGAATGCGTGTCGGGGCAGTGGGCCAGGCAGTGCCGTGGGCACACACAGCCACCCTTGTTCCCCGCTCCCCGGCGGAGGGTCAGAGCTGCCCGCCGGCCTCGCCGCACAAGGGAAGCCTGTTCGGAGTCATCCATGCTCCCGGCGGGATGCTGACGCCTTCCCAGCGCCTGCCAGCACCACCGGATGCTGCGGGACCCCCACACCCCAGAGCTGCCTCGGGGCTGCAGCTCCGGGGGAAGCGCTGTCCCCCTGGGGGAAAACTGAGGCACAAGGGGGGCCAAGTGCTTCAAGGGACACGTCTCCATCACCGACATCTCTTTCAACGTCATCCCCAGTCCTCGCTGGCGCAGGGCATTGCGAGCAGGTGGCCTTTGCATCCCCGCTCGAATCCCTCCTCTTGAGAGCAGCCTTTTTCCTCGGAGCCTGAGGACATCAGCATCTCCAAGGATTTGGTTTCCTGCCCCTCTGGCAGTGTGTGGCAGGCTCTGGGTGGCTCTTGTAGCTGTCACTCAGCCACTCGCTACCCTCGCGCCGATTCAATGTCCCCCGCGCAGCTTCAGCACTTTTGTAGCAGCATCATCCCACCTGCCACGTCCATGGCCACTGCCACCACTTGTCTCTGCATCCCAGCAATGCCTCTCCCAATGCCTACATCGATGCTGGGTTGGGGAACCCCCTCCAGGGATGTCTGCACCCCAGGGATGCTCCCACCACGCATCCACCAGGATGCTCCCTGCCGCCGCTGGCTCAACCCCACACCGTGGCTACAGCTGACAGCCCCGGCTGTGGGGCCATAATCCAGTTACTGCCTGAAAATACCTTCCTGTGTGGAAAACAGATCTTGATCATCCCACGGACACGGTGGCTCTCACCTCTCCGCAGCCCTGAGGAAGAGGAGGGGGCTGGAGGGTCTTCCTGCCAAGAAGTCAGGAGGAAAAGGAAAGAAGGGAGTGGAAGCAGATGGGAAATGACCACCCACCCGGCTGCTGCTCTCTGGTCTCCAGGACTCCTGACCTAGTTATTGGGCATGGAGGCAAAGCACAAAGCAGAGAGGGATGGGGGAAGAGCCCAGGCCCAGATTTCCAGACGTAAGGGGGTGATGGACAGGTTAACCCAGGGCCAGGGAGCTTCCGAAACGGTCTGCGAGGCAGAGCCTGGCTCTGAGCCACCACAGCTCGTCCTGCCGTCGGTCATGATGAGCCACGGCGACATTTCAAGATCTGGGAGAAGACACCTTCTGACAAGAGACCTAAACTGCTGCACCCACGCAGCCGAGCGGAGACGTGGGGGCTGCGATCCCCCCCGGAGCATCCGCTCTGGGCACTTGGGGCTGCCGGGGAAAGGCAGCACGAGGAGCGGTTGGCTGGCAGAGGAAACCAGGAGAGCTCAAATTAGAATTAATAAGCCACAAATTGGTAGCGGCAAGAGGAATTAATGCTGGGAAGAGGCTGCCAAGGGCCACGGGGAGAGAGAGGCACCTCCTCGGATTTCCGCTCAGCTCGGAGCCGCGTTTCCCATCCCAGCAGCAAAATGGAGCTAGCCCTGGCCTTGCTTTATCCCAGGACCTTCAGGGGCAGAACCTCTGCAGCATCCCCTGGGCTCTCTGATGGGGACAGCCACGTCCTGGATCCACCACAGCCTGCTCCTGCCAAACCCAGGATCTGCACAGCGCCGGCGCGTGTTCAGCGACGCCAGCAGCTGGATCAGGACCTATTCGGGCAGCAGCGAGCAGACCAGCTCTATTCCTGGCTCCTGATCCGTGCAGGGCTTGGGAAGCAGCTTGCAGCGTTGCCAGGCATGCCAAAGCCTGATTCCCAGCCCAAAAGCATCACTGCAAGACGAGCACCAAGCCCAGGGATCTCTCCCTGCCGGGCAGCAGCAGCCACTCTCCCCCATGTCCATCTGGGCGCCCAGAGGGGTGTGTAGGGAAGATGCTCTGCAGCGCTGCCCCCCATCCCGAGTCACCGGGACACCCTCGGAGACCGAGGGGTCACACACGGGAGCCCAGAGCTTCCCCTCGCCTTTTCGGCAGCTCCCAGCCCTGCGCGGTGCCGGCTGCGGGCGGCGGTGGCTGCAGCGGAGGTGGGAGCGATGATGACTCAGGAGATAATGAGGCAGATCAGAAGGAGGAGAGGAGCAGTGAGAGGACGCGGCGAGGAGGCAGCTGTGTCCTTCGGGCCTACACCCGCTCCCCCTGACGTGGCACCGCAGCTGGGGTACAGGAACGCGCGCCCCCGGCCGCTCTGACTCACCCGGGGGGCCCGGCAGCACCGGGCTGGGGGGGCAAACTTAACCCCATCCCTCCTCCTGCCGGGGTTGGGGTCCTCAGGCAAGAAGGCGAGAGGGAAGTGGGGCTGCACTTGGGACACCATCAGGACGGTGTCCCGGGGGTCCGTCCAGCCCCCACCCATCGCCCCCCGCTCGGGCTCTCGCTGCTGTGCCGCCCCACAGGGAGCCCGCGGACCGGCTGCCCTGGCTTTGGGCGGTGCCTTTCATCCCTCCTGCTGCCGAACCTGCTGGTTCCCCAGCTCCCGATGGATAAACAGCCTCTCCTGCTTGGGGAAACTGAGGCAGGGAGGCACCAGACTCGCCCGAGGCTGCTGTTTGTGACCAAACCAGCGAGGGAAGCCAGGAGTCCTGGCTCCCGTGCTCATTTTCATCCCGAGCTCCTTTATAAAGTCATTTTCCTTGTGTGCTGGTGGCAGAGCAGTGCCAGTCACCCGCAGGGTGCCCGACATCACTGGATCACCCTTTGCTGGCCAGTCTGGGTGGTTTTGTCCCCACCCAGCACCAGACAAAGGAGCTTCTATACCTGAGAGCCATCCCAGCCTCGCCGCGTGTCCCCAGGGCACAGTACATCACCTTTCCCAGCCTCAGTTTCCTTTCTTGTCTGGAAGCATCACCCACTGCAGAGGCAGACCTGGCACTGGTGGGTGCCCCAGTGTCCCCCCCTGCCAGAGTTCAGCCTTGGGGACCCTCCCAGCACAGCCCCACTGAGCCCCTCCATCTCTCAGCGTCTTCTTTCCTCGGGAGCCGAGCCTTGGCAAGGGGAAGGAGCTGCTTATGCAGAACAAATGGAATCAATCAAAACAAAAGGCAACGGGCCTGGTTCTATTTATTACCCATCCAAGGGTATAAAATGCATCTCCAGACATCCACAGCCATATGGAGAAGGGGGAACCCACTGGGGCCACCCCAGCAGGCAGGGAGAGGCAGGGCCAGCCGTGCCCACGGTGCTTGGATGAGGGCCAACCAGTCATTCACCCTGCTCTGCCCCTGGGCCGGTCCTGGGGGTACCTCCTAGTCCCTCACAACTTTTCACCTCACTGCATCACGCTCTCAGCCTGTTCCTTGGGACTGCACCAACCCCCAGCCACCCACTGGTTCGGGATGTTACCCCCAAGCAGCCCAAGGGCACATGGAGTGGAGGGAAGATGAGGAGTGGGGCACTGACACCTCCCCGGAATAGCTGGCACTGGATGCAGCACCACCTCCACGGACACTTTAGGCGCTCAGCATCCACGGTGGAGGATCCAGCAGCAGGATCCAGCCCACGCTTCCGAGTGAATTGAATCTGTGCCAGGGCTGCCACTTGTGCTAACAGACTTCCCAAGCTCCAGGGAGCTTCTTACCTCTCCCTCGGCCTTCCCAGCTGATGGAAGAGGTGATGCTGGAGGTACCTGTGTGCTCCCCTCCCAGCTGGGGCAGCACCAGCCCTTTGGCGTCAAAACACAAGCTGGCATTGGTTTATTAACACTCTGGTGAGGCTGCTGGTGGTGTGTCAGAGCCTGTGTGCCAGAGGGACACGTGGCACCGGGCACACATGAGCAGGAGGATCTGCAGGGGAAGGGGCTACTGCAAGACACCAGAGTCTCTTGTCCTTCACGGCTGGCGTGGGACTGAGACCAGCTCGGGGCTAACGGCAGATCTGGGCACAGCTCCTTCCCTGTCCCCACGCACAGGTGAGCCATGCTGGGGCCACCTGCTCGTCCCTCTGTGCCCAGCACGGTGCCGGGATGTGCCTCAGTTTCCCCTCGCTGTCAGATGTCGCCTGACCTCCTCCTGGAGCCCGACCCACCTGCCACTCCCGGGAGCTGCTGAGCACGGAGGGATGGCTCCCGCAGGTCTGGGCTCCAGCCCGCAGGGCGTTCGGCCCCGTCCCGGTGCTCAGCCGGGCCGCGCATCGAGAGCGGTGCCGCTCGCTGCCAGCACGTGGGGAGCAGCCATGTGCTCCGAGCCATCACCGGGCAATTAGCAGATGCCAGCTGGGCTTCGTGGCTATCGCACAACAAGCCGGACCGCGCAGCTGCCCCTCGGGATCCGATCTGGCTGAAGCTCAGCTCTTCCCACACACCTGGGCTCCCCGCTGCATCCCTCCGGGGCCGCGCTGGGAACGAACGCACTGGGGTCCCGGGCACCTCCTCCTGAGCAGGGGGGGAGTCTCACCCCGTGCCGAGGACGCCGAGGTCCAGCCGCAGCTCGGGGTCGAGGTGCGGGAGAGCGGCAGCGGGTCCCGGCCCAAGGGGCGGCGGGGATGATGGTGATGGGGATGATGGTGATGGGGATGATGGTGATGGGGATGATGATGATGGTGATGATGAGCCGTGGATGAAGCTCCCGCCGTGGCCGCGGGCTCCCCCTGGCGGCCCCGCCCCGCCCGGAGACGGGCAGGAATGGCGACACCCATCAGCAGCATT
>VXAY01004698.1:304249-340418 GCA_013399855.1 Oxyruncus cristatus | reverse complement strand
AAGGGGAGTTAAAAAAAAAAAAAAAAAAAAAAAAAAAAAAAAAAAAAAATTCAAAAAAATAAATTAAACCAAATCATCTCTGCAATTTCTGCTGCTCCTGAGAGCACAGTTGGGGCAGATTCCCATGAACTCACCTGTAAACTGCTGAGAGCTGTCAAATGGGATTCCAGTCAACACTGGGCTGGCATTGCCTAATTAAAAAGAAACTAAGCCACGTCCGTGTTGTAACCTGGCAGCCCACAGGTACTTCAGATAAGCTCAGAAAATTAATGGGGATTGTTCTGTCATGCAAGAATCACCTGTCACTATAAATAATACAAGGTATTGGGTCTTCTGGTGCCCTCATGGGATGGAGCATTGGGCTTAACACAGAGTCCGTTACAAGGGGAAATGAAGGGTTTTCAGGGCAGCAATAGGTGAAATTAAATTGTGTTCAGATAATGCTCAAGGTTTTCTTTTTTTAAGTCATAAATCCTAGGGATTTCAGAGTTAAAGCCAGAACATGCTCTAACCTCCTCCCTTCAATGCACCTCATTATTACAGCACAAATGTAAGATCAGTGGGTTTTTAAGAGTCCTCTTAATTCAGCTGGGCACAGCTGGCTCATGTGAAGACACTGAGCTTTAAAACTCCAGCGTGCCAGGGACTTACTATATCTTTGGCACGTGGCTAAAAGGCAGCAGTTGACGATGTGCAGCAGTATGTTAAGACTTTTTCTTTTTAATCACGCTATTAAAAATATATTTTGGTGGCCTAGGTAAGATTTTTCTGCTGAGCTGGAGAAATCCACGGAAATCTAAGGGGATTTGTTCCAATTACTAGGCTGGGTTTCTAATGCCCATGACCTCTGCTGAAAATCCCTGCCTTAATAAACTTTGGGCAATTTCTTACATAAGTGGCCAGTATTTTGCAGAGAGGACGCAGACTGGGGCACTTTTAGGCCCTGTTTTGAAGGGTGGGAGTGTAATACATATAAAAATTCGTGTCTGTTGAAAGCACCTGACTTCCCTGCCCACTCCCCTGCTCAAGACACCTAATTCCCTTGCCATTTTTGACAGCCTTGCCCCGTGTATCCCAAGATGCACAGCCACAAAGTCCTTCAGTGGTTGCTGAAGGAGCGCAGAAAATTCCACGTGTCCACAGCAAGTCAGGAGTTGTGTTTCATTTGCAAGAACAGAATAAGGCTGGCAAGCAAGGTCATGCAGGAGAGCTGTTTTGAGAGCCAAGCCTACCTTTTAGCAGAGAAATAGTGCTCTGCACAGCAGTCCTGCTTTTTATTCCTGGCAGAAAGGTTCCTGCCACTTCTCATCTCTCCGGGGTGGCTCCAGTGTTCTCTGAGACCTCGAGTGGAGGTGGTTGCGCAGCAGAGGACTTAATGATTCTGTCTGCATGTGAATGTGCGGGGCTCTGCTTGATCTTTCAGCCCAAAAGCACCCGTGGAGACAGCATTTTTTGTTTTGCTGGGGTGTTATCCTTGGAAAACACGGGTTTAATGGATGTTACTGCTGCTCCCTGCATTACAGCAGCGCGCGTGGTTTCTGCGCGCGGGGCTGTTTGCCGGGTGCTGTCAAACAGGGGGGAAAAAAAAAGAAAAAAAAAAAAAGGAAGAAAAAGCAAAAACTCTGTACCAATCTGTGCCCTCGCTCGCTGAAAGCTCCCCGGAAGATTAATTCATGGTGCTGTTGGGCTGCCATGAAGATGAGCAGCATTCCTTGGGGTATGGGATGGTAATGGCTGCGCGAGCTTGAATCACAGCCGTGGAAAGAACCCCAGTGTCCACAGCAACTCTTCCAAGGACCCCAGGGTCCATTAAGGAGATTGCTGCCTGCTAATGGATTTCCTCCCGAGGCTCTGGCTGCTAACACTCTCCTGAATGATTTCCGGGAGCCTACACGGCAGGGAAGGTGTTGCAAAGTCCTGCAGCTCTTGCTGCTTCTGTGAAATAGCTTTTATCCCCTCGAAGGAACTTATCAGCAGCTATTTTTAATACACACTTAAATCTTTGCTTTAATCTTATTCTTCTGTATTGATCTCTGCAGAAGCTCAAAGATAAATATTTCTTTATAACCCACCACGTTGTTTGGGGTGGGTTATTTTTAGAGCCTGGAGAACATCCTCTCTGTAGTAGTGAGGGCATCTTGGAAAGGGAAGTCCCAGGTCTGTGCTCTGGACCCCTGGCCCAGCCCTGACTTTCCCAGCCTGTGGGAGTCCCTGGTCCTTGGAAGAGTGGGTTGTTGAGGTGTTTAGGCACCAACAGCCAAGGTGGGAGGAGTAAAACAGAACCCTCTAGTAGAGTGATTGCTCTGTGCTTTTCTGGCAGCACTGGACACACGTGCCATGAAATAGGTTGGCTTCACCCACCATGGATCTCCCTGTTGATGTAGAGGCTCCTACAGCAGAGGAGGTGCTGGTTTCCCTCCCTCTTTGGTCTTGGCTGCTCTACTGAGGTTGCACATCGATGGGGCTGGTCTGGTTTCTCAGGGGCAGGGAGGCAGTGGCTTATCTGCTGTCTTGTGCAGGAGCAAACAGCTCTTAGTTGGCTACAGCCTGGTCAGAGCTGATGGGGTTGCCTTTGAACTGGTGATGTGGAGATGAAAGGCAGAGTGCCTTGTAATCACCTCCCGAGCCTCATGGGCTCTCCCTCAAGCAGAACTGGCTGTTTGAGTTGGTAAGCATCCTTATGGAGCTGGTGTTTTCCCTTTATTTTGGCCAGTTTTCAACATCCCATAAATAGCAGGGCAGCGTGGAGCTCTGCCTGCCAAAGCTGCCTCGTGCGTGCTGGAGGGGAGGTTAAACCAGGTACTGACGTCTCTCCTCTTCCATCAGCAATCCTCTGGTGGGCCTGGCCACCACACAGGTGTCCTCACCCACGGACACCACGTGCTCTCCCACACAGCAGGGCAAGATAAGCCCTTTGAAGTCTGTGCTGGGGCTGGCAGCAGCTTCTGAGGCACCCGGGGACCCCCCTTCTTCAGTTGCCAACTGCTCCTTGAGTTGCCCAAGCCAACAGCTGAGCTCCGACCAGGGCTGATCAGTCTGCGGGGCTGGAGCACTGGGGCCTTGCCAGGGGACTCCAGATTCCAGTTTATTTGTGGTGCTCCATGAGCATGGGAGGATTTAGGGGGCTCTTTCCTGACACGGTGCCAAGGCGTGATCGTTGCCCACGAGCATCCCGCTGTTGGTCCACAATAGGGATTGTTCTCCTCGTCTGAGCAGGCTCCTGGTGTTCTGCTGCAGGCTCCTTGATCCTCCTCTCTCTGCAAATATTTGGAACAGATCCTGTTTGGCTGTTTTGACAGTTTGACTCAGCTATTAAATGACAAAGGCAAGCTGGACCCAGGTTCACCGTGATTACAAGTAGCTCTACAAAGAGGGGAGATGAGGGTCAAATTCAGACATGGTGCTCTGGGGGAGAGGTCCTGGCCTCAGTGTGTAGAGCTGGAGCTGGGTTGCACGCAGCAGTTGTGCCTGCAGCACGCGAGGGGATCTCCTTCTTGGCTGTGACACTGCACAGTCCCGAGGAGAGCGTGGTTTTGGAGTGACAAATATGTCATAATTCTGGCTGCTTACATATTTCCCAAGAGCTTTTCAATTCCTGGCTCGTCCTCGGTCACTTCTGAGGCACACATGCCGTGCATCTCACATCTGTCACTCAGCTTCACGTTCTGGACGTGAGGCAAAGTCTATCTTTGCTGCAAAGGCTTCCCCCTTTCCAGCTTCCTTTGGTCCCTCATTGAGAAGCAGTAGCTCCTTCAAAGAAATGCAAGGAAGCCCATTTGCAGAATTTACAGCTGCTTCCCCAGCCTTGAGTGTCCTCCTCTTTAGGAGCAAGCTGTTAAGCATGTTCTTAAGTGGGAAGATAAGTGGTGTTATGATCCTTTCATCTTCTGGCTCAGAGCAGGCTGGAGATAACTGATAAGGGGATGACAGCGAGGAAGATGCATAGGCACCTTTGGATTTAATTCCTGCTTTGCAAGGCAGTCTTGAAAGCACATCTCTGGTGGGAACACCGGCTGGTAAAATAAAGCTGGTCCTTCCCTTCTCAGCATATGTCTTTCCCTCATGTCTCTGAGGCAGATCCTCTGTGTGTGCCAGCAGAGCTGGTGCAGAGGGAGCTGGGTTCTCCCATTTCTGAGCCCTCCTTCTGGTGCTGACATTCGAGGGACTTGGCTTGGCTTGTCTCTAGACACTGTTTCGGCTGGTGATTTCATTCCCACATTCCTTTTTTTTTTTTTCCTGGCAGATTCGAGCTGTGCTTTAAACAGGGCTGCGTTTGCAGTCTCGCACGTGATGGGCCGGGGTGCATTCCTGGGCGAGGGGCTGTGGGACAGCACCCATCAGCCTCACGTGGGTGGGAGTCTTCAGATCACTCCTGAACAGACTGTGCTTTCAGTTCCAGAATTCCTGCTCCAGTCCCCTGTCTGCTGGCAGCTGAAACAGGTGGCAAGCACATGCCTGTAAGGGTCTGTGTTGGGGGGTGGTCTTCAAGGTCAGCTGTATCCTGCCCACATTCCTGCTGGGTCCCTCCACCTCATCCTCTGGCCCAGCTGGCTCTGGGCCACCCAACCCAGAGGTTCCTGACCACGAACACGCGCTGACTGTTGGGCAGAAACCACTTGAAAGTGGTGTTTGTGCTGCCCAAGCCTGTGCCAGCCTGCTGCGTGTTCCTCCAAGGGGAAGGGGGAAAGTGGTTGGGGCAGGACGTGTCAAATCTTCCCCACTGCCTGGGGGGAGGGAACTCACACTGAGCATCCCACGCCCTCGGGACAGGAGGCAGCTCCAGTATGTGGCAGGAGAGGCTTCTTCCCCAGCAGGACACTCCAGTCTCCTCTGGTGGCAGTGGTGGCTTTCACAGATGAGGCTACAAACCTTCCCATCTATCTGCCCCACAGGCTTTCTCTGGGGAGCTGCTGCAGCTCAGCAGGGCTGGCTTTGCCACCCCAGAGCTCTGAAGTGTGAACAGAGGCTGCAGCTCCCTCTCGGATCAGCCCCCAGAGCCTCTGCACCTCTGCTGTTACTCAGCACTTTTCTCTGACAGGGAATTAAGTAGGATTTCTAGGTCATTGTGGGCCTGTCAGGAGGAATCGTCTCCTGTAGACCTCATTATCAAGGCTCTTTCTGCAATGCCAGACTTCAGAACAATTGCAGCCTGGTTCCCTAAACACTGACTAATGAGACAGAGCTGTTAGCAGCAGTTTGCTAAATAAAGGCTGTTTCTGCCTGAGACAGAATAAAGCCAGACGGGATTTTCTTAGCTGTCTCTCACACAGAAGGTATTTCAAAGGACCCTTATTAAAATAATGAGCTAGATGTTGCTCTTGTGGTGGCTGCAGGGGGTCAGTGCTTGATGCTAGTGCAAGATGCTTCCCCACAGCAGTGGCTTCAAATAACTTGTGCTCAAGAAACCTAAAAACCTCTCCAGCTCCTTTGGTTTCAAGGTATTTTGAGCGTTTACCTGAGCTCCTGTGCCTTGGTCCTGCTGTGATAGTGACTTGCTGCCTCTTGGTGGTTCAGCTGACCTTGGGTGCCACAGGAAGATGTTTTTTGATCTCCAGGCTGTAGCAGAGCTTGCTCAGCATTCGTGCAGATGGGTTTGGAACGGCAAGGGATCCAGCACTCAGAAGGGGAGGGACAAGTAGGACGAGTGTGTGGCAGCTTTTGAAAGGAGCTGGAGGTTTGCAGCTTGCTCAGGTGAGAGCAGAAGGGACGTAGCCCCCACCTGGGTAGCGTGAAGCCAGGTAACTTCTGTTCGTGTTCCTGTAATAAGATTTTTTCATCCTGCCTCTCCTCTTATCATCAGAAGGCCCTGGATTAGAGATAGACTCCGAAGCATTATGGGATGGGTCCTTGCCTCTGGCTGGAGCAGGCACAGGAGGGCTGGGGATTACTACTTGGCCAGGTTGCAGGTTTGTTTGAAGGGATGCTTTGATGTGGCAATGGGAGTCCATGGAAGGCAAACGGTGTCTAGACAGGTTTTTCCTCACTCGCTGTTGTTATCTCTGAAGCAGCAGAAATGTTGCCAAACAGGCTGAATGGCTCCAGAAGCAGAGCTATTTCTAGAAAAATGGAATGTGGTTTCCCAGGAGAATCCAAAGGAGCTCTCACTGGATCCTCATTGAACCTCCCGCAGGCGGAACTGCTCCTCTCTGTGCTCCAGGCACTGCCTGGACCAGTTGATCGCAGGTAGATGCTCCTAAGAGTGAGCAAGTGGAGGTCAAGGAGATGGCTGGTGGGTTTCCAGGTGAGCTGGCACGGCAGAGAGGTCCAGGAGAGGAGCACTGAGCAGTGCCGTGGCCGGCGGGTTGGGAATCCAGGACGGCAGTCGATTTTGGCAGCAGCACCATGCTGAGAAGAGATGCCCTTGGTTTGGCAAACTGCAGGCTGCCAGGACTTGCCCAGCAGAGCTGGCCCGTGTGCCCAGTGACAACTGCAGCCAGTGGTTCAGTGGCACTGGGAGAGAAAGCAAAGGCAGGCTGGGATTGAGAGAGTTGTCGCTGGCTGGCAAGCCCTGCTCTCAGCGCTGTCTCAGCTCTGATCTGCCATCTCCCCCGGGCTGTTTGGGAGGGGAAGTGGAGACTGGATTCAAATGCCTATTGTCTGTCCTTCAGCTGGGAGCAGAGCCAGCAGAGAGAGCGGTGCTGGCAGCATCTGATACAGGGGGCAGATGTGAGGGGGAACATACTCATCCGTGAAACGCTGGCACTGGGGTTTTCAAAGGAGCCTCAAAGGTTGAGTGCCATGTGTTGGAATGTGTATGTGGAGGTCGAGAGAGGAATCCGGGGCTCCGGGGACTCCTGCAGGGCTTGGGGAAGCTTTTTGAAGGCAGCTCTTGCCACTGGGACAAGCCCTCGTGCAGCATCTGTCTGGGTTCCTGCTGTCCTGGGCCCCATTTGTTTAAGCGTGGCCGGGCAAAGCCACACCGTGCCAGGTTTAATCTCATCTGGGGGCCTTCAGGGGTGCTCAGGTGAGCTCAGCCTGGCTCCCCACTCCTGGAGCCAGCTGCCAACTTCTCCGAGCAGGAGCTGAGAGCAGAGTGTTTGCTGACCCTGCCAAAGGAGGGCTCGGCCACAGGTTTCAAGCTGAGCTGGAAACTTGGCACTGAGGCACGGAGCAGCAAAGAGCCCAGCTTGCTCTTCTGTGTCAGGGCTGGCTTCTGTACTGCTGTGGGGAGTGCAAATATGTTCCCAATCTGTTTGCTTCACTGACTTGACTCCAAGACACACAGGGAACAGATACACTGACCAAGAAGGGGCCATTGTTAGAGGGACCTTCCTGACTGTGGCTCTGCTGTGCCCGACGCTGCTCGACTTCGGCCCCAGCGTCCAGAGGGCTCGATCCTCCCCGGGAATCCCAGCTGGAACTGCACATTAGCACAGACAAGCCAGGGGTTTGTTCCTGTTTTACTCAGTTTGTCCATCCGTGTGCCCTGATCTGGCCTTTTGATTTACATGCTGATCTCTGGCAGGCAGGTATTAAATCAAGTTGTCGATAAAAGCAGTTACAGGCGTTGCTTCCCTGGGAACCACCCCAGACATCCACTGACACATTGCTGACTGCACCCAGGCAGACAGATAACCCCTGTGCTGGAGGCTCAGGAGCCAGGGGAGGGAGGGATGGGCTGGTGGACAGGTTGGGATTTTGGCTAAGGAGGGATGAAGGCCCCAAGAAAAGCAGAGAAGAGGAAGGGAGTTACCTCATCTGTTTCCAGCAGCCAAGGCAGGGTTGTCCTCTGAGAGGTATTTCCTTAAGGTTTTTACAGTCTGAATTTAGTTGCAACTTTTACGAACAATAAAGGCTTCTATGGTTTCCCTTGGAGGAACTGGAATGAATCCAAATAGATTGCAGTGCTGAGAGGCAGATCCGGTTATTAATGTCAGCCTAATCATTTCTTTCTATCTCCTTCCCACCTTTTTTCCCATTCACGTTCCTAAAGCCTTCAGCCAAGTTACCAAGTCCAGTTTACCCCCTTCTTCAGCTGTTTCTGACCCTGCAGACCAGATTGCAGCCTCCCCTGGCTTCTTAGGGTCTGTGAGGGCATTTAATATGCCTGCACCAGGCTGGGGTGGGGACTGTCCCCCATTCCTCAGGAGAGACCAGGCAGCATGACACAAAACCCCCAGAGCTGGCAGGACAGCGGAGCAGGGCTGAGCTTAACTGGGGACCAGCACGTGCTGCTGGGCCTGTGTCTCTCTGGGAAAAGGGCCTCTGACCAGCACTCGACTGGGAGCATTCAGCTGAGAAAATTCTCTGCTAAAAATAGCAGCAGATGATGTTTAAAGAGGAAAACAAGTCAGGGTCTGGGAGAAGTTAGTTCCCAGATACGCGGCTAATTCAGCTAACCCCAGGACAAGCAATCTCTTAACCCCTCCGTGCCAAGGCTCGTTTCTGCTCTGTTAAACAAGCTTGCCTTGGTCAGGAATCCAGGCTGGGACAAGCCAGGCTGGGTTTTGGCGTCACTCTTTGCTCTGACACAGCAATGCTCCCCTCCCTCTTCCCCTGCTCCTTTACGCCAGCATCTCCCTAATAGCTCTCTGTGTCAACACTTTTCATCTTCATCTGTCTGTGCCTTGGTTCGGGCTCCCTTTAATTCCCCCGATGCACTTCCTAAGAAAATAATCTCCACCGAAACCCTGCGGCGCTTCTCCCCGTGCAGGTTTGCACAGCCCGATGTTAACAAGGTAAGTCTTCTCAGATCTGCTCGTGTGACTCAGGGCTGCCCCCAAAATCACGTCTCCCCAGCTCACAGGTCTCCAGGATGCCTTTTTCCCCCCCCCCCCTCCCCGGCAGGGCCGCGTCCTTTGTTCTGAGGGATCCGCTGCAGAGCTTCAAAGCTGCCTCACAGAGGCAGGGCCCCACCTCTCCAGCCTGGAATGACGGCAGTGGAATCACAGGCTCTTGGTCTCACGCTCGCAGGCAGATGTGAGCGCTCCCTCAGTGCCTGCAGCCAGCCCCTTGCGACGCTCATTTGTACGTGTTTTGTGCGCCGCGTTAAGCGAGGCAATTGTGGTTTGTACCCGGGGCTAGAATTACACACACACGAAAAAGGACAAAAATTATACTGTAAAATTGGAGGAAATGTTCTTAAAACGAGAGCTGCTTTCGGTCTTGTCATAAGTGATTTCTCTGTGTGCTTGCTCACGCCCTCTCCTGTTCCCTTCTCCAGCCTACTCTCGGCTCTTGGCTCTGCTGACTGCTGCTCTCTTCCCAACTCCCGTTTTCCACAGGAAGATGACATGGTTGGTCCACGATAAGCAGACCTTCAGATCCGTGTTCTGCTGGTCAAGCTATAGGCTGGAGGAGAAGGGAGGATCAGGAGATTAGAGTCACAGACAGAGGAATAGAGGATTAGAGGCTAAACCCCTGCAAGTCTCTGTATTGATGGTTGGGCCACAGCCAGGCACTGAGGAGCACTGCAAAGCCTGGTGCTGATAGCATATCCTCTTAGTTCCTGTCTTCGCATTGCAGGCAGCTCTTGAGAGATGTGTCCTCATCAGAAGCCAGGGTCAGGCAGGTACCAGGCATCCCAGCTCCTGGGGAAGTCAAATACCTGCTGAGATCGAGTCTGTGCGTTGGCTGGCGCGGAGCCTGGAAAACGTCACCCTGGCTTATGAGATTCTCAGCAATCCTGGAGTCAAATTCCCACACAAGACAAAAATAAAAGGAACTTGCCCCTTTTCCCGTTGCAGCTTGTTCTGTCTCCCTGATCCTGGCCACAGATCCCTGTCATGTCTCGCTGACCCCGCTCTGTCCTGGAGACATCGCTCAGCATCTGTGTGCTGCAAGGAGAGTCCTGCTGGGAGGGAGGGAGAGGATGGGAGGAGGACCATTGCCCCTGGCTCTTGTGACAGTTATCTGCTGGTTCCCTCCCACTTTGCACTAATTTGGTATCAGCATCTGCCACTTTGGGGAGGAAGGGGACTTGCTGAAGTGAGAAATAACGTGGGATGTGCCTGCATGGCAGTTCTTGGGGCTGGGAAACAATGGAAGGCAAGTGGGAATAGGCAGGAAGGGTTGGTTTCAAACCTGCCCTTTGCAAAAATTCCCACTTCTCTTCAGTACTCGCTGTCTTTGTTCCTGGGATTTGCTGTTGCAAGGCACTCTCATCTGGTAAACAGGTCACACAGAATGGCATAGCCACTGCTGGCTGAGATAGCGTGTTCCTTGCTCTTCCTGGCTTTCACTCCTCCCGTTTTTTCCTCCAGTGATCTGGAACTGTACATCCTTACTGAGCTATAGGGGACCCTGAATTTGAAGGAATTGAGGCTCAGCTGAGAAACGTGCAGCGCTTGGACAGATGAAGATGATCATGGGGACAGGTTCCTCGGGGTTCCAGGGGCCCATCCAGCTGCATCCCTTGGGTTTTCACGCCCCCAAAGCAGAGGCGGGGGTGAGTTGACCTCCTGGGATCCCCTCATGTGCCATTTTCTGTGAGCCAGCCCAGGTTGAAGGTGTAATGACACTGTCCATTTGTTAATGCAAAGGGCCAGACCAGTGCCCAGCACAGCGTGACTGGTTTGATACGTTCCTGGTCAAGCAGTCTGTATTTCTCACCTGGTTTTTGCCAAAACCTTGGTGCAGCTGTAATTGGAAGCTCTCCTGCCTGGTGGCCATCCCTCAGAGCCACCCAGCAAGGCCACCTGCCTTTGTTTTTCCCTCCTGGAGAGTCAGCCTAGCACTGGAAGCCCGAGGCATCTGTGTTAAGGGGCTTGACCTCAGAGGCCAGCAAGGCCTAAGAAGTGATCTGGGCAGGACTTAATCCCCTGGTTAGTGGTGTCTAATGCAACACAGAAGCTCCATGCCCTGTTCCCTGTTGCTTACACAAGGAAAACAAGGCTTTCAGTTCAGCCTCATGTTTTTTTGTTTCAGTTTGGGGTTGTTGTTTTTTTTGAATGGGAGAAGTAATTCAGCAATGCAAGGGCTGGCAGTAACAGCCTCCTCTATGCACAGCTTTCTTATTCGTGCTTCCTTTCTGGTCCCTTTCCATCACCCTTCCTCCCAGATTTTCAGGGGCAAATTCTAACTCTTTCCATCTTCTCTTGGATCTGGAGATGGCCTGAAATTTATTCCAGAAGGAGATGCAATCTGACATGCTGGAAACTCTCTAGCTCTTGCTGCTTCCATCTTAATCTCTTTTAAGTATTAGGCATTAGTCATCCACACAAATATTGCTTCCTTCCCGTCTTGCATGTACAGTCAGTCGTTTCCAGGAGAAGAGCCAGAAACCAGGGGATGGGCTGGGGAAAACAGGAGAGCTATTCACAGATTAGGACCAGATATTCACAGATTAAGATGTTGGGCAAGGCTTGTACATCCACATCTGCAAAATATTAAATGTCCATCTTCTCCTTGATGGCAGCAGGGTGTAGATCCCTTAGTGGAGCTCGTGTCTGCAGCCTTGTCTGTTGGGACAGGTGAAAACCTGTTTGAATGAAATGGGATCACTGTGCTAAGCCCTTCAGCCTGGGAGCTTTCTCTTCAGGTTGTCAGCCACCAGCTCACCTCTGCTCCCTCCTACAGCATCTCTGCCCCTCTAAGCAGAGCAGAGCATGAGAACCTGCTGGAGGATGAGGTCCAAGCTCAGCAGGTCCAGCCAAGAGCTCAGACTTAGGCCAAGACCATAACTTGGAGCTCTGCCGGCTCATACAGCCCTGCAGCATGGCTCGGGGTGCCTCCTCCTAGCCTGGGCCCAAGGCTTTGCTGAGTGGGTGGGGTGTAGATCAGATCCTGAGAACAGGCTGTCTCGTTTCTGTGGAGGTGTGGATGTGCAGGACCTTCATAGCTCATCTCTAACCACGCTGCAAGGCCCTGAGCACAACAGCAAGCAGAGATTGTGAAACTCTTGCCTCCAGAAGCCCTGATCAGATGGTGATCTGAGACAGCCTGTCTGCAGCTGCATCCCAACGTGATGAAACCAGGCTTGGGGAAACCATCAGGAAGCTCTGTGTGGTCTTCACAGGCGGCACCTACGCTTCCCTCCCTGCACGGGAGAGAGGGGGAGTGTTTGGCTGCAGAGGGAGCTGCTTTGCAGGGAGGCTTTTGTCCTAAGAGGGCTCTAAATCTCCCGGGTAGCAACCTGTTTCACTCCTGGGGGTGGGTGTGCTCTGCTGTCTGATCAGGAGGTAGAACAGTAAATCCTCCTGCCCGAAAGAGGGAAAGACAAAAAGAAAATGAAAGATGAAAAGGAGGAGAGGGAAAGAAAAAAGAAGGAGGGGAAAAAAAGACTGCATGGCCTGGGTGCTAATGAGCCTTCTCTGCAGCCAGCCTGGTCTTTAAGGTCCCAGTTTAAGTCAGGAGATTTAAATCAGGAGATTTAAACAGGTTAAGATTTCGTTCCAGAACTGCCATACTCTGTTTGAAAGTCAGGCATCTCCTCACCTTCTCTGCTGCTGAGCAGGAAGAGAGTGAATTCAGGGCAAAATCCCAAGTTCTTACATCTTTGGATGAACACAATTGCTTGATGGTCTTCCACAGAGCTTCATCCTGTAGGGTCCTGGTCCTGCTGAGTCCACCAGACCCTTGTGATCAGCATTTCAGAAGAGAGGGCCACCAGCCAGCTACCTAAGAGAGGAGGAAAGCAAAAGCCAGGACCACGTGGAATGCCAAAGACTGCTCTTGTAACATTGCCTTTGCCTTCTTTGGGTTAATTATGCCTCATGCTCCCTGCCCGGGCGGGCACATCTCCCCTGTTTGGAGCTGGCACCCTTTCAGCTGAGCGGCACAAGCCCTGCGTCTAAAATAAGGCCATGCTGGTTTATGATAGCTGGCAAAAATAAAGCCTTACCAGCACAAGCAGCTATAACAGCACAGAGGATTTACAACTGAGTGGGTTTTTTCCAGGGTGGGCTGGCCACAGTCTGGTGATGGCCTTTTTATAACCGTTATCAGCTCCCACACAGACCAGGTCCATCTGTTACTTAATTTGAACGGGAGACACTCCTAAGCTTTTGTTCGCTAATCACTCGCTGCACATCTACATTGTTCTCCAGCAGGGCAGCCCATCCCGGAGTCAGGCTTGGCTTGCTGATCTCAGGGAGGCACCACGGAAAAATGGAATAAAAAAAGGCACGCAGCTCGCTCAGGTCGCTGGACCAGCTCCCTTCTGGCCAGCTTCAAGGGGCTCTGAACCTGCCACTTGGGTGCCAGAACGAACATACAGCCGGCTCCTTGGGGCTGGAAGTTGAGGCTGAGTGCTTACAAAACGTTTATGCACCCTTTATAAATCCAGTCTTCATGTATCACAGGTACATTTAAGTCCCTGGAGCTATTCCTGAAGCTCCGAAGACAGACAAAAAAACCCCCCCAAAAATGTAACCAAAAAATGCCCCAACGCTCCGGTCTCCCATTCCTGTGCCATGCTGTGTTGTCAGCCCTATACCACCTGGCACAAGTGGCATTGTACAATCACAAAGGGACACACTGGGGGTAGAGAGGAGGGGGGATAAAGAGCCTGGAGCCCTGGGAGACAAAAGGATGGATATTTCGAGGCAGATGGTCAGATGTTCCCGAAAGGGCTTATGGTGATTTCCTCAAAATAAGCTGCGGGCAGAAACCCGGCCTCCCCCTTCCTTGCCTTATCCAGCCCAGCTCCGCGTGGCTTCCTCCGCTCTTCCCCTGGAGGTTTCCCCCACATTTCACCGTCAGCTTCCTCCCTGCACACCCCCCCAGCCCCTGGGAGGCAGGGACAGTGCTGGGGTCAGCTGCCCCTCGCAGCTCTGCTGCCTGGGCTGGCCTTGGCCCCTCCGCTCCCAGGGTGGTGCTCCAGGGGCACCTCCAAACTGGCAGCCACAAAGGTGCTGACATGCAGAGGGTTCAGCTAACGTGTTCTAACACCTAACAACGTATCACTCACTCAGTAGCTCTCCTGCTACACTGAGTAACCACCCAGAGAGCCAAGATGCTTAACAAGGCATGTGGTTTATCGCAGCATTCCCACATGGCTTAGACACGCTTTGAATTGCAAATCAAGCAAGGGCTTAGTGATGATGGACACCTCAAGCAAGGCATATTTTTGTTGGTTTAGTGGGCAGGTGTTTAAATACAGCTGCGTGGTTTTGTACTGCTTGTGCCTGACAGTGCATTAACTAAAATTACTGTATCAGATAACGGCGATATCGAGCGATGCTGCAGCACAGGCTGTTGGCAGCAACTTACCCCAACTGTTTCCTGGTCAGCCTTTTACTTTGCCTTCAGTTCTTCAGGAACACTTCACCCCCCTCTTCAAGTTTCTGCCTGGAGTTTTCAAACAGAGACGGAGATGGAAGGTCAGGCTTGGCTTTGAACAGTACAGAGAGAGGGGATTTAACACATCAAGTTGTCTACAAAGATGCTTTTTTTTTTTCAGTATAGCATTTTAAAGTGATTCAGATAACATGAGTCACAGTAGCAAGCATGGGCTGGATCTCTTTAGCTGGAAAAAAAAAAAGTGGCATAAGAATATGCTATAGACTTCACTGCCTTGTCCTGGATTCTATTTTGGAGTACTGATGACATTTGGGATTCAACCATATGTCTGGCTGATTCTGTAGCACATACAGATCTGGTGGGTATTCAGGAGCATAGAACATACAGATCTGGTAGGATTTGGGAGATGCAGCACACAGAGATCTGGTGGGAATTGGGAGACGCAGCACATACAGATCTGGTAGGAATTCAGGGATGTCGAACATACGGATCTGGGAGGAATTCAGGGATGTAGAACATACAGATCTGGTAGGTGCCTCTGCTGTGGCGCATATGGTGCTCTGGAGAGGGAATTCATGGCTATTCCTGCTGTTCTCCAAAACCCTGGGTGCCTTTGAAGTGAGATTTACATAACACCAAACCTTTGCTGCTTATTTGCACCGGGCTAAAAGAGGCCTGAAGGAACACCTTTGGAACACTCCTTTTAAAAGGTGGCCTAAGCACTGATGACGATTCAACACGCAAAACAAAGCATCCCTGAAGCGTGGCCACCAGAGGGACAAGCCTTGCCCACAGCAGGGAGATGGGACAGAGCACGGATCACCCCAGCACCGATTTACAGACATGTGGCTCCGTGCAGATCCCTGCAGCCCCAGGGGGACTGGAGAACAAGGGATACCCAAAAGTAATGCTGAGAAGAGCTGGAAAGGCATTCCGTCCCTGCTCTGCAGTCTGTGTGGCCACTTGAGGTTTGTGTTTTGGTTTGCTGTCGCCTTCTTGTAATTTAGAACATGCTACTTGCAGCATTCTGCCACAGAGAGGAGAATAAATCTGTCTTAGCAGTGATTTAAGCAGCCACATTGATCTCTGCCCACGGTCAATACACGTAATAATGTCAGAACCTCTCACACAGTCTCCAAGGACTCAGCTTCTGTCTCAAAAAATTTGTTGTCATCCTGCTTTGTGCCTGAGGGATAGACCTGAATCTCTTGGTGTTTAGTGGGTGAGAAAAAGCCTGCTGTGAACAATTTCTGAGCAGTGAGATGGGGCTGGAGTCCCACTGTCTTGGAGTGAACATTTCTGGAGTCATAACTCCCTCAGAGCAACACAACACTGTGGTTTTACTGTCCCCTCCTACAACTGAGCAGATACTGTAGCTGCAGCAGATGTACCTCAGTAGGACTGTTACCATGATGTCTCTTTGGTGGGGTGCCGTTTTTCTGAAAAATAATGTTGTGTAAGCAAGAATCCCGAACAAAACCCAAACTGGTACAAGTTTCCTTTAAGGAACGAGGAACCCTCTCCCTCCCCTTCTTTCTATATTTTTTTCCAAGAGGAGGATACACAGGGTAGCACAGACCAGGGAGATGCTGTGGAAGGTGCCTTCTGTGGCTCTTCAGGTGCTCTGCAGATTTTGGAAGGGTCCCATCACTGGGGAATTGTTTCCATAACTCAGTTCCCCGATGGTGCTGCCTCTGAAGAAAGCAGAGCCTGCAGCTTCCCCCTTTTTGAAGGCTGAGCCAAATTCCTTATCAGAGCCACCTGTCCCAAGCAGGAGGCCAACGAGCCTCTCCTCAGATCAGCTGAGTGCTCGGAGCTGGGTTCTCCAGTAATCCCCTCTTGGTTCCAGGAGCAGGAACAGCAGAGGCCACCAACTGCCTTGTTTGTAGGAAGATCCCTACTCTGTTGTTGAAAATATGCCCCAAGATTTCAAAAGGGTTTTCCCAAAAGCCTTGTCTGCTGGGACTAACTGCTCCCAGTGCTTTGGGGCTTTGCTGGGATCAGTGAAATCTGTCCGTGCTCTCCAGGGAGCAAAGCAAGGATCACAGACAGAACACCTGAGAGGATTAAAGGGCGTCTTACAAGAGCATGTAGTGACAGGACAAGGGAGAATGGATTCAAACTGAGAGAGAACAGCTTTAGATGGGATGTTGGGAAGAACCTGTTCCCTGTGAGGGTGGGGAGGCCCTGGCACAGGTTGCCCAGAGAAGCTGTGGCTGCCCCAGGATCCCTGGAAGTGTCCAAGGCCAGGCTGGACAGGGCTTGGAGCAACCTGGGCTAGTGGAAGGTGTCCCTGCCCATGGCAGGGGCTGGAATGAGATGAGCTCTAAGGTACCTTCCAGCCCAAACAATTCCGTGATTCTGTGATGAACAGGAACTTCTCCCAAATATCTGAAGTCCAGGCCACAGTCCAGAGCACTGCCATCTCAGCTCAATGTTGGATTAATCCCAAATGCTGCATGACTGTCTCCAGTGCAGAAGGGGGAAGGATGCAAAGGTCCTGCTAAGAGCAGTTTTGGCTGGGCCAACTATTTTATTAGTTTGCATCAGCCAGTGGCTTGTGTGCGAGTAACAATGATTTTTGTACAAAAAGGCAGCTTCTGAACCTTACCAAACTTCAGCTGCCTTTCCTGCTTTCTGTTCATGTTTGTTATGATGTTTTACTCTGCCTAAGACAGTCCCAACCTTTAGCTGCACCTCATGTCACCGAGGCATCGGTTCCCATCATCTTTACTCTGCTGCTTGATCCATGCCCAGCCAGGTCAGTGGGCATCCATCCATCCTCCCTTAGCTTTCCACGAGCTTCTGATGGGCTTTGGCACAGCAAAGCTGCACGTGGGGCTGTGGCAGACCCCTGCAGCTGATTATTTTGGCACTAATTGAGGTGTGTATCCTCCTCCTGTGTAAGACAGGGCTTTGGAGCAGCCTGATTTGTGAACACCAGAGCCTGACTGAGAGGCTTTGCAACATCCAGAACACCCAGATCCAAAATACGCTCTGTGATGAAGGTGTTTGGTTGACTTTTTTCCTCCTGTGCCATGCCAGGCACTCCCTGCTTGTTTCCTTCTCCCTCTGGGGAGCTGTTGGTGAGTTGGGTGTCCAGCAGAGCGTGAGTGTTGCTGGTACCTGCTCTGGTGGAATGAACAACAGAAGGGACATGGAAGGCAGATTTTTCAGAGCAAAATACCACATGAAGGAGGGAAAATGACTGGGTTAATTGGGAACACGTTGGGAACAAGCAAGCTGGTGGTACAAGGCTGTCTCACGGTGTTGCAGGGCTGAGCTTTTGCCCCAGTGTGGGTCTGGCTGGGGCTCTACCCAGAGAGCTGAACTCCTGTTTTCTCCTTCCATGGTTTACTACCTCACATTTGACATTAGCACACTAAAAACCCTTCAGATGTAATCAGCATATGTTAATTACAGGCCAGGCCTGGCACTTTTCATTTCCAGGCACTGACCACATCTCTGGAGGTTGCTCTGCTTCCTCCCTTTCCCTGACCATCAAATTTATTTGCAAAATAAAGACTTTCACTCTTGCATTATCAGAGTTCTTTGACCACCTAAATAAGCACAAGGCACAAGGAAATGGCTCGTGCTGGCAGTGCTTTTGTGCCATTATGTTAATCCTCCTCTTTAATTGCTACTTCTAACAATTACATTTTCCTGTATTTACACCACAACTCCTAAGTAAACTTAGTCCTGCTGGAGCAGCGTTAGTAGCCAGGAAGAAGTTTTATCTGGGGAAGCCAGTCCTCAGAGATGATTTCTCAGCAGGCAGCGTGTTTCTAGCTGGGTGACTTATGAGCTGTGCTATTTCTTATTACCTTCTGTTTGTTTTTCCAGGCTGCAGACTCTTGGCTGTGGAGCTGACATCCAGCAACACCAAGCCCGTGGTGCAGGAATTCCAGAGTGAGCGGCTGTGCTGCCTGGGGATTTGCATCAGGCCAAACAATTGGGGAAAATTCTTACTGGTATCTGGTTTCTTGTGGGAGGCAGGACCACGAGGGAGCCTGGGATTCAGAGAAGTGCCTAAGAACATGTCTTTATTTCACCCTGTTTAAAATGGTTTATTGAGGCCCCCTGAAAGCCATTGGCATTGCAAAGTGTCTGCCTAAGTGCTTTGTTGAACTGGATCCCAAAAGAAGGAAAAGCAGTTGCCTTGCAATTAATATACTGAAGAGGGAGTCGGGAGATTTGTGTTTTATCTTGGTCCTCTTGGACCTGCACTGGGATGCTGGGAAGCCACCTCTCATGCCGTGTTCTGTACAGATGAGATGCCAGTGCCAGCTTCAAAGGGGAGGCTGTTTTCTGGATTTATCCCCAGGAATCACGGTCTCAGTCCATCACCAGACACTGCCCAGGGAGATTGTGCCGCCCTGACTCACGTTGCAGCTCAGAGCAGCAGCAGGACAGTGCTGTGGGCTCACCCTGTCATCAGGGCTTGTTTGCCATAAGTCACAGCCTGCAGAGAACAGTGTGTTCATTCCTCTCCACAGTTGATAGCTGCTTGACTATTATTTTTGCTGGCCAAAATCCATCTTCCCCAATAGCTCCTGGAACCCAGCAGTGTTTCTGTTTGTCGGATGAAAGGGAAGGCTCTGCTTTGCGGGCAGCATCTCCCAATAAAACACTGAGTGAGGCTGCTTAAAGCAGAGCAAAAATACAGCTGCTTCCCATTAATCTGTATTCCCATTATTTCTCCTGCTAGGTGTTGAGCTGTCCTGCATCATTAAATCCACCGTAACGCCAGATCCCAGGATCGAGTGGAAGAAAATCCGAGATGGAGAAACCTCTTATGTGTTTTTTGAAAATAAAATGCAGGGTATGAAGATTCTTTGCTCTTAGATTTCCAAAACAGCCTCAGAAGCAGTACAGTGGAGAACAAACAAGGCTGTGAAAGGCAGGAGCTCTGGCTGTCGTGCTGCTTTCTTCTGGAACAGAGTCCAGCAGTCAAAGTGCAGGATGGAGAGAGAACTGGATGTTCTTTCCTCCCTGCCCTCATTATTGACAGGTCACAGTAGGGAGCCACAGAGAGCTGGAGAAGGTAAAAGATGCTCCTTGGGTAGGAAAGCAAATGCTGCAGCTTCCCTTGTGCAGAGCCTGCTGGGCCCTGCGTGGTCACTGGGTGTCTGAGCTCTCAGGACCAGGCACTGACCCCTCCTGTCTTTCCGTGTGACATCCAAGGGCTCCCCCTGCACTTCAGAAGGGATGTGTGTGTTGAGCTATCAGTGCCCACTGCTGAGGCAGCACAGGGCTCTGCAGCATCCTGGGAGCACGAGATTAGCAGCCAACTCCTTGGCTTTATAGGAAAACTCCAATGCCAGTAGGGCCTGAGTCCATCTGGAATTACTCCAGCACTTTAGATGGGACCAACAGCCACATCCAAATGAATCTTCCAAAGGAGACAAGGCCTGAGGCCGTCTTGGAAGTTGGCTTTTGCCACTCTTTGTGAGATTTGGAATGGTTCTTTCCAGTTCATCCTCTTCCACGGTTGGCAGCATTGCTTTCCTTTGTGGCCTTTCAAGCATCGAAAGTCCCTTTTTAGGTGGTTCCCTTGACTCCAGAGTCGAAGATCAGCCTCTTAATTTATACGCCCAAAACGAGCCTGTGTGACCGCCCTGGTTTTTCCCCTCCCTCTCTCCTCTGTATCAGGAGACTACGTGACCCGGGCAGAGATCCTGAGCCGCACGTCCCTGGTGATCAAGAACGCCACCCGGATGGACACGGCCACGTACCGCTGCGAGGTGGCCGCGCCCTCCGACACCAAAATCATCGACGAGATCAACATCCAGCTCACGGTCCAAGGTACTGCACCAAACCCAGGCACCTCTGCAGGAGGTACCACAAGGGGCCGTGGGCCTCCCCGGTGTCCAAAAAGGAAGTAGCAGAGAGTTTTGACGCTTTCGTAGCACGGCTGTGGAAGGTGTGTCGGGAATTACTTAGTTCCGCTCAGCAGTGCCACTCACCTGCTTTGTGTCGCCCCACAGTGAAACCCACGACTCCCAGATGCACTGTGCCTAAAGCTGTACCTGTTGGCAAGTCAGCCTCTCTTCACTGCCACGAGAATGAAGGTTTCCCAAAGTCCACTTACAGCTGGTACCGCAACAGCGAACCTTTGTCACCTGACACGAAAGCGAAACCCCACAACTCCTCCTACACCCTGAACCCCAGCACAGGCACTCTGGTAATGCCCTGACAGACAGCATCAAGACTTGTTTTGCTGGATAGGTTACTTTTAAGGTTGATTATGAAAAAAAAAACCACCCAAAACCAAAAAAACAAACATTGCCTGGCTTTCAAGGAGGGGATAATTTGAAGAAGGTGAGGTGTTCCAGGATCTGGGTGAGTTGGGAAAGGGAAGATTGATGAAGGGCATCCTAGTACTGTGATTTAGATCACTGCTGATACCACTTACCTGTTTAGAAAGAGGGAAGATGTCTCACCATGAAGCCTAGAAGAGATGCATGTTTAGATGCATTTTTATGCCCTCACAGTGCCTTGTTTCTCATGTCCTGCTCCCTTCCCTTTATCCTTTTCTCCTCGGCAGGTTTTCCATGCAGTGCACAAAGGTGACTCAGGACATTACTCCTGCATAGCAACAAATGATGCTGGCTTTGCCAAGTGTGAGGAGCAGGAGATGGAAGTCTGTGAGTAGCTCTACATACAATTTTCATTGATGCTGGTTGATAAATCACCGTAAATAAATTGCTGTCGCCACAAGGAACGAAGCAGGGGGGGCATCACAGAGCATTAAGTCTTTCCTGCTTTCTCATAGCCCCAAACATAGGATGAAGAAAAATAATCTCAAAATTCAGGGAAACATTAAAACACTGTTCAGGTCATGAGCAGGTTTAGTCTTGAAACCAGGGATCCACCAGGAATTATTGGGGTTTGCATAAAACATTTGAGAGGTGTCATTTCAGTGTACGTAAAGCTAGAACGTCGCTGCTGCCTTAAGGAAGTTCTGGATGGTGGCTTCTCTCTTTGCCAGATGACCTCAATATCGGTGGGATAATCGGGGGAGTCCTGGTGGTCCTGGCAGTTTTGGTGCTCATCACCCTTGGGATCTGCTGTGCCTACAGGAGGGGATACTTTGCCAACGGCAAAGAGAGCGGGGAAAGGTAAGATGGGATCCCAGGTGTTCTTAGACAAGCCCCTGCACCCACAGCCAGCCTGGAGGAGGCTGAAGGGCACCAAAAATTGGAATTTTAATGCCCGACTTGGATATATTTCTTCCCAATTCCCCACCAAAGCCTAGGGGCCGACCCAGTTCTCGAGGCATCTACTTCCCTGCTGAAAACGCTGCACCATCCAGGTTTATCCTACAGAATCATCCCGGGATGGTTTGGGTTGGAAAGGACCTTAAAAACTGTCTAGTTCCAACACCCTGTCATGGACAGGGACACCTCCCACTAGACCAGGTTGCTCGGAGCTCCACCCAACCTGCCCTTTGAACGCTTCCAGGAATGGAGAGTATTCACTTAAGGGAGAATTGTGGTGTGGCTCCTCTTGTGCTTGCTGCCAAGACCAGCCAGAGGATGAAAGCTGTGCTCTAATATCCTCATCATTTGCATGGGAAGTGGGGGACCAGCACGATTAAAAGCCTACAGGTGTTTTTCCGATAGATCATGTGCTGCTGGCATAACGAGGTCTTCAGTTTGATGATCAGAGCTCGCTGCACAATTAGTTGGAAGCACCAGGACGTGCACAGGGAATGTATGCAGCAGAGTAGGCTCTCCACAGGAAATCTCACTAGTTGTGAGAACCTAAATTTGGGATGAAAAACAGCCATTTTCTAGCACACATTAAAACGTTAAAAACAACAGCAGCAGCATCAGAGACAAGCCTCGATGTCCTTACAGTGTGTGTGGAAGAGATAATATATGTAAACCCAAGATTCTCACCAGATAGATTTGTTCTGTGCTAAATGTTGCTTTTCAGCATAAGCCCTGTGTTTTGTTTTTTTTTTCCTCTCTGGTTTGGTTTGTTTTTCAGAGAGAGCTCCAAATACCCTATTTAAATGCAGCTGAGGGTTGGCAAACGCCGGACCTGACAGTCGTATATAAATCCTGAATTCCTGTGGGATTGCAAACAAGTGGTGCTTCCTTATAACTAAGAAAAATGCTGAAGGCATCTGGCAGTGAAGGATTAAAATGAACTTTATAATTGCCACGGGAAACAGTGCAGGAGGCACAGAAAGGTAGTGACAGGGACCAGAGCAGGAGAGCCCAGAGAAGAACCAGTTAATCTCTTTGCAGAGTCCTGTGGAAACAGGCAGCAATTTTTTTTATCCTGTGCTGAAGGGGAAATAGAAAAATATCCCAGTCATGGCAAATGATGGAATAAACACAGACCTCTCATTTGAGAAACCAACTGAGTTCCTCTCTGCCCTGCTTTTCATTCAGCTGCTCCTCCTCATTTCCATCTTTCTCAGCACCTCCCCTCCAAAATGCTGCAGTCTTCCTGTCCCCGAAATGAGATTTTTTTTTCCCCCCCTTATTTCAGCTACAAGGCTCCAGCAAAACCTGATGGCGTTAACTATATCCGGACAGATGATGAGGTAACAAGTGATTTGCATTTAACATCCCTCTCTGTTGAGGAGAGGAGGAGGGTGGGCAGAGGACAACCCGCTTTTTTGGGGCCCACAGACTTTCTTAAGAGTGGGCTCCACTCCGAAACAAGGCTGGAGAACACAGGGAAAAACAGAAGGGTGAAGGCTGAGTCATTTCCTTGGAAATGATGAACAGTTTAAGTTGTCTGAAGTGACTGATGCCGGGAGCTATCAGAGGCAGCTCTGCTCGGAGTTATCTTGTGGCCTGACCCCCTCGGGATGAGTTTCATTGGATTAAGTGGGCGGGACACGAGGCTTTTTTACGAGAGAATTTTGGGATTTGAGTAGATCACTAAGGCTTAAGGCCAGAAATAGCCTCTCCCATTAGCAGAGATACTGGTGAGGGAATGGGGAAGGCCCCTGCCATGCCTTGGTGGGTGAGGACTGGAGGAGGAGGCAGCACCTCACCCGTGCAACGGGTGCCTCCCTCTCCTTCCCAGCTGGAAGATGGGGCTCCCTAAAAATACTCTCATTTAAACACTTTGGATCTACATTTGGGGGGCAGCAGGAATGCCAAGTTGCCTGGAAAGCTCCTAAATCTTTCCTCCACCCCGAACTGTTTCGTTGCAGGGCGACTTCAGACACAAGTCTTCGTTCGTCATCTAGGACGCCAAAAGAATACTGCAAAACCAGCAAAAGCAAGTGTGAAAATACCTCCTCCAGGAACTCAAAGCAAGAGCAAAAGATTAATTAAGTGCGCTTGGAAGAGTTTGGAACACACAAGAACTCGATAGCTAGCTATCTGTATATCTTTTTTTTTCTTTGCCAAAGTTTAAAGTAACTCCTCACTGCCCAACTCGCGTCTCCCCTGCCTCTGGAGATACCAACAGGATCACCTAAAACCTGTTCTTGGACTAAGGAAGTATTTTAATACTTCCCAAGAGACTGGGCTGTGGAAGTTTGAGGAATTGCCTTCTCTCTGTGCTGCAGGGACACGGCCACAATGTGCAAACCACCCAGGGGAACAGCATTAGGTAAACGTGTAGTAGACATTGCTAGTACGTGTTACTAGTAGACAAAAAAAGGTGCTGATACAGCAGCAGATGGACTTCAAAGAGTGAGATTTATCCGTGCAAGGGGGGGCTTTTCCTCCCAGCAGCTCCTGGTTCAGGCCTGGCTGGTGACTTTTTACACATTTGTGATTGTCTTGAGCTTGACTCCGACTGCTCAGGTGCAGAGGGGTTGTCTCTGAACAGCCGACAGCGAACACCAACTAATGTTCTCAGCCCTTGTGTAAACTTAATTCTTGTTATTTAACGTGATGACCCACCAGGCCAGGATTGCTTCTGTTCCCTGCTTTGTAGAGAACTCACTGCACGCAGGTAACCCCTCCATCTAATCTGCACAAAGCAGACTTGCCTCCTGAGTCTTCCCGTGCTGAAAGAGGCTTAGAGGGGAGGCACAGAACGAGTGCTAAGACATCCCTTTCAGGAAAACTAAAGCCAAATACTTTTCCTGGGCTGAGATTGCCATAAAAGGTACCGAGATACCTTCCAGCTTTTTTTACCTTCTTTGTTTCTTTTGTAAAACCCCACCTTCTAAATTTTTTGCAAAGATCTATTTTGATTACTTCAGAAAAAGGTAACATTTCTATTTAAAGTGTAAATATGTGATGCCAGCAGTGTTTGAGTAATGGAGCTATTTTTTTACTGTTGAAGCTACAGAGAGGAGCTCAAATGTTCTCTAATATGGCACTGTCAGAGCATATCAGTATTAGTGCAAACTGTATTAAAAAGCTGCAGGTGGAACAGCATCTCTTTCCTCTTAAACCAGCTTCAGCCATTTCCTTGTCACAAGAGGTCTTACCAGACACAGAACAGAGTCACTCAGGGATAGTTTTTGTAAATTTAATGGCAGGAGCTATCAACTTTTTTTTTTTTATATAGAAAACTTCTCTTGCCAGTGACCAACACTTTGTTTTTGTTGTTGCAAGAAATATCCAGGGATGGCTTTTGGATTCAGATCCCACGAGGTGACAGAGTGACTTCAATGTTTGCTGCCCCTCTGCAAGTTCCCTTAAGCACTAACACAGTGTGACAGCTACAGCAACCCGACAGGTTTAAGCTGTGTGGCCAAGGCCACTATTTCTGGAGTTGGGAAAGCAAAAGCTCAACACAAAAGCACTTTCGTAGTGTCACTTGAAACTTTTCTCTAGATGGTAAAAGAGAAAAAAAAAAAAAAATCAATTTGGTTCTCTTGGCTTGAGAGAGAATAGCTGGAAACCCATGAAAACATCCACGTTGGTAGCGTTGAACAGCACTGGGTGATACAAGATGTGGATGCAACACTAGAACTGTGCTGTGGTTTAAGAAGTTTTTTTTAATGTAGCATAATTTAGTGTTCTTGTATTTCCAATATAAATTGAGTTGTCTTAACTTTTCCTGTATACAGTATTTTGGATACTTGACGATTTGGACTGTCAGTGTTATTTTTTAGTGTTCTGCATTACTCTGCTTTGTTTCCTAAGGCCCTCGCTGGACATGCCATTGCTGCATTTGTTTTGCCTAAACAAAGCATTTCCACTTGTCCTTCTGCTGATGGAGGTAAAAATAAGGATGGGGCAGCAATAACCAGATGTTCTCTGTGTAATTCAGACGTTACCACTGCTCTTTTGCAACTATACTCTGGTTACCTTCTTAAGACAAGCTCTTCGGCCAAGCCACCCAGAACTGCTTGCTGCCTCTAATCATTCTGACATTCCTGGATATTCCTCTGGATATCCACTGCTCCTCCTCTGTGCTGCTGCAAGGATACCTGGAACAAGGGAGAGAGAGGAAAGGGGTGAATCAGGGGAGCTCTGGGCACTATGGGAGCACAATCCACAGTCTCACCGGGCAGCCTTCCTGTGAAAAACCAGCAAAGCTAAGAATCAAAACTTGGTTGTTTTCAGTTCTAAAATGCACAGTGGCATCTCTAACGAGAGAAGGGGAGGTGATCCCCCCCCCCCTCCCCATCCAGCTCGTGGGAGCTGATGGATGGAATTCATTGTACCGTTGTGAATAATATTCAGGTTTGTACTAATGTATTACGTTTAACTTTGCCAAGAACGTTTTACATAAATACCAAGCTACAAAGCATTCTTGTAGGGGGTTTTTTGTTTGGGTTTTGGTTGTGTTTAATTTTAAACAGCCGGATCATGGGAGGTTTCTGTTTTCAGTTCAGTGAAATAAGGGGAAGTCTCTTCTGTCAGGGCACGCTCTTACTTGTACTGGGATGAAGGTGACAAAGTCCAAGGTGCCTTGCTGTTAATCAGCTTTTCCTTGAACATTTGTGTATTCCTGGTTCTTCCCTAAAGAAGACTCATTAAGGCACACAGGCCACATCTCAGACACTGCTTGAGGACAGAACAAAAGCAACAGAAGCACAAAGTAGGAAATAAACTATCCCAGTTTACCATTCAGAGTGGTTAAATGATAACTTAAGGCAGGAGAAAATGTGTGGAATAAATGGATGTGGCCATAATTGACCATCACTTGAGCCAGAGCCATTCCATACATCCTCTGTTCCCAGGTTTTGATTTTGGGAGTGAAGTTGAACCTCACTGGAAGGTTTCTCTGATCTCCAAAACAAAGTAGGGAAAGTGAGGGCAAGTGATGGGATTCCAGGGCAGGAGGGAAGTGCCCCTGTCTCCACTCGTGCAGCAAACCCTGAGTAAGACAAACCAGCACGAATAAAACAGATCCCAGTCTCAAGTTCCAATGAAATCCAGAGCATGAGCTCTCTAATAGAAGGTAACCACAGAAAAACTTCAGTGAGGTTCACGTGGCATCAGGGAGACCTGGGAACGCTCAGATTCCAGCATTTCCACAGCAGAGTTACAAGTCACCTGCACAGGGCACAGAGCTCTGACCTACCCATCGTGATTTGAGTCATATCCTGTTTGCAGTTAGAGCAGAGTCTCTATTTAAAAGCTGCTGGGTCCAACATTATTAATTGGACAGAGGGCCCAAGATACCAATGATGTGGTAGAAGAGACTTAAGAGGCTGTAGAAATCTATAGGAAAAAAAAAAAAATCATTTCTCTGTCAGCTCAACAAGAGGGGAGACGGCGTGGGTGGAATTAATTCTGTAACCATTTATTTTCATCAAATGCTAATAGTTGGAAATAACATAGTTCAGGAATGGAAATATTCCATATAAAAAGAACATTAAGGCTGTTCATACACACGGGAGTTTGCACAACAAATAAGAGGTGATGTAGCGTGCAATTACCAGATTTAGGGGTGTGGCAGCGACAAGCTGTTTCACCTTTTCATCAAATTAAAGTAACTATTATATAACCAAGAGGGACCATGAATAAGCCCAGACACTCACTGCCCTACAAGCTGTGATAAATGCATTTATTGTGGCAAAACTGTACCCTCACTTTTTCGAGTGGACAAATTACACACCCTGAGAGCGAGGAGCCAACCTCCCTTTGTGCTGCAGCTTCCCAGCCCTCCCCAGCGAGTTTTGCTGGGAGCAGCAGCTTACAATCCCTAACGTGTGCTAATGCAGGCTTTGTTGTGCCCATGTTCTGGGCAGTTCCGTGGCAAAGCCAGCTGAGAAGAGCCAGGTAAGGAAGGACACGTGTTCCCAGTTTATAGTCGCAGAGGGGAGGGTTTCAGGCACTGTGGTGCTCCTGTGCACGAGCCCAGGGGGAGGCTCATTTTTCCGGTTTCGGGGGCGCTCTGCGCTGGGAGCGGCGCAGAGGGACTTGCTGGCTGCTCCTTCTCCTGGCTGGGGACTCCACGTTCCACTGCCGAGGCGGGGGTGGGCTGGAAGAAGGAAGCAGAACCAACCCTTTACTTCCAAGCACTCGACCGGCCTTTCTCCCTGCGATTCCTGCGCGGCACTTACGGTTCCTCCAGCGATGGCAAACAGATGAGACCAGCGGGCTTCTCATCCTCGTCCTCATCGTTCTCTGCAAAGAAAGAACACACATGTTTCCGTATTTAAAAACAATGCCACGGATTTGATCATTTGGGTTTGGTTTTTAACACCCCACCCAACCCTCCCTTTCCCTTCAAGTTGGAATCCCAAGGATGACTTGCCTGGAGCTGAATCGGGCGTGTGCGTCAAGCTGATGCGACTGACCCCAGCACCAAAAGTCAGGTCATTAACGGTCTCTGGAAAAAGGAAAAAAAGGCAAGAACATGTTAACAGTCAGCTTGTGACACAGCCAGAGGGCAAGGCATGCTGCTGTGGAATACTCCAGTGTCACAGAGTAAGTAAATCCAGTTAATTGCAAACACACACACACACACACACACACACACACACACACAGACATTTTCAGCCCACCAGACCTCAGTGTCTCCCATCCAGCCTCGCTGCTGAGTCTCATGGGCCACTGTGCACATCAGCTTCACGCTCCAGCTTTCCTAGGTGGAGGAAATTCCTTGAACACGGCATGGTGTGCCTCCTTGTCCTGCCCTGGAGGGAGAACTGCACCTCCCACTGAAGCTTTGCCATCTTTCACAGCAACATGTCCAATCCAGACCAGTTGCTCTGCCTGGTCAAGGCAGAATTTGGGGCCCCTGGAAACAGCCAAAGGACCTGAGCATGTTCTGTGAGGAGCTGCCTGCAGCCAGACAAGAAGAATCACTTGACAAGGGAGCTGGGTAGAATTTAGCTTGCCTGAATAGGCCCTGGTTGTCAGCTGTCTCTTTCCTGTCATTTATCTCAGGAGAGATGTCACAATATTCAGATTTTACTTAACTCAACGCTCTGTTTTATGCTCATGTTTCCCAGAACCTTTCACAAGGAATTAAGGTAGGAAGTGTTTCATAGGGCAGGAGTTGAAAACTCAAGCTGAAAGGACTTCTCTTTGCAGCTTTAACTGGGTTTGCTCTTAACTCCTGCCCTGTCCTGGAAGGGAATCACTGAAGCTTAGAGTGGAAATCCAACTTGATCCATCTGCCTTAGCTCTTCTCTGCATCTCTCAGGAGTGGCCTGTGTCAGTGTCCTGACTTTGTGCAGCGTGTGCCTGAACAATTACCTTGGCAATGAGACATTTACAGGGGGAAAAGAAAGGGAATGGTAGGGAAGGATCAAGTAGGGCTTCCCATGCAGTATGGGAAGGTGGTATCTTCACAACACACGCTTATGCACAGTCCCCACTCACCCAGACCCACGTAAGCCACTCTCAAAGTAACAAGCAGGAGTTGAGTCCCAAAGACAGAAAGGAAGAGAGAGAGACAGCCAGGACAGCTGAGTGAGGCAAAGAGGAGGGACAGCTGCTCCCAACTTCTCAAGTACAAAAGTGTTTACAAGGAACTGCATCTCCAGTACTTTTAGAGCGACCTACCAGAGTAATGAACATGTTTTATTCTGATTGTCTCTCAGCCTGCGAGCCCAAGCGCCACCATACAGATGGCTCAACACACGCCAACTGAAGTGATGATCCTGCTCTGTACAGTTTGTCTCCCTGCTGAAGGACACATGCTGCCTCCAAGCAAAGCAGGAATTCAGCCCTAGTACCACTGCAGATTAACATTTTTTCCTCCTTTTTTTGCACCATATGGTGCTTAAGAGAAACAGCCGTGCTGGCTTCCAGAGACATGGTGCTTGGAGAATTCTGCTCTCTAAAAAACACAGCCCCAATTTTTTTATTTATTTGCCCCCCCATCCCCCCCAACATCGTTGCTTGTTGCTGGGGCGAAGAGAAACATCGGGGCAGACACCTCTGAGCACAGAGGGAAGAGCGGGATCAGATTTTCCAGTGGATGCACACCACTGGTTCGCTGCTGCCCTGCTCATGGCTGTCAGGTATTCCCAGCCTGCCTTACTGGCTGCATGTCTGCTCTGCTGTGTGTGTGCAGGGCAGGGGGGTGCAGACACAGGCAGAGACAGCTCAGACAGCTCCGTCTGGGAATGCCAGACACCCCCCCCCAGCAACCCCCAAAGCCTGAGGAGAGCTGACCTGTGGAGCTCTCGCCAGAGCACGTGAGGGTGTTCATCACACAACTCACACTACAGCAGAGATGCCCTAAAATTGACAGCAAGGAAGGGAATCTCCTGCTGGAACTCAGCTCCATCTGTGTTTTACTGTAACTGCCTCATGTGCTTGCAGGGCTGTCAGAAAGCATTCCAATAAAACCTGCCTTTGGATGGTCAGGTCCTGGGAGAAGGCAGTTTACCTGGACATAAGTACAGCAGACAATCCCAATTTGTCTATCAGATTCCTCTCTGTGTATTTTTGCTTTCATTTCCACAGCAGTAAGAAAAATAATCATTCCTTCTCCAGTGCTCAGCTCAGTTCTCTCTTGGTGTGGAAAACACACACTTAATTACTGTGCAGGTTGTTAATCCCTTTGGGCAGATCTCTCTGTTTTCCTGCACTTGTCTCAGCCCACTGCCTGCTCCAGAAGCTCAGCCCAGATCCTATTAGGACAACAGGACCCCCCTTAAAGCTGAAAATCCTTGAGGATTCCCCTCTGCAGCAGGTTCTGTAATTCAGCCTAAAAATACTCAGCTCTGCTTCCAGAGCCAAGGAGAGCCAGTGTGCAGCCTTGCACACTTTGGGCAGTGCTAGTAAGGAACCACAGCAACACTCCTCCTCAGCACCCCAGAGTCGATGAAGGAAGAAAGGGCAGTGGCTCTGTTACTTCAGCATCCCAAAATAAGTTCTCTCCTGCCCTGCCCCAAAGCTCTGATACCCTGTGACATGCACATGGGGACTACTGGACTGTCCTTTCCCATGGACATCATTCAGCTGAAACCACCAGTTTCAGAGCGGTTCTTCTTTACTACAACCCCTTAGATAAATAAGTAATCTACAGCTATCAATGGCTGGTTTTCTCAGCCCTTTAGGGGAGCTCTGCACTGATGCCTCTCTCAGAGGAGGAGTGCTCAGCCCAGTTTGGGAAGGGCTCCCTGGGTTATACTCACGCTCTGGGGTGCTGATGGCACGGCCTGCCAGGGCCACGTTGTCTCCAGAGGACTGCTGGTTCAGGTTTTGAAAGGACACTAAAAGCAACAAGGAAATAATTAAGAACAGAAAACGCATTCGAGACTCAAGGGCCTAACTAGATCTGTGTAAAACTAGATCCAGGGCAGTTTGCAGCAGTGTTCCTACCCCGCTTGCTGCCTGCTGTGCTTGATACAGCTGATAAACTCCTCCCAACACTCCTCCTGAGCTGCTCCTCTACGGCCTTCCTGGCAGAGTTCAGGATGGCCAGCGTGTTCAGGGACGCCGCCCTAAGGACAAAAAACAGGACAGAAAACAGGGATTTCCTTCTGCAAGCTCAGATGAGACGCCTGTAGTGAACAGCCCTGTGCCCTCCTGATCCCTCATCACGTTCAACACCAAATGTAAAGGAAAAGATTATGCTGCAACACTGGTGCTGCAGTTTCTGTGGCCAGGTTTTGGCAGTGGGAGGGCGACGGGGGGGCTACAGGGGTGGCTTCTTTTAGAAGCTGCTAGAAGCTTCCCCTATCTGGTGGAGCCAATGCCTGCCAGCTCCAGGACGGGCTTCCTGCCACTGGCCAAGGCTGAGCCCATCAGGAATGACAGTGACACCTCCGGGATAACACACCTAAGAACAGAAAGCAGTGAAAACTCCAGCCAGGGAAGAGCAGAGTGAGAACATGGGAACAACAATGTAGGTACCAAGGCCAGTGCAGAAGGAGGGGGAGGAGGTGCTCCAGGCCCCTGCAGCCCGTGGTGCAGCCCACGATGGAGCAGCTGTGCCCTTGAAGCNGCAGCCCCTGGAGGAGCATCGGGGTACAGAGACCCCCCCCTGCAGCCCCTGGAGGAGCACTGGGGTGCAGAGACCCCCCCCTGCAGCCCCTGGAGGAGCCCACACCAGAGCAGGTGGGTGCCTGAAGGAGGCAATGATCCCATGGGAGGCCCAAGATGGAGCAGGGTCCTGGCAGGGACCTGAAGCCCATGGGGAGAGCAGCCCACACTGTTTTTTCCCTGGTAGGACTTTTGGCCCCATGGGGGACCCACAGTGCAGCCTGAAGGGCTGCACCCCGTGGAAAAGTGACCCAAGTTGCAGCAGTCTGTGAAGAACTGTTGCCTGTAGGATGGACCCACACCAGAGAAGTTTATGAAGGACTGTCTCCCATGGCAGGGACTCTTTTGCTCTGATCCCGTTAGCAATAAATTTAATTAATATCCCCACTTTGAGTCTGTTCTGCCTGTGATGGTGAGCAGTCGGGGACCTCTCCCAGCTCTTAACTCACAAATCCTTCGCTGTTTTTTTTAACTCTCCTCTGCCCCGTTGCCGAGGGCAGGGAGAGAGTGGCTTTAGTGGGTACCTGGCATCCAGCCAGGGCCAACCCACTGCAACTGGTGACCTTTTGAACCACCCAGGAGTGCACCAACAAAGCAACGGCCCTGCAGAGCATCATAACATGTGACAAAGAGAAAGCCATACCTGCGACCCAGCAACCGCTCCTTGGAAGCACCGGCTCGAGCTATAGCCAGCTCAGAAGGCACAGAGGAAGGGATTGATCCAGGAGGCTGAGCATTATTATTATTCTGGCTGCCAAGAGATGCAGCTCTCTTCAAAGATGGAGATGGCTGTGCAAAACAGGAGAAGAGGTCATATACCAACGGATACGAGAGGGGAAAACCTGACAAGACACTGAGACGTACGTGCTGCGTGATGGAAGAACTGCCCTTTGTGTGGTGGACGTAAAGGGGTGCAAGGGAGGAAGAATTTATTGGCCAAAACTTTAACAAGAAGTGAAAAGGAAGTTTTGCTGGGACACACATGTCCTAGTTTAGGGGGTCTATATATAGGTGCTCTTCTGAAGTCTGCAGAGAAATGTACTTCCAGGCTAGAAGTCACCTCATCTTGAGGTAGGTATCTAAAATAGTTCAGGACAATTGACTCAAGCACATACTTATTTCTTTACACTGACTTAAAAAGAGGACCTGTATGATGAGGACAAGTATGAATTTCCACTCTGTAGACACATAAAGTCAAAGTGAACTCTCTGACCAGTCTGTCACTGTGGGAACAGAGAGCAATTAAGCACAGCCAGTGGCAAATTAGACTTAAGTTTTCCCTTTAAGTTGAATTCTTTCTACATTAATCATTTGCTGCTCCTCTTTGCCTAACACGTATTGTTTGTTGATGTTCTGAGCTTATCAGCGACTCTGAAACCAAAGCTTCTGCCAGGAAATGTGAAGAGATACAGCAGAATGGTTATGGAATGTTCTCCTAAGCCACGGAAGAGGGTCCACAGACAGAGTTTGGGTGTTAGGAGCACACAAATTTTAACAGAGGAGACCATACGTGTCCAGAGTTAACGGCACCAACGACCTCTGCCTGCGCCGCCGGGACCTGCTCATGGTCCGACTCCTTCTCCCCGGCCAGCTGCTCTTCGTATTTCCTCATATCATACTCCAGCTCGGCTGCCAGCCGCTTGTCCGCAGCGAAGAAGTCCTTGATTTCGTTTCGGTAATCTTGCATCGTCTCCTGGAGCAACGAGGAATGTTTAAACCCTTTCAGAAATCCCTCCCGATTCACGTCCCCATTCAGATCACAGCTGCTTGAGCGCAAAAGGAAATACCAGTTGGTGGAGCAGAGGTGTTTTTAGCAGACTAAGAGTTTCAGCTCCAGTTTGTACTTCAGAACACAGAAAAGCTTTTCCAGCATTCAGGCTTCCTACCCACGTTCCACAGAGGAGGCTCACACGTAACACAACCACGATCCTTATCTAAAATCCCTCCACCTCCTACATTATTTAACACAGTGGCAGTGTCACAGCATCATCTGTCTGCTAAATTTCCCTCTAAGAAGGCTGCTCGTTCTGTTACTGGTTGCACATCCAACACATCAACTCAAGAGAGGATTAAAACCCCCCAAGCCAGCAGGAAAACACTTCCCCTTACCCGTAGGTAGTTCATCAGGTCCTTAAGAGCTGGCATCCTCTTCTGCTCCATCAAAGACTTCAGCGATGTGATTACTGGGATGATGTTTTCTATGAGATTGTTCTTTTGAACCTTTTTTTTTTTTTCCCAACAAGGCATGAACAGTTGGACCATACAATAAAGGAGAAGTCACTCTGGTTAGATGAATGGCCTAAGTGAGAGGAGTTATCCCTCCACAACAAGGGAACTACTGTAATTAAGGCTGCTCTAACTCATGCACAGAGGCTTTTAACCCAAGTGGAGTCCTTCCAGATACATCACTAGGTCACTCAATTCTCCCACTGAAGGCAAACTGCCCAAAAAGAAGCACCAAAAAACACTGTTGCGCTCAAATGCTGTACCAACAAGAGAGCTGGGGAGAAAACACAGCTTAGCACAGCTCCACTGGCTTCTGAGGCAATGCATTTCTCATCACTCCAGCTCAAGGACAAGCACCCTTCCCAAGTACTCCCTTAATGCTTTGTTTTCACAAGACACAGACCTCCTCCAGGTGCCCATCCCTCCCTGCCACGCCAGACCAAGAGCCCTTTACCTGCGAGATGAGCTTTTTCTGTGCCACCTGTGAGACAGCACTGGCCACCGTCATTTCATCTTCATCGGTCTCAAGGTCCTCCTCGGGTTTTGATCTCATGGTTGAGAGCTTGATTTCTTTGCAGCTGAGGACTGCAAACGTGTCTGAGAGCAGCTCGTTGGCGTCCATGTCCAGGGGAAGGACCTCATCCACAAAGCAAGCTGGGAACACCCAGGGAAGAAATAAGGAGTGAAATAAGAAGTATTTTCCCAGGAACAGCAGCGACGAGGAAGACAGGAAGGTAACACACCTGGATTATGAGCCTGAGGGGCTTTTTTTTTCCTTTTTTTTTTTTTTTAATCAGACACCAGCTCTTTGTTTGCCCGATTTTCAAAGGCGCGCCTTACCTAGGATGCTGTCGCTGATCTTGGCTGTAATGCTGAACCTCTGCCCATCTGTGAAATGCTCCAGCAGGAAGGTGTAGATTCGCATCCTTTTTCCTCTGTTATCTTTCCCCTTCAGAGAGAAGAGGTTCTTCGCCCTGTGGCAGAGCAAGACGTTTTACAAGGGCCCAAGTCACGCTACGCCAACTCGCAGGAAGAATAAGACTTTAAATCAGCGAGAAATATTTCCGTGCCACTTTTCAAGACCCATAAACCTGTTAGGACCCCGCACAGTCCCACAAATTACATGCAGAATTCCCCCCCAGAAGTGTCACGGGGAAGGCAGGACAGAATTTAACACTCTTTCCCCCAGCTGTTCTCAGCCTGTGGCAAATGTGATGACGAAGTGACACAAATGCTTTGCTGCCACCGAGAGCTGCAGGGCCAGACAGCCAATAATTTAGCACAAATTAGACAGAAATGTGCTCAACTGACCGTGCACTCTGGGGGAACCTGTTGTACTTCCTGTGTTTCTCATAGCTATTGAAGTGGAAGATGCACTCAGTGAAGTGTTGGGAGAACATGACTGGGTTCCTCTTCAGTAAGAGATGCACCAGGCAGAACTCTGCGAGACTGGAAAGGAGGGAAAGAAAGATCTTATCATGGGGGTAGTTTCTAAAAGCCACCAGTGAAACACAGCACAGGGCTCTCAAGGCAGGAGGATGGTTTCCCTCTGCCAAGCCTCCCTCAATACCACATTTAATTCTTGCCCAGCTCCATCTGGGCTGGAACAAGGGTATCAAGTTGTCTGTCTCTGGATGAAAAAGGACTGAAAGTCAGTTATTTCCAGCATCCACATTCCTACTTATTTTTATGGCCATTAAAGTAAACAGAGTCAGAAATAAATCTGAACTTGAATCCAGGCAGAACACTTTAATTTTTAAATAACTTAAGTTCCCCTGTGGCTGAGCCACAGCAATTAGCAACAAGTTAATCACCAAAAGGTCCTGCAAGAGCTGCAAGTCAACCCCAGACCTGAAGAACGCGGTTTTGTCTGGATGCAGTCACTGAATGCAGATGCAAAGAAAAAGGGCTCCCAAAGAAGCAGCACCATGTTCCTGTAGGAACATGATGCTGCAATGTCACCATCTACTGGAAAGACATTTTTAGATACTAAAAACTCACTGATGAGAAAAGAAAATGTGACTGTGCACTACTAAGTGGCAGTAGGTTGATGTTCCTGGAAAAAAATCCATCTTCAGACTGATTGTTTTAGGCAGAAACAAGCAGCAAGGTGTCCAGGCCTCCTCTGCATCCAGCATCCCTCATCCCTGCACGATCTCCCATCCTTGGAGAAACCCGCCCCACTCATTTCTCAGGTAACAGAGCAGGTGGAGACTTTGAAACCTACAAAAACTTCATAAACATTCCCTCAAAGACAGGGTGCATCACTCCGGGTGGCAGAAGGCCAAAAAGGCGGGGCATTTCATATAAGAAAATCAAGAAAATATTTAATCCCAGTCCCAGAAGAAACTCAGCACTCGAGACAGAGCCTGTCAGAAAACCACAAGAAAGATTTCACAAAGGCTTGTTTCAAAAATTCCTTTTTTTTT
>VXAY01004698.1:284116-304229 GCA_013399855.1 Oxyruncus cristatus | reverse complement strand
TTTTTTTTTTTTTCCTGGAGTCTAAATAGACCATGTTTTGAGGTCAGCCAAGGACACACAGCTTGCTACTTTGGGACCTCCAAATGACCTGGATAGAGGTTCACCCCTCCTTCGCTACCACTGCGGATCCTAGAGCCCAAAAAGCTGAGGAAGTGAAGAGATTAATGGGATAATCTCCTCCCTCACTGGAATTCTTCTTCACATGTGGAGATGCAGGGCTGAGACCGGTTTTGAGCACACCTCTGACCTTCTCCTCCGTCATTCCAGAGGTGAGGATTTTACCTGGCGATGTCTGGGACTGGATCCACCAGGACACTGACGAAGCGGAAGAAGAGACCGTCCTTCCACTTCACGTACTCCTCCTGCCAGAAGGCAGCAGAAAACAAATTATCAATCAGGAAAACGTCATATGAACCTTCAGACCGTTCTCAGGACAGCATCTGATGGAGCCTACAATGTACAGCAGAGGAACACACAACAAACCCCGAAACAACGGTGTTTGGGAGGGTGTTTTAAGCAGCATAAATGCCACAGCAGCATCAGGTCAACCACTGCAAAAAGTAGAAAAGTGAAAAATCTGTTCTCCCACCCAAAGGTAGACACTGTTTTCAGAGTCAAATGCACTCCAAACCTGCCTTGAGTGACTTGATGTGAACATTGGGAGGGTAAACAACTTGAGCCTCTCAACATTCACATCTCCAGAACAATGAGCAGAGACAGCAGGAGAAAGAGGTGCTGTGGTTCTTGTTGTAGTCATTCATAGAGGAGTGAAGCTGAAGGGAGTTCAAAGAAACCACGACGAGAAAAGGAGGTAACCACTGACTAAAAATAATCTCATTATCCACCTTTAAGTGTCATTGATATGATTTCTGCCTAGCCAGCAAAAAAAAAAAAGAAGTAACAAAAGATATAGTTCAAAGCATTCTCAATGAAGTGTAGATTCATGAAGGTATGAGCAATACAGCCACTGGCCAGGCTGCCAGGATTCAGCAGAGCTCAGGCCCTCTCCTTACCTGCAGGAGGTTGGTGAGCAGGATCAGGGTCTGCTTACGGATGAGGGGACTTGGGTCCTTCAGGCACAAGGAAACGTTGGCAATGTATCTGTCCACCATGGATGTGTAACGGATGCACAGGTCACACAACACAATGACAACGTTATTCCTGACAGCCACGTCCTGGGACACCTCCAGCTCCCGAGCCAGAGGGGCAATGCTTGTCTTTGCCAGATCCTCATGCTGTAAACACAATTTACCTGTGAAACACGACAAGACTGTGAGTATATTCTCCTTCCCAACCACCCCAGCCCAGCTTACTGCCTCCTTCGAGTCCAATAGGAGCCAAGAAAGGAATCGGGAAGTAAACAGGGGAATAAACAAGAAATTCATGCTGCAACTTGATGAGCAATCTGCACGATCTTCTCAAAGAGATGGTACTTCAAGTTCTTCCAAACTCCCCTTAGACCTATAGAGTGGGTCTCTATGCCAAATTCCCTCCTTCACAGCAAACTATTTCTGTGTACAGGGTATTATTCAAAGCAGCTAAAAAGAACAGCCCCAGCTGTCATAGGCATAGCAGGGAGACACCCACCTCTGAGAGCATCACTGAACCAACTTAAAATAAAATAGCCTGCATTCTAACATCACTTCTCCCTGTTTCTAAGCTCTGTACAAAGGTATTAAACTTTCCAAAGAAGTTAAGAAAAGAATAATGCCGTCTATCTCCAACAGAAAAGACTTGTTCCTAACCACAGTGGCATTAAAAACCAGAACTTGCACTCAGTATTCCTCATAATCCTGGGGATACAGCCTGACTAGGCTTCTCCTCACTCATGCTGGGGAGAACAAGTAACCACGTACAGTCATTCTGCTCTAAACTGCATCAAAAGCACCAAGTTTTCTTCATCCTCTACGGAGCATCTTACATGCAAGATGATCCTTCAGCCAGACAGCAGCCAGCTCCAAGCACAAGGACAGCACAGCGCTGAAGGACACTGCTAATTATCGATCCCTATTAATGCATTAACCACCTGGAGAAGCAGTCACAGAGCTGGCAGGGTTTTTATGGCTTGCCCAACTTGTTACCATGGATATTTGCATTGCTAAAAGCTGCAAGCTGAGGTAATGCAAGCAGAGCACTGTGGTTATCTGTCACAACTGACACAGAGTTATTTAGCAAAAGACCTCCGAGATCATCCAGTCCAACCTGTGACCACCTTGTCCCCCAGCCCAGAGCACTGAGTGCCACCTCCAGTTGTTCCTTGGACACCTCCAGGGCTGGGGACTCCAAACCTCCCTGGACAGCCCCTTCCAAGGTTTAACAACCACTTCTGTGAAGAAATTCTTCCTGATGTCCAACCTGAACATCCCCTGGTACAACTTGAAGCCATTTCCTCTCATCCTACGCTTGTTACCTGGGAGCAGAGCCCGACCCCCACCTGGCTCCCAACTCCATTCAGGGAGTTGGGGAGTGATAAGGTCCCTCCTGAGCCTCCTTTTCTCCAGGATTTTGGGCAGAACTTCACGAGAAAGGCGGAGATACACGAAGGCACATTCCTAGTGCAGGGTGGCACTTACCCAGAGTAATGAAGGCATGAGCCCTGACCACGGAGGGCATGGCCGAGCCTCTGAACTGGGACAGCGGCTCAAAACCTGGGATTTCCTCACTCTCCAGAGATTTATACACTGGAAAAGAACAGGTCAGGAGTGAAAACACGGTAAAGTGCCTGCAAACACAAAGCTGAAGGCAGCAAGGGGAGTGCCTCACGTTGGTCCTTGTTGACAGAAGCCAGGATGGACAGAACCAGAAGGAAGATGCGTTTGTCCACTCTGGCTGGGCACTGCTGGGCAGCGTCCCCCAGGAGGAAGAGGTGCCTCACCTGCAGAGATAAAGCACCACTGCAGTCAAAAGGCAACGGCTGAGCTGCAAATTAAAGTCAGCAGGAGTCGGTACTTCTCCCACCACAACTTCAGATTCCCTCAGTCCTTTCAAGAAGGCAGTGGCTGAACAGAAGGTGAGGCTTTGAAACAGAAATCCTGGGTGGGTGTGTTTAGTATGCTCTAACCCACCCCCCACTTCTAATAATACTGAAATACTCCTCAAAGCATTCCATGCCTTTTACAGACTTGTTTCCCAAACAGCTCATCTAAGAAGTTGGAGTGGAAAAGCAAAGAAAAAAACCATATAATTTTATTAAAAAGAGATGGGGCATCATATCCTTAAAGTAACTGCTGACATGTAAAGCTGTTGTATGCTCCCAGGCTCATAAATACAAGATTTCATTACACACACAAGGCATGCACATTCCCATTATCCCAGTCATTGGCACGAACTTTCAGGAACACCAACTCCAAGTACACCTCCATCCTTTGAATAATCTGTGAAGGGGAACCAAACTTACCAAGAGATCTTCTTGCAGCTGCTTTGCTCCATCCTCTTTGAGGACTATATTCGAAATATAGCTCTCACAGGTGGATACTAAATCTCCAAACACCTGGTTGAGCTGCTCCTGTTCCATAATTAAACAAAATTAATTCAGCACTTAATTAATTAAACAAAAGGCAGCAGTAATATCTGTCCACACATGAATCCCTAATATCAAAGCCCTTATATGCTTTTAATAATCTAGACCCCATTAAAGTCAATCTGACAGTGCCTTAGAGCTTTAAAATTCTTCCTGCACATCAAGGGATGTGTGCAAGTGTCAAAACACCTTGGAAAATCTGGCTTTTAATGATCCACAGGTCTAAGTTTACATCATTTCAGAAATCACAGAGACTTAAACAAAAAGGATTTAGGCGACTGTTTCATGTACACCCAACACATTCGAGGTGTCTGTGTGAATTTTCAGATGTTGCTTGGAAAGTGCAGTTCCATGACAGTGAAAACATGATGTTTTACTTCCAAGGGACGGAAGGGAAATGGAAAAAGCTGATTGTCTGCTAGACTGTGATACGTTATCACAGAATCAGCTAGGTTGGAAAAGATCCCTGAGATCAAGTCCAAGCTTTGAACCAGCACCACCTTGTCACCCAGACCACGGCACTGAGTGACACCTCCAGTCTGTTCTTAAACACCTCCAGGACTGGTGGCTCCACCACCTCCCTGGGCAGCCCATTCCAATGGCTGAGCACTTCCCTCTGGGAAGAGCCTTTTGTCCTCCACTGACATTTGCATTGCCATTTATCTGAGCCATTAAAATTCCGTTGTACACAATAACAATCTAGCAGACAAGGTCGAGGGCAAGATCCTGGGAAGGGACACAACCAGGTCCAGCTGACCCAAACTGACCAAAGGGATATTCCAGACCATGTGAAGTCAGCTCAGATACAAAAGCTGAGGAAAGCAGCTGGAAGGGGGGAGGAGGGGTGCACTCTTTGTTTCCAGTGGCTGCCTGCTAAGAAACCATTACACGTTGCTGAAGCCCTGTTCCCAGGATGTGGCAGGACATCGCTGCTCATGGGAAGTAAAAGAATAAACCTTGTTGGTTTTTTGCTTCGCTTTTGGGCGCTCAGGCTTTGATTTTTGCTTTAGTGAAGTGCCTTATCTCAACCCATGAGTTGTTTTCCATCTCATTCCCTCTCCCTTTTGTGGGAAGGGGAGGGATAGAGAGGGTGGTGGGTGGTGTCCAGCCAAGACCAACCCACTACAAAGAGAAATATAAAATATACACAAAGAGGTATCATTAGGGACAGAGACCTGCATCAGTTTTAGCTTCTCTGCAGCTGTGCTCAGGCTGAGATCTCTGTTTTACCAGCAAAATATGGCTTAACATCCCACTGTGGGAGCAGAACAAAGCTAAGGCATAAAACAAATGGGGCAGAAGAAGGTTATGTGCAGGTTGTTAACTCCCTGTTTAGTCCCATGAAAGAGATCCAGAAAACATGTGTGTGTCCAGCAGCTCTGCTATAGAACAGTCAGAGATTAGGGTATAAATCTATGGCTTCAGACTGGACCTAGACTGAGAAATAGCGGCTATAATAAAACCACAGCAACAGGTCTCCTTTAGGAATTCTGTAAACTCGGACAGAAGGAAAATGCAAGATATTTAGAGGTGTGTGGGGAGATACTCTGGAAGAAAGAAGATTTCTTACAAGTCCATCCTTAGCTACAGGATGTTCTCCAGCACAACTGCAGCAAAGCAAGTTGGAGCTGAGCAGAGCAGGCTCGAGATGAAGTCAGACCCTCTTTTTTAGAACTAATCAACCCACAAACTGGAAACAGAAGCTGCCTCCAAGACACAGCCCCCCCCTGCGTGGGGAACAAGCTATTTTAAAAGGCTATTTTAACAAGCTATTTGAAGTCACACCTGAGCCTTCTCTGGCACATCTGCAAACCCACGGCAGAGCTTCTGCAGGGTCTCCACAGCGGGGCTCATCACCTCCAAGGGCCACTGAAACTCCTTCAGCCAGCACTTGATATTGCCTGGAAAGGAGACCACACAGTAGAACGAGCGTTTCCTAAGCTTACCAAGTGCTTACACAGAGGAGAAATAACTGCTGGGAGGGGGGGGGCAGGAAGCCTCTGCAGCCCCTCAGGGCCACTCACCAATCAGCCCCTCACAGATGCTTTTTGGGAGGTGCTTGGCCACGTGCCCGATGGCACACAGGATGTGTTTGATGATACTCGCGCTCGCGTTCCGCTGCCTGAAAAACAGGGGAGCAGCCAAACCAACTCGAACAACAGCTGAGGAACAAACCACAGCTGAAGAGTCCTTTCATCTGGGATATGCATTATTAAGGCAGAGCTGTCAAACCCAATGAAAGCTCAAAAAGCTTGAGGGAAGAGTTGGTTACTGCACGAATCTCGAGGCCATTTCTTGCCTCCCAGCCGCAGAACCCACTGCCTGAAGGAAGAACTGTGATCCAAGCAGCTAAGCAGCAATCTGCCTGTGGAAGGACACAAAGCGCTCCCTTGCTTTGCTCCCCCTCTTCACTCCCACCTCCTTCCCGCAGAACAGAGCTTAAAGTACACACACAAACCTGCTCACACTGTCCCAGGACTCAATGATCTCTGAATAATTCACCCTGGGTGAAGAACTTGTCACCTCAGCAAGCAGCATCCAAGCTGCCACAGCATGTTCTGTTTCCACGTGGGACAGGACATTGCTGATGAAAGTGGAGGTGAACTTGCTCTGCTTGGACCATACACTGAAAGCTCTGTTCAAGTAACTGCTGCAGAGAAGAAAGAAAAGTACATTTAAAGGAGGAATGAACAAAACAGTTGGTAAACCCCACTAAAATCCGACATCCCTGTCCAGGAAATGCTGGGCGATAAAGCAAAGCTGCTGTCACTTGGCGTTCCCATTATTCACACTCAAAATTTACACCATTTACTACGTATTTTTTAGTCTTCTAGTTCAAAAGCCTGACCCTTCTCCAGCCCTGGCATCCTTGCATGGATGCAGTGCTCTGGGGCAGGAAGACAGAAGGTCCAGGTGGTACCACGACACAGCAAGAAAATACAGTTTCAGCCATTTGTAACACAGACTTTCCGGCAGTTGTTGTTTAATACCCAGAACAGATTGGCCTGGGTTGGAAAGGACCTTGAAGATCATCTCATTCCAACACCCTGCCATGGGCAGGGACACCTTCTACTGGTTGCTCAGAGCTCCATCCAACCTGGCCTTGAACACTTCCAGAGATAATGGGACAGAAAAGTCATGTTAAGGCATCATACCCTGCTGATTTTTTTGTTTAGCCCTAATTATTTGCTTCACGTTGGAAGAGCTGGGAGATTTATGAAGCTGGAAGGTACTCTAAGGTTGGGAAGAAGAAGGTGCCATGAATTTGCAAACTCTGTTACAAAATAGCCTGAATTAGAACACTGACAGTCCCCCAGATTGGCACAGCAGCACCACCAGTACCTCATTTTCTATTTCTGAGCTATTATGCCCTGTTGACTAATAAACATACAGCTGTCTTTAATCAATGTTGTGTCCTTGTCATACTGTGTGTCATCCCATTTCTCCTGCTTCTTCCCACAGCATTCTGCAAAAGGCAGAATAATTCGTTTTGTCATAAGACAAGTAACATATTGTACATAAGAATTAATACAAGGTGATGTTCTTGCTTTATATATCCTCTCTCACTTCTGTCAGAGGAACACCTCCATTTGAGCTGAATATTCATGTGCTATCAATGCATGCAGAACAGGCTGTAACTAACACTCAAGTCCAGGGAGAGAGCACAGGTAACAAGAGCAGCAAGTGAAAAATACTTGACACAAAGGAAAACTGAACCCTCCTCACCACCTGCCAGCCTGTCCACGCTCAACAGCTCCTCTGTCCCAGGAACTGGCAGAGCACCACAAGCACCTCAACCTGAGAGTTTCCAACCCCAGCAGTAACACGAACCTCCACTCATTGTTTCAAGCAGGGAATTTAAATAGCTTAAAAGAAATCCCCAGGAAACAGAGTTCCTTGTCCTTGCACAACACAACCTACGTGCATTTTAACAGCGTGTCAACTGTGATACCTAATAATCTGTGGCCACACAGGGGATGAGACCACAAACTCATATTCTTATCTTAGTCCCCCAGTCAAGAGGCAGTTTCTTTCTGTAGAGGAAAAGTTGTGTGTTCTAGCAGGATTAAAAGTTAAACAAGCCTGGATTTTGTTCCTGAATGTTAATACAGTAAAGGCAATAAAAGCAGCCCGTCCATTGGACAAAAGGGTATTTCAGAAGAGCCATCGGAGTCCACAGTGAGGGGAAAAATGCTCTTACTTCAGCTCCTGGCATTCTGAAGACAAGAGGGTGAGCAGATCCCACGCCAGCCCCTGCTTCCCATCATCACTCCTGAATTCACGGTAAGGTTTTATAGGTTGCAACAAGAGCTGATCAAGGTACTCCAAGGCCTTTTCTTGGACAGAGCTTTCTGCATCCATCACCACAGGCACCACTCCATTTAACCAGGCCTTCTGCACTAGAACATTGCTGTGCTGAGACTGAGAGAAACACACGTATTAGAGGCATTTTTTAAGCATTAGAGGAATCCTATATGCATGGGTTAGACCAGCAAAGGCCTTCAGTTCCTGCTACTCACTTTGGATTTTAATGAACCCCAGCACTGCAATGTGACAGCAGGTGGGACAGATGAACTTGTGTCTCCTCAACATCACAAGATATTTGATCATATCTATGATAAATACCTGGTGCTTCTGCTAAAGTACTGCAATACTTCGTTTTTAACTCTAAAAAGCATTGCAACAAGGCTCTACAGCAGATGATTTAACACTAAAAAAAAGGAGCTTTGCTTAATATAAACCCTGTGCTCCAAGCCTGAGTTACAGACCCTTTGTGAATAAATAGAAAAGAAATTAAAATATAGCAGTGCTATCATCTACACATTACATCTGAAAGTGATTCAGGGGGTTTTTTTTGTAACTTGAGAAAGCCAGCAACATAAACATTTTCTTCATGACACATAAATCAACAGCCAGAAGAATCAGTGCTCCCAACAGTTGGAAGCATTCTCCATAAATCACAAGTAGGTACCAGGATGAGTCACGACTTCCGAGTCAAAAGGGAATGAAGAGAATTAGAACAGAGCCATGAAATGCAGCTCACTGAATGAATAACCAATCGCTCTGGATCCTCCTCCTTTTAACCCCCAGTTTGCCCATCCCGGTGTGCGCGGGAATTCCCGTTTTCCCCTCACCAGGAGGAGCTCTGTGATGGATTGCAGGGACTGTTTCCTCACGGACACGGCGGGGTCCCGGCACCGCTCCTGGAGGGGGAGCAAATCCTCTGCAGAGCAAGGGATCACCGCGTGCTTCAGGAGGCTCATGAGGACCTGCAAGGCAAACCAGCAGCAGAACCCCGCTGGGAACACAGGCCACGGGCGCCGAGTGGCAAATCAAAAACACAATCTACCCCCTGCCAACCTGAACTAGAGATCCACGAAACGGCACGTTAACAATTCGTGAGCCCCGGGCGCAACCCAGATGCGAAAAGGAAACAGGAAAACATCGTTTCGCTCGTTCCTGTTTCGCAACGGCACCTGGATGAAGGTGGATGTCACAATTGGGCCCGGAAAATAACACTTGTCTCTTGTATGAGCCCCGGCTTTTACCCGGTAATAAGGAAGAGGGGAGTTGTTTTTGTTTTTAATCAAAAAGCATCAAAACAAGAACAGTGAAGCCTTAACTGGGAAGCTCAAATCAGTGTGTGAACTGAGGGGGAAGAGCTGGAGTGAAGAGGACTAACAGAGGAAGGCAGGCAGCAGTAGACACCTATTTTTTAAAACAAGGAAATTTCCATTGAATCATCTCTCTAAAAGCTATGACTTCATTAAAAAAAAACGAGCAACAAGCAAAGCAACACACAGAGGCTGGATATAACCTAATCCCTTTGCTAACAAGGTCAAAACAAACTAAGCAGCTAATATGCTTCAGTTTATGAGGAAGTGTCTTAATTGAAATGCCTATTGACATTTGTCAAGAGCCTCTCTCTGCAAATGACGGAATAACAGACTGTCAGCAAGAGCACCAGAAAAATTTCCATCATTGTGCCTGCATTATTTACTTATCAGGAACTAGTAAACAAGATCTCTAAGGCCTGGAGGAACTCTGCAGGGAAAGCAGGAAGCTACAAGTGGGCCAAGTGACAGAGTTTGCTACAAAACTGTGGCCTGATTATTTATATATGTGACATTTTGGGTAATCGCTGAGAACAGGGAAGGATGCAAAAGGCACTGTACCTGGAGAGCAGATTTCCTCACACCGGTTTTCTCATCTCCAGCTCTCACTCTCAGCATGGCCATGACTTCTTTTCCTATCCAAAACCAGGACAAAAAGAAATTAGCCACACTACCATTCAGAATTATAGAATCCCAGAATGGTTTGGGTTGGAAGGACCTTAAAGCTGTTCCACCACCCCCTGCCATGGGCAGGGACACCTTCCACTAGATCAGGTTGCTCCAAACTCCATCCAACCTGGCCTTGGACACTTCTAGGGATGGGGCAGCCACAGATGTCTGCCCAAAATTTTCAGAGGGCAAGAAAAAAAGACTGAACAAAGCACCACTAAAAAAACCCCCAAACAGAATAATCCAGAACAAGGTATAAACCAGAGGGAAAAAAAAACCAAAAAAACCAACCAAATTTTCCAAGTGCTTTCATTTGAAAACATGTCTTAATATACCACCAAAGAAAATGATAAATCAAATTACCTGAATCACTATAAATCTGTAATTTCTGACCTCTTTATTTGCCTGCATAAAAGCTGTTGGGTTACCTTCACAGGCTGAAAGCTCATCAGATGAATCATGCACAGCTCTAACAGAAGCCTGTGGCACAGGTAACTCTGCTACCTGTGGGAAGGGCAGGTGGAGGGCAGAGCACAGACAAATGGAAACAACACAGAGCCAAAACAGGTTTACACAGAGCCGAGAACACCCACAACCTTCTGTGAGTTTTGCCTCAGAGCTCCACACAGTACCAGGAATTCATATATGAACTGCCGTGTTTTACAGAGGGGAAATTACTCTGCTTATGAATTCCTCGAGGCTGCAGAATGGCAGCTGCAAGGAACCACTTCAGAGTCTACAAGGAAGCCAGAACACATCTCTCTTCCCTGAACGTCAAGCCTGGGCTCAAATTTCACTCTCCACAGCCCTATTCATATTTATTTCTGCGTGTTGTCAGAAAAAAATACATCATCAAGGTGATGGCTTCTTAAATGGCACACAACTGAATGCACAGAGCCACAATCAATTCTTTCTCCCCTTCTGAATCACTGGACTATTTGACTGGCCATAATGACTTATAACATTTTACCAGTGCTTTCAAGGTTTCTATTTATTGCTATTTGCTAGGTTTCTCACAGCATTAAGTTAGATTTCCCAAATATATGCCAAATTTGGAGATCTGTTACAGAGATTCATATGGACATCCACACTGTTGCTATTAAGAAATAGGATTAGTCACAGGGAACTAATCAAAACCAGTTTAAAAATAAATTTTTATCAAAGGAAGCAAAGGGACTTTGATCTGGGCTTTCTTAATGGGTAGTTAACTGCAGTTCCATCCTCCTCCCACCTGACAGCAGCTGGACACAAAGGGCACAGAACCTTTCCATGGCAAGATTTTGCCATGAAAGTAGTCCAGTCTCATGAAGGTGACCAAGTCTGCTAAAATAATCACACTTTGACATTGATTTTACTCTGACTGACTTGGAAAACAGAGGGAAAAAAAAAAATAAAAAATGAAAGAGCAAAACCAACCAAAAAACCCCCTCAAATTCTAAATGGCTGAGAGCTCTCTGGAGAGGAGAACGATTGTTTCCTTTGGGCAGAGGGAATTCTGCAGGGCACACCTGACCTTGCAGATTTATCCCCACCCATCTTACCTTTGCCCTTGAGCATTTAGCACGCTCTGACTATCCCCGGCCACGATTTATTGCTCTTCTAAAATACGAGAGCTGTTTGGTCTTCAGAGAAGCGCAAAATTAGCACAGGCACGGGCCAAGCACAAGCTCGTGCCAGACAGCTCCGCTAATGCACCTTGACTGCCTGAATTTCAGCATCCTCTTGAGCTCCAGACAGTCTTTTTTTCTGTTTCATTCAAGCCTTTTCTTAATTTGTTTTGCCAAGTGCCGAGTGTACGCTCAGCTGGGTATTGGATACAAAACCAGGCATCCTCTGGCACGAGGAGTGTGCAGCTAGAGCAGGGAACACACAATACCTTGAGTGGCCTGGAGGACTTCTCTATCTGAGAGAGCAGATTAACGAAATTTATCAGGGGACTGCTTTTAAAAGGAGGCTTTCAATGGGAGAAGATTGGAGCCTGGCTCCTGGAGATAGGGAGGGAGATCCCATGCGAAGAGCAGCGTGAGACGTGGAACAAAGGCACGACTGCAGGACGTGGACCAAGCAGAGAATTGAATTGTCAGCAGTTCAAGGGAGGTGAGCAGCAAGAACTGAGAGCAGAGATACTGGCAGAGGCCTAAAGGTTAGGAAGAAAAGCTCTTACACGCAAGAGGAGAAGAAAGGGAGAGATTTAAAGAAGGGACATCGTGGCCACAAAAACCAACTTACATGCTGATTTCATGCTATCAGCACATTAGACCCAGCTTGCTATGCTGCATCAGGACATTTAATGTGACACTTTGCTTTGAAATGAATCCCTCCCTATAGAACATTGCTACTCTAAGGTGCTGTGCCTTGTGCAGCAAAATATATTAGTTCTTTGTGCGCTGGAGCAAGAGATTTAATTACCCTGAAATTTATGGAGCTCCAAGTATTATATCCCACATCAATTACCATCCTTTTTGGAAAGAATAAATTACCTGCTTTTCCACGAGTGTTGTCACCACATTACTACAAATGAACATCAGTATTTCAAGATTAAAACGTATTTTTCAGACTTGAGTGGCAAGAGTATTTCTTTATGGCTGGCACTTCCAGCCCCTCCATCACCCATAAGTGTCTTTTAACAGCTCTACAGAAAGCTCTCCCCACTTTCTCTGAGAAATGGACAACACATACACTTCAGAAAGTCTCATTTCAATTAAGGCTTTGGATGGTTATCTGAAAAGACTGGTTTAATTTTGACATACCATCAAGCACAGCAGTATTGCTGCTGTCTGTCAGCTCAGTACTTCTGAAAGTAGGTAAGGTCTTCTGTGGATGGTTGGACACAGCTGAAGGAAAAGATAAAAAAGTAAAGGCATATGTTCACCCAGCAAGAAGGTTCAGAGTTAAGCAGAGAGCCTCCTGCATGCCCTAGGTTTAACAGATACTTAACAGTGTATTTTTAGGGAGTGGCATGCCAAAAAAAAATCCCTCAGACTTAGTGAAAAAGAATGACTCTATACCTTCAGCACTGACTGTCCCACTCGCAGTGTTTGTGTTTGCTTCCAGCCCTGTGTGGACAGAGGCTGCCAAGAAAAAAAAGAGGAAAAAAAAAAAAAAGAAATCAAACCAAGTGTTTTAATGCCAGGTATTCTGTCATTCCAAATTTTTTTCAGGTAAGTAATCTAACCGTAGGATGCTCTGTGCATACTTCTGAGCTGTGCCATCTGGCCTTTACCACACCTGAGGGAGCTGGGAATGCCAGTCACGAACAGAACAACTTAGCAGAAGCAAAAGGCAACTCAAGTTTTAATCAGCTGTCAGGCACGAATGAACTGCCTTCCCCCTTCCCCCCCAATGAGCAATTTCAGTTGCCTGTAAACATCCTTCAAAGGGATCTCGTGGAGGAATCTCTTTAGAAGTGATACACGAGAATAAATCCCTTCCAAATAGAAGGCTTCACGAGTAGTAAGACTCATCTGCTGCCTCTCATTACGACACAATACATAAGGATACTACATGCCAATTTTTAAGTGCCTGACAACTCCTATCTCCCAGCAATTATTCCCTAGAAAGTTCAAGAATTATTTTCTCTATGTAATGTGACTCTTGGGGATGGTTCCACGCAGGGCCAGGCAGGAGCTGGACTCGATCCTTGCAGGCCCCTTCCAGCTCTGCATATTCTGTGATTCTGCCATTCTGTGATGCATCCATAACACTTACAGCTCTGGAATAGGTCCTGGATGCTCTCCAAGGTAGCAGCAGACTTCATTTCAAGGCAGTGGGCAAGGCTGCTGAGAGCTTTGCTCCGCACCGCGGGGGCTTTGTCCGAGCACGGGCCGAACACCATGACCTGCACTAAAAACTTGTGCTTCAGAAGCTTCTGGTGATCCAGGGACAAGGAGTCATCCAGGTTCCTCTCTGGCACGTCCAACAAAGCTAAGGCCACATCAAGAGCAAACACTCTGTAGGAAGTCTGTGGGAAGGCAAAGCACAGTAGGTGCTCTGTTAATGTAAGCAAAGGCGCAGGCACTGCCTACTCACTCCACCTGCCTTTGGGTGCCGGCACTAACACTGCTATTCAGTGCTGACATCGAACCCTTCATCTCCAAAACATCAAGGAGATGCACTTACTTTGTTAAGAAGCGAGAACTTGTGCAGCCAAGAGATGAATTCAGCGAACTCCACACAAGGCAGTTTATTCAGCAGAGTCACCACGGCCTGTGCAGCGTACGTGCGATAATCAGCCTTATCTGGGACCTGAAAGACAAGGGCAGTCGCATGGTGTGACACTCTAATGCTCTGCTCTAGAAGCCAGAAAGGCATTTCAGGGCTTAAGGTAAGTATTTTTTTATTTAATGAGGTGATACGTTCACATTCAGCAACGGCTGGGAGAACAATCACAGCTCCCTTGGTCACTGCTTCACTGTAACATCCATTCATTCCTTACAAAACATTGTGAAAACAGGTTTCCTAATTATTACAGATACTCCAGTGCGTCCACACGAGTCCTCCAGCTCAAGAAGCAATAAAGCTGGGCATACCTTGACACAGATATGTTGCAGTAATGTTCGAAGAAGAGGAAATACAGCTTCTTTCAGCTCATCTACCAGGAAACTGCAGAGCAGAAAGAGAAGCAGGTTTTAATAAAGCTGGTTTATAACAGAAGAAAAATCAAGACAAGGACATTCCTTTTGGAATGCATTTGAAAGGGCAGGACAAGTGGGCATTCTGGAATCATGAGTGCTAGTGCAGCAGGATATGATCAGAGAATCATATTTTCATTAACCTGCCTTTACAGGCAGAAAACATTTCTTCCAATACATTTGGAAAAGCAGAACAACAACAGAAGAGAAAAGCTTCTTTGTTCTCAATCTACTTTTATATGTTGTCTGGGAATCTCTGCACAAACTACACTTTCCAACCACATGGATCCCCGACAGGGGGAATAATAAACACAGGCAAAACATATCATTAAGCAGGAGAAAGCAAAGAACTAAGGAGAAATGAGCTCTACGTTAATCTTTCATTTCCTTTACAATCCTCTGTAGTAAAACACAAGACCTGAAAAACTGACACAAAGCACAACACAGAAGATGGGGCCCTTCCACTCACTGCCACTTTCTTGTCAAACAGCACCTTCTTCCCTCTCTGCCAGCAAGTTGAGTCAATTCTCATTACAGACATCTTAATTAAACCTCATTTGCACAAACAACTTCAAAGCCAGTGCCAGTTTGCCTCATCCCTTTATCAACTCACCAGCCAAGTGAAGACAAGAGAAGAAAAGAGCAGCCACAGCCAGGAAGGGCAGTGCCAGAGCTCTGTACATCACCTGATGAATTTTACAGCCCGATTCCTGACACTGGTCACAGCTGACGTGATGGGAAGGACTTCGAGTCTGGAACCCATACGGCTTTCCACCATCAGAATGACATAGAGCATTTGATGGAAGACACAGCAAAGAGTCTGGAAAGGAAAGGTTATTTTCAGGTTTGTTTCCGTGGATAAGCCTTCTGCAATAATTACTAAGTCATTCGGAACCAAACGAACTTAGATCCAAACAAGAGCACATGTTAGAGTATGACTCCTGGGAGAATAATTCCAAGAGGACCTGTTCATTAATGCACACAACATCTTTCCTGGCTCTGACAATCTCCTGTAAGTTCAGTAAAGCCTAAGAAGGCTTCTTGAAAGCATCAACAGATCTCCTCCAGAGCTGTGGACTTTAATTCCCCAGGATCATGTGGAATTTGAGTGGGTTTCACTGGGTTTTGCACAGAAGACATCTTAAACAAAATGCCATGGAGTTTCCTCTCTGCCACACTCTTGGGAACACAGCTTGCCTCATCATCCTGACAATCTCTGAACAGAGAGGCAGGGAAGGTGAGGCAGGTCTGGGAAGGGGAGCAACTACATCTTCCTGTTACCACAAAGGCCAACAGTTCCAAAAAGCTCCTGCTGTGCTCAGAAACAGAGCAGGCAGAACCACGCGGGCCTAAGGCTGCGAAAGCTGGGCAGGCACTCAGCAGTGCATCGGGTAAGTGTGGACTAAGCTGCAGGCTCTCCTCACCAGACAGCTCCTAATATCCAGCCTTGCTGGGCCAGAACTAGCCCAGGTGGGTTCACGCAGACTCACACGCCCAGAAGCCCCATCCACAGGAGCAGCGCTCGGAAGTGGGACACGACCCAGTCTGCTTGGAATTCAACCAAACAAAAATGTAAAGCTGCAGACAGGCTCCTGGTAGAACTGGCTGTTCCATGATCACAGACTATGCTCTGAACAAGAATCAGCCCTGCTCGCCAGCCCCTGCACATAACACAGCCCCATCATGCTCCAGTGCTGCACAGCCCAACCCCACACAGGCTGCCAGGCAGTGCTGGAGCTCCATCTAGCAGGGAATGACAACATTCCAGGCAAAGGCAGTAACCTGGAATTCTGCTTTTTAAGATACAGAGATCTAATGCCACTGCAGCTATCCCTCTGTTTTCGATTCATTTGCCACGAGAGTCACTAGAGCACGGAATTCACTGCACACAAATGCATCAGCAAACAAGCCAAAGGGAATAAGGACTGGGGTGGAAAAAAACATCTTTCCTCTGACCCAGCAAAGACCTGCACACGCACAAAAAGGAAAACTGATGTGAAAAGCAAAAATAACCGTGCAAGCAAAAATAACATGCAGGAAAGAAGAAACCCCTCCTTTTCAATACTGCTCTGAGGATGTTAAAGACGTTGTTTAACTTGTACCTTATCATCTGTACCCTGGAGAGGGGAACACAGTGAGTGCAGTCCATAGTAGGCCAGCTCAGGAATGTACTTGGCTTCATTAACATCCCTAAGAAAAAAGGCAGAGAAATGTCTTTCCATGTCAGAGAAACAGTTACTACAACTACTACAATTAAAAGAGCTCATTGACTGGAAAACATTCAATATTCACAAGATGCTGTTTGCTCTTAGTAGGTGGAACATGTTATAATTATCTTCAGCAAAAGAATTCATCACTTTCATTTCCATATAAACAGAATAATAACACAAGCACTGAGGGTTTTACTTGTTCACAGCATCGTACAAACATTAAGAATCATTTGCTCACATTGTTGATGAAAACTGGAACTCGTGCACCTCTGGCTCAAAGCTTGTCATTTCCACAAGGACCTGCCAGGGAACAAAGCCAAGCTGAGCTCATTCGTCCTTGGAAGTGTCCAAGGCCAAGTTGGACAGGGCTTGGAGCAACCTGGTCTAGTGGAAGGTGTCCCTGCCCACGGCAGGGGGGTGGTATGGGATGAGCTTTAAGGTCCCTTTCAACCCAACCCATGATTTATGATCCTGTGAACAAAACACCTCGCACCAGCCAGCAAGTGTTAAGCGTGAGTCAGACAGGGAGCAGACACCCCAGCCCCAGATTTCCACTGACACTCATCAGGGACCAGGTAAAGAAAGGCAGGGCTGCCACCCCTCCATGTGGAGTGCTCTGCATGCCCCAAGAGCTTGTGTTAGGGGGCATAAAGCTCCTCAAGTTGAATCTTTATTACCTGCAGGCAGCTCTGAAAACAGCAAGGCTTTTCTTTTAGGGACAACTTGGGTAGAAGCCTCAAGAAGTTTTTCAAAAGAAGGAAGATTGTATCGTGGACTTGAAGAAGATCTTCTGTTGAAAAGTAAACATGTTCATCGTTCTCTTCCTCCTCCTCCTCTTCAAGTATCTCTTCCATCTATACAGGCAGAAAAGAGAAACATCTTGCCAACAATTTGCTTATTAATAGCAATTTGTATCTGAAGAGATTACACAAAGATCTTACACTGGAGTTGTTATTCCTGCGTTGCTTTCCTTTCTTTCTATTCCGTCCTGGATTGGTCTGAGAGCTTTGAGCATGCATCTTTTTTCTTTCCCTCACTTCTTGAGGGCAACACTTCGTCAGGCTGGAAAGGCACTTCTCAAACATCACTTCATGGAACAGTCGGTTACCGATACTGCCTGCCCAGAAAAGACAATATGAGTCCTCTGGCAGACAAAATACAGAGAACACCAAATCACCCAGGCAGCATGGCCCATCCCTGGAAGTGCCCAAGGCCAGGTTGGACAGGGCTTGGAGCAACCTGGGCTAGTGGAAGCTGGCCCATGGCAGGGGGGTGGGACTGGATGAGCTTCAAGGTCCCTTCTAACCCGAAGCAGCCTGTGACTCTATGATCTCTCCACAGGCATTCTCCTAGAGCCTAACAAAGTCCAAGAGAAGAACAAAGAACTGTTTGAACAAAGCCCAGGTGCACCAGACTGACGTGTCATCAGCACTGACATTCTCCACTAGGATCACTAGCTCGCTGACCCCTTCTAGATGAATTGCAGCAAAACTTCAGAGCGTGCCTCAGCCTTGAATACAAAAGGATCCTGCTGTGAAGCAACCTGCTGGAACACCCCACCTGCTGGTTACTTTAAACTCACGTTTTTGTTTTCACAAACGAACCCATCCAAACCTGCCGCACAGTGAAATCCTCTCCAGTGACAGAGCAGGAACAGGAACAAACTTCTGCCTTCACTGTGTATTGTTGTCAGACCAGAGGGACCTGTGTGGTCCCAGCTCTGTGCACTGTGCAGGCTCCCCTGTCGACCTTGTCACAGGATACAGACCTGGACTGAGGCCATCAAACCACTTTGTGACAGGAGGCCAAGCTGCCACCAGACCATAACACTCACCACTCACCCCACGGCTCAGCTTGGCCCCCCGAGGATTTCAGGGACAGCAGGCAAACAGCGCCAACACCATCACCTGCTCCACCTGGGATTCTTAGAAATGACACAAGCCTGATCTTGCCTGAATGATGCTTCATCCAGCAATCAAGAGGCCCATCCCGGGGCTCACCTGGGATCTCCAGCAGCAGGAAGTACAGCCCAGCTGCGTGCAGACCATAAAGCTTCTGCTGTGCATCTGCTCTCTTGTCCTGCCCCGCGTGCACAAAGTGATGGAGCACGGCCACCAGAGCCTGGTGGGACAGGCTGTTTTCGGCAAGCATGGTCCAGATATTCTGAGGCAAAACAGGCGAGGGCTAGTGAGAAACCCCACAACAACACAGCTGTCCAAAATTAACCCTTATTCAGATTCTAAACAGCTGTCACTGCAACCAAGCCCCTCTAAATTATATATTTTAAAATATGGTTTAATAATTGTAATACATAACACTATATACAGTTAATATGACGTTAAGTTACAAATACATTATTAAAACTTGTGAGCAGCTTCTCTCTGAAGCATCCCAGCACATAGTACAAGAACTGTTTGGGGCAGTCTTCAAGTATTTTGTGAATTTCAAGGCAGGACGGAGGTGACAAACAGAAAATGAGGGGGGCTGGCTGCGTGCTCAGCAGACACTGGGTGGTCTCACCTCTCTGTTCTCCGGGTCCTCAGCAGCAAACGGTGACAGAGCACTGTACAGGCTGGTAAAGGTGTCGAGCCCGTTGGCCGTGATCTTCTCTGCTGTACCGGAATCCAGAGGCTCAGTGTCCGTGAAATCCAGATCCCACACCGTGTCCACCCACGCTGAGAGAAAAAGAAGAGTTTATAAGCGCCAGGTAGGACGTTTCTCCAGAACACGTGTTTCCCCCCGAAATAAACACGGAATACACCGAACCCAGCGGGACACTTGTCACTTTCAGAATCCCAATGCCTGGTGTCACCCGAACCCCCGTGTCCGGGGACAGACCCCCACCCCGGCACCGGGACAGCGATCGGAACCGGGACCAAGACAGAGAGAGACCGGGACCGAGAGACCAGGACCCGGACCTAGACCGAGACACCTGGACTGGGACAGAGACCGAGACCAGAACCAGGATAGAGCGAGCGAGAGACGTGAACCGAAACAGGGAGACCGAGAGATCGCGACAGAGACTGAGACCAGGAGAGAGTCCGGGACCAGGAAAGAAACGGGAATAGAGAGTGACACTGGGACTAGAACAGGGACAGAGACCGAGGCCGGGAATCAGAGACAGAGAGACCAGAACAGAGACCGAGAGAGCGGAACAGAGACTGAGACCAGGAGAAAGTGCAGGACCAGGACCCGGACTGAGAGAGACGGGAACAGACACCGACACTGGGACCAGGACAGAGAGACCGGGACAGAGCACGGGACCGGGACCGGGACCAGGACCGAGAAACTGAGAGTCCCTGGGAGAGACCGAGACCGAAACCGGGACGGCGAGTCACAGAAGAGACAGAGAGACCGGAACAGAGACACACAGACAGACAGACAGACAGACAGATAGACACACAGGCAGAGCGCCGAGCCCCGCCCCCGCCTCCAGGTCCCGCAGCTGCCATGGCCCGAGCGCCGCCC
>VXAY01004698.1:268014-283819 GCA_013399855.1 Oxyruncus cristatus | reverse complement strand
CGGGGCCGCGGGGTCCGCCCGCGCCCGCCCCCCCGCGCCGGGGCCATGAGCTTCTTCGGGTTCGGGCAGAGCGCGGAGCTGGAGCTGGTGCTGAGCGACGCCGAGAGCCGGCGGCGGGTGGAGCACAAGACGGAGGAAGGGAAGAAGGAGAAATACTTCCTCTTCTACGACGGGGAGACCGTGTCCGGGCGGGTGGTGCTCACCCTCAAGAACCCCAACAAGCGGCTGGAGCATCAGGGCATCAAGGTGGAGTTCATCGGGCAGATCGGTGAGTGGGGCGGCCTGCGGGCCGGGTTGTGCCTTCCTGGTGCCCCCCGTGGGTCCGGGGAGCATCGCAGTGTCCCGCGGTACCGGGGTCTTTGCCGGTGCCAAGGGTTCGGGGGGCATCACTGCACCCCGCAGTACTGGGATCCCCCTGGTGCCAAGGGTTGAGGGATCCTTGCTGGTACCAAGGGTCTGGGGAGCATCGCTGCACCCCACGGTACCACAATACTTGCTGGTGCTAAAAGTCTAGGGAGCATCACTGCACCCCATGGTACCGGGATCCCACTGGCGCCAAGGGTTTGGGCAGTATCCCTGGTCCCAGGAGTCTGGGGAGCATCACTGCACTCCACGATACTGGGATCCCCTGGGGCCATGGATCCAGGGAGCATCTCTGCACCCCATGGTACCGGGATCCCCCTGGTGCCAAGGGTTGAGGGATCCTTGCTGGTACCAAGGGTCTGGGGAGCATCGCTGTGTCCCATGGCACCAGCATCCTTGCTGGTCCCAAGGATCCAGGGAGCATTGCTGTGCCTCACAGTACCAGGATCCTCACTGGTGCCAAGTAGGTTACTCTTGCTCCCAGGAGGTGCTCAGCTACACGCAGCATTCCCATGGCTGCCTGACATTATTCCACCCTCCGAGCTGGGCAGCCTGGCCTGTTCTCCAGGCTCGAGCCCTGGCGGAAGGAAGGGCATTCCAGTCCCTTTCCAGGTCATTGTTCCCTTGTCCTAATTTCTCGCTTCTGCTCGGTCACCCATTTCGGCTCTGAAATGGGTGAAATTCTGTTCTGTCCTGCAGCTGCAGGTCTGAGGCAGGACCTCCTGCCAAGGCCAGCTGCTGTGCTCGCTGCTCTGAGCTGTCTGTCTGCATCTCTCATGTACCTGCTGACTCTGTTAGGGATTGCAGTGGCTCTGCCAAAGGCAGTGATGGGTGGGTTTTTCTGTGTGTCCCAAATCACCAATGGCACCTTCCCAGCCCTGACCCCACGCCACCTTTTCCTTGGGTAGATCCCCTTTCCTGAGGCCTGCGGGCTCAGCTTAGCTGACTCCATCTTTAACTCGGCGTGTTAACCCTGCATGGTTAGTTGGGTGACTTCACATTGTTCAAAACTTGTGGTTATCTGTGTGTGGAACTAATTTAGGTTGAATATTTCCTGCTTTCGTGGAGGAGAGGCAGCTGCCACACCCACTCTTCGATCCGAGCGGAGCTGTCCGTGTTTTCATGGACATGCCAGAGTCCCACGAGCCAAAATAAGTTTAGGATGTTCCTGGTGATGTGACTGCATGCGAGGCCTCACGTCTGGGGCTCTCTGTGCTTGTCTTTAGCCCCCAAAATGACTTCACGAGAGCCGTGGGCCTGCAGCCTTTGCATTGCAAATTGTGTGGTGCAGGAACGTGAGCTGGAGGTTTCCCACCCAAGCCCAGTACTGCTGTTTGAGAGTTTTGCTGGCCTTGCTTGTGCCTGGCTCTGCTTTTTGGTAAGAAAGAGTTCCCATAAATGATGGGAGTGTAGGTGAGGCTGCTCCTGAGGACGCAGGTCATGATCTCCTATTTGATATGACGGCCAGTGGAAATTAAGGACAAACTTCATTCCTGCTCCACTGTCCCCTCTCTGCTGCCTCACCTGCTTCTCGCTTCATGTTATGGAAGACTTTTGAGCCATATCTATGCATGTTGCTGCCCAGGCAGGGTGTGTTGGGAGCTGCTGTGGCTGCACATGAGTCCTCTCTTACTGCCCATCGGGCCACTTGGATAAATCACTGACGTTTGTGCTTCTGATGGCACTTCTTAGTGCTTTCCGTCTCCTGCCTTATGTTCTGAATTCTCGCTGCCATGAGGTCAGTGTCTAGGTGAGACAATTTGACAGGTGGGGAGACTGGGATGTGAAGGAGGGACGTGTCACAGGGAAGATGCTGTTCAGGTACCAGAGGCCGGACTGAGCGCTGGGTCCTGCACACTGGTGAGCTCAGAACCCGTTTAAGATCTCATTTCACCTGTGGTTGCTGTGCCCTGTTTTCTCATAAACAGTATAGTTCTGAAAACCCGAAATTACAGCTTATACCTGTTTGACAGGCTAATGCCTGCTAAGTGTGGGATACATCCATCCTTCCTCTGCTGCAGAGTGCCAAACCACGACCTTCCGAGGGAGCAGAAAGCTCAGTATACACTGACATTTGCTTCCCCTTGCTTTAAGTTTGATTTTTGCTCTCTGCATCGTGTGGCAAGATGATATAGGCTGATTCCTCTTTTTCTGTGGCACGTGGCTTGTCCCTGTCACATCAGCGAGCACTTTCCTCTCAGTGGACACACGTATTCAATGCAGGGAGGGCTGGTTATTTATGTCACCTGCCTGCCCAGCCCAAAGGGCTTGATGACATTTGCCGTTGTGCGTAAGTCAGGGGACTTCCAGTGCCAATATTTCCATTAGAGAGATAAGGTGAGCAAAGGGCTGCAAGGAACAGACATCACTTAAACGCTGAAATCTCATCGTGCATCTCAAGGAGGGAAGAGCTGCAGTTCCTGAACACCACCAATACCTCTGAGCAGCCTCCTCTGCAGAGTTTAGTGCTGACACTGGACTTGTGTGTATGTGATTGTCTGATGACTTGGGTTTTTGTTTCCTCATCTAACCAGAAAGGCTTCACCTTGCAGGAGGACTGTGTGGGTGTCCTGCAGGCACCAGCTCACACGCAGGGCTGGGAAGGGCAGGTTTCGTTGGTGGTGATGTGTAATACCGGGCTGTGTTAATGCAAATTGCTGAGTCTTAAGGTCTTGGTGCTTTGACTTCGGGGAGAAAACTTGGTGGAAGTGTGGAGAATTGCTTTCATTAAATGAGGAAACCTGTAGTTTCCTGCTGACGCAAGAAGGCTGTGGGAAAAGCTGAGGCAATGGGACCATGCTGGTTACTTGAGCTGGTTTGAGCAGTGCTCCCAAAGGTGAATGCTCCTCCCTCAGCCATGCTCACATGGCCATTGCTGTGTTATCCAGGGGCTGGTGGAGCAGTTGCCTCAGCTGCCTCCCCACACACTTGGTAGTTGTGCAGCAGCAGTCGCTGTTCATTCCCTGGTGCGAATCAAGACCATTCAAACTCTTTGTTGAGGAAGGATAAGCAGGAACAGTTGGAAGCCTCCTGGTCCTTTCGTTCTGCTCTGTCGCTGTCTGCTGTTCCAGAGAAGCACTGGTGGTTTTTCCTCACAGTGGCAATGCCTTTGGCCTGGAATATAGTGTAGAAAATTATTGGAAGGGTTTGCTTGAGCTTCAGCTCCTCTTCTCAGTCAGTCTGACCATATTTAATATTGATATAATAGGTGCCCCGTGTCACCCCAAGGCAAGCTCCTGATTCATGGTAGCAGGTGAGGCTGTGTGGACCTTTTCCTTCCTGGCTGAGGGAGGGAAGTTGTGGCTTGCACATGGCTCTGAGGGTCTGTGAATGGTAAGGAAAGCATAGTGATCTGGACAAGAGAGATGCTCGTAGCTGTGAAAGCTCCTGTGTCACGTGGGATTAAACCTGGACTTGTGTGTTCCCCAGAACTCTACTATGACCGAGGAAACCACCATGAGTTCGTGTCTCTGGTGAAGGACCTGGCCCGCCCTGGGGAATTCACTCAATCACAGACGTTTGACTTCGAGTTCACACACGTGGAGAAACCCTACGAGTCCTACACGGGGCAGAACGTGAAGCTACGGTGAGTCTGCTGCCCTTGCTGGCCCCAGTTCTGGTTCCGTGCGGTGTGAAAGTGCTGCTGTTCACTGGGATGGTACAGGAATGCAGAATCCTTTCACAGACACCCCTGCAATGTAACTCCAAATGAATTTTGGGGGGGGCTGAGTCGTAAAAGGCTGCCTTCGATTTCACTAGCATGAATCAGGCTTTATGGAGCTTGTTTTGCCTCATTTGAGTGACAAGAGAAATCAGCCCCTTCTGAATCAATCAAATACTTGCTAATTCATTTGATAATTCGAGAAATCAAAATCAGTTGTTCGGTTTAGTCTCCGATGAGGATGTTTTTGCTGTAATCAGCCTTGTCAACTTTAATTGTGCTCTGTATGCAAACAGATGCTGAGTGAGGGACCTTTGCTGCAACTCAGATCCCCCAAACGGGGCTTAAGTAACTCAGGCTCACAAGTGCATGGATGCTGAGAGGAGTTTTGGAATAATCTGCTTTTCCATTTGAAAATTCCCTTCTGTCTTTCCCAGCATGGCTGCTCCACCAGCCAGGGTACCAGTAAGGCTGCTTGGATAGTCCAGTACGACCCATTCAGCCCCTTGTCCTTCCCTGCTCCTCCCTAATCTGAGGGATCTGTCCTCACAGGTATTTCCTCCGTGCCACCGTGAGCCGCCGGCTGAACGATGTGGTGAAGGAGATGGACATCGTTGTGCACACCCTGAGCACTTACCCGGAGCTCAACTCCTCCATCAAGATGGAGGTGGGCATTGAGGATTGCCTGCACATCGAGTTCGAGTACAACAAGTCCAAGTAAGTGCCTCAAGAGCAGCTGGTGGCTGATAGGCAAACATCTGCTACAGGTTTGGAAGCCCAAGGCACGTGTGTGCCTGTGATTCCCAAATGGATTCTGCATCCGTGTGCTCCAGCCAGGCTGGGAGATAGCTCAGATCCATGGGTTCCTCTCCTTGCCCCACAGCTGAGCTCTCTGGACCATGGAATGGGAAGCAATTGGCTGTGCCTTACTGAGCTTGGAGCACAGCTTGAAGTTCTTGGAGTAACTTCTCACTCCCTGTATCCTTGGCCAGAGCAGCGCTTCCAGGTGTCTCCAAAGTATGTTTGCTCCATGCCAGACAATACAGCTGAAGTGGGACCTTAACTCAGGCTCAGAAACTGCTGGAAACAGCACTTTTAAATTAATGCATCTTCCCCAGCTGATGCTGGCAAATCTCCCTGCAGTGTATCATTAGTTGACAAGGTGGTGGTTGGTTGAAGGTTGGACTCGATGATCTCAGAGGTCTTTTCCAACCTAAACTATTCTGTGATTTGGGTTAGTTTTGACTGACCTAAAAAATTGAGTTAGGAGCCTTTGCCTGTCGCAGGGGTTTCTTGCAGATATTCAGCCTGAAATTCTGTTTTTCATTTATCTGATTGTGCTAAATGTCCTCGTGGATTTCTGAAGGAAGAGAGGATGAAAGTGGTGGCGGTGGTTGATGTACCATCTGCAACATCCAGTGGGGCTGTGGATAAGAGCCAGTTCCTGCTCTTCAGCCCGAGCCCTGGACCCCTGCACAGGGTTTGATCCTGGTGCTTTCTTCCCTCCCGTGGCAGGTATCACTTAAAAGATGTGATTGTGGGGAAGATCTACTTCCTGCTGGTGCGAATCAAGATCAAACACATGGAGATCGACATCATCAAGAGGGAAACGACGGGCACGGGGCCCAACGTGTACCACGAGAACGACACGATAGCGAAGTACGAGATCATGGACGGGGCTCCCGTGAGAGGTGAGAGGGCACATGAACCCTCAGAACTCCTTTCTGAAGGCTTTTGGGGTGGGAGTATCTTGCAGTATCTTCTGTGTGCTCAGCTGTAGCATCTTGTTCCACTGGCGGGCTCAGGGCAGTTTACACACGCGGTTGATCCGATCCCCTTCCTTCTCTGGAGTCATGAGGGGGAACTGAGGCACAATGAGCTGCAGTGGCAGAACCAGACATAAATTCAGTGTTGGCGTGGGCCACCAGCTGGCATTGCTGCACCTCAGAGCAGAAAGTTGGTGTTCTTGCTGTGTGCCACTTGTTTTCCGGTCCCATTGCCCAGCAGAGTCACCTGCCAGGGAAAATATCACCTTACTCGTGTTTTCCTGCAGAGCTGTCGCGATTCAGGTTCCTGTGCTGTTAAAGTGGAGATGGAATAGCTGTCAGCAAGGGCAGGATCTGGCTGTGGACCACGCATGCTGAGTTTTGAAGGGAGTTGAGGTCTTCTAGCTCATGTTAGTCCACTTGTGGAAACGGTGACAAAAGTTTGTGGCCTTGTGAGTTCTTGTTTTGCTGGTGCTCTCTTGGTTTCTGTCCACATCCTGTGCGTGCTGATGGCTCTGTGCACTTTGCAGGGGAGTCCATCCCCATCAGACTCTTCCTGGCTGGCTATGAGCTGACTCCAACGATGAGGGACATCAACAAGAAGTTCTCTGTGCGTTATTACCTCAATCTGGTGCTGATCGACGAGGAAGAGAGACGCTACTTCAAACAGCAGGTGAGGAACAGAGCTATTCTCCTTGGACCTGTAGGCTGTTGACTGGGATACTGTTAAGAGGACCTACTGGGAATTTGGGATTCCCATGGTGGGAGAGTCATGTTCTTGACTGAATAGACAAGAACTAGACAAATTAGAGTGTGCAGAGGTGGTCTAGAAGGGATGTCCATGCTGGTCAGATGTGTGTGGTGGTGGGGAGGAGCGTGGAAGGTGGACTTCTTTGGACTTCTTGTCCACTCTCTTGCTCTGTGGTGAAGCTTCTGTGCTTCACCTTCCAACAGCAGTAGGACAGAGCTGCCCTGGATGTCCTCTGTGTGCTCAGACCCTGGGGAGGGTTGCTCTGCCCAAATTTTCAGGCAGGCTGCAGTGTGAGGGCTCTCTGCAGGCGGCCCCATGTCCAGGTCCATGGGCGGAATGTGCCAGCACGGGCCGAGCTCAGCCTCCGGGTCTGGGTGGGGCCAGGAGAAGGTCCCACGAGCCCTGACAAGCCTCGGCTGTGTCCCTGCAGGAGGTGGTGCTGTGGAGGAAAGGAGACATCGTGCGGAAGAGCATGTCCCACCAAGCGGCCATCGCGTCCCAGCGGTTCGAGGGCACGTCCTCGCACGGCGAGGCCAAGACCCCCAGCCAGCCCTCGGAGAACAACGGCCGGCAGTGAGGAGAGGGAGGTGCTGAGCAGCCCCCGGGGACGGCAGCACCGAGGAGGAGAAACCCTTCAGAGACTTCATGACAATAAATATCCGTTTTTGACTTAATTCCTTTCTTCAGAGGACTCGCAGGGTGGGAAGGGGGCGGGAGGGCAAGGCAGGCTGGAGCGCTGGTGGTGCCTCAGTGCTTCCCAATCAACTACATTCCTCTGGGATCGGCTGCTTTGAGTGTCTGGAGGCTGCGGAGCTGCCTGATCTCCTCTTTGCCCCGCTTGCCTGGTCTCCTCTTTCCTTGTGGCAGTGGGGAAGGAGAGAGCAAGTGAAGGCCGAATCCGCCGCTTCTTCCCAGCGGTGTGGAGGTTGCTTTGGGGTTGTGTGGGCTGGATACTCTTCTTGCCTTTCTGAAATCTTCACGAGGGGAGAATGACACGGTGATTAGCTGGATGTGAGAGGAGGGACTCGGGGGCTGTGGCGTGGCCTGCTTGGAATCGTGTGGTGTTACCCCCTCGCTGCCTCCCCTTCTTCCTCTTCGTGCTGGCGTCGGGATTCTTTGCCACAAGCAGTTGGATAATGTAGTTGACTTCCAAGGGCAGCAGCTGTGCTGTGTCCCTGCTCCGTGTCACACCAGGAGCTGTGGCTGGCAGGAGGGAGTGAGGTGTGTGGGTGCAGGAGGAGGTGGCGCAGGGAGGGCAGAGCGGTGAAGGTCCCAATGCTGCTGGGTGGGCAAGAAGTGGGGGCAAAAGGCTCCTGGCCAAGAGCAGTGCCTTCCTAGTCTTGTCCTGGCAGCTGCCTGAGTGCCCCTGAGATCCAGGCTCTAGTTGCTGCACTCATACAGGTCCCAGTTGCTGCTGCAGGGCAGGGGCAGACCAGCCTGGAGATGTCTAGAGAACAGTTTTGGAATGTGAGACAGAAACTGGAGCTGTCTTAGGAGTGAGCTTACGCTGTCCTTGTGACAGAGCAGGCTTTGTGTGCGGACAGACAGCAGTACAGGACACGTGTGTGTTGTCTGGTTTGCTCCCTCGTGCCTCTGGGACGAGGATTAGTGAGGGCAGAGGGTGGATGCAGTTGTTTTGAGAAGCTCATGGCCTGTGTGTGCTGCTTGATGAAGCCAAGCAGCAACTGGAAGGATGGCAGAGCTCTCTGATTCCAGAGGCACATTCCTGCAGTCACCAGCGAGGTCCAAGGGCATGTTGTGAACTGAGAACCTGAACGAGGGTTTTTCTTTTCTAAAATAAGCTGCTTTTAGCTCTCAGCTAAGGAGGCTCATGAGAACATTCCCAGAGGAAGTCGCTCCTCCATTAAAAATCAGAGGTAGCTCTGTAGGCTTGATGGACCAAATCTGAGGACATCCATCCTGCTGAGCTGCCCTTCAAGCAAGCAGGTGGTTAGACCTCCCGCCAGAGGGAGAGACGGGCCTGCACCAAGTGCTGGGATATGAGCTCTATCAAGTGGGTTTTGTCTAGATTTCCCTGAGTTTGTGGCTGGCTGGGGTTGTGTCCAGCTTCCTTTTGGCTCTGGAATCAGATTCCTCTGCCTCTGTCCTACAGCTGAATGTAGGAACAGTTGTCTTGCAGCTGGGAAATGGAAGTTTGTGCTTTGTTTAGAGGAACAGTGCTGGTGGAGGGAGCGGGGCCAGGGTGGGAAGGGGAGCTCTTTATGTAATAAGACAGCTACTGTATTTCAGTGATAAATGTGTGTTTCTGCTTGCCAAAGTAAGTTATCTTTTACTCACCACCTGTCAGGTTGTGGTTTTTAGTAGAGCTGGCCAGTCTCTGTTGTAGAGGACACTAATGATCTCATCTCTGCTGAATGCTTGTGTCACACCATGTTTCTGCTCTGTGCCAGTGAAGACTGTGGCTTGCTTTTCTTTCCACGAGGAGTCTGTGCCGTGGGCTGGAGCCGTGTCTTCCTAGGGCTGGAGCAAAAGCTCCCTTTGGACAGCTACCTTGTTGTGCCAGGGCAAGGGGTGCCCACCTGCTTGCAGGTGTCCCGTGGCAAAGGAACCTGGGTGTCACTTTGGACACTCCTCCCTCCCTCCCTGGGGGGACCTGCCTGTGCTGCAGCAATGCACAATCCTTTAGGGACAAGTGGAGCTCCACTGGGAGCCCTTTGGGGATAGCAGACTATCTTTCCATGGCTGAGCTGAGCACAGCAGCACCCTAACTCCCCTCCTAGCTTTCCCTCAGCTCCCACCCCGCCTAGGTGTATTCCCTCTGGGTTGTAGGCCATGTGGTGTTAGAGAAATCCTGTGGAGGAAGGTATCTTCCACGTTGCAGGAGTGTTGTGTTTCCTGGCTGAATGGCATCAGTGCTGGGTGTGAGACCACTGTCACACGAGGTCTCTGTTAAACATCTGCTCATCACTCCTGGAGGGTTCCCTTGCAAAAGGTGCATGAGCCTACACATTGTTTGGGGTTTTTCTTTTTCCCTACTTTGTGCCCTTCCCTCTCCCCCCCCATCCCTACTTGTGGAATCAGAATTTAGAAATGATCCCTGTTTTTACTGAATCCTATGAATCTGTTACCCACTAGGCCCTCTGTTTGTCTGGGGTGGAGCAGATGTGCTGAGCATCCTTAGAGAGAAGTTGGAGCATAAGGTCACTCCAGGACAAGGTACTGTGTGTTTCATTAGCATGTTGAGGGGCAGGTGCTGCTTGAGCACCCCCTGAGCTGGTGGTTCTGTGCTGTACTTGGGTCATTCCCTCTCTCCCAGGCAGAGGGGAGTGGGCAAGTACTAAACCAGGCAGTGCAACCTGTAATTAAGCCTCTGCTGTGTTTACATGTTTCTTAATTCGTTGTCTTTTCAATGGCTGTATTTTAAAAACTTGGGTTTTTTTGTCTCTCCAATTAAAACGAGCCAGCCCTGGCTGTCAAATGCTGTGCACGAGTTTGTCTGATATGTTTTATACTGGGGCTGGATTGGGTTGGGATTTTTTCTGTGGTATTAAGAGATTTTTTTCTTCAGTGCAGCTCTCCAGACGTGCTCGAGGATTTTGTCCTTTGTTACCTTTAGAAATCCTTGGTCTTTCTTGAGTCACTCCTTAGCAGCTGTGCTGGTAGAGAACCCAGGCTTAAAAAGGAGCAAGTTGGCTTTATTTTCCTCTAACTTCCCTGATGTCAGAACTAAAATAACATGGGAAAATCTGTACCTGCAGGAAATTAACTGTAATCTGCTTTGTATATTCATCTCTAGAAAGACTACTTACAAGAGCATGTGGTGGCAGGACAAGGGGGAATGAATTCAAACTGAAGGAGAGGAGGTTTAGATTAGATCTTAGGAAGAAACTCTTCCCTGTGAGGGTGGGGACAGACAGCAACAGGTTGCCCAGAGAAGCTGTGGCTGCCCCATCCCTGGAAGTGTCCAAGGCCACGTTGGACATGCCTTGGAGCAACCTGCGTTAGTGGAAGGTGTCCCTGCCCATGGCAGGGGTTAGAATGAGATGATCTTTAAGGTCCCTTCCATACCAGGCCATTCTATGATTCTGTGACTGTAAATTTTCTTATTCTAGACAGAGCTTAGTGATACCTTTCTGCAGAAAAATGTCCCTCTGCAGTAGGTGGAACTGCACTAGAGCCAGAACTGAACACCTCAAAGAGGATGGACCTGTTTGGTCCTTCAAGAGATAAATAGCAGATCTTTCCCCTATTAAAAAACTGAGTAGCTGCAGTTGATTCCAAAAGGCTTTATTTATTTAAAAATAAGCAAAAAATAACAGTGTGTCAGTGTAAGGGACGTGTGGCTGAGAATCGTGTGCGGGCGTGTTCGTGGGGCTGCGACTGAGCAGGTAAACTTGAGAACTGTGCTGGTTGAGGAAGAGCATCAGCAGGCTGGGGGGGAAGCTGGGCTGCTCTCAGCTCCTTAATGTGGCTTTTCCTCTTCCAGGCTCAAGACAAAATCAAATTCCTCTGCATTAAAAAGACAGGAAAAGCCGTAAGTGGAACTTGCAGGTTCTGTCTGTCCCGGAGGGAATGGCGTCAGGAGTCCAAGGGGGTTCTTACCTTGTGTCAGTGGTTGGATGGAAAGACGTTGTCTTGTGAAGAGCATCATGTCCTTCAGGGGGCCCCCCTCTGCTTTGTGTGCCAGGTGGTGAGCCTTGATCTCCGAGAGGGGGATGAACCGCTTCGTCATCCGCACAAACTGGACATCCACCTGGGCAGGGGAGGGCAGCAAAGGAGCAGGGTTGGGGAGGGGGTACAGCCTCCAGATGGCACAGAACATCTTTGGAGGGGTTAAAGGTTTAAAACTGAAGCAAGTGACCGATGTGCACCACCTTATCACAGCCTGGAAGCTTTTCCTTGCCCCAGGCTAAAAGAACTTCCAGGTGCTTCTGGCAGGTGATCTGCTCACCTGAATCAGCACTGAGCAAGAGCAGTGTGCATTCATGCTGTCTCAGACAACACAGAAGTAAGATGTGGGATGGAGCCAGCCCGTGATCAGTCCCTTCCCTACATGCCTCAGAAGTACAGCTTTGTTTGCTATGGACTGAGATTGGTACTTGAAGATATTCCATTTTCCTAACCCAGAGTTCTGCCATGCAAGGAGGACAGCTCTGCACCCACGTAAGATTTGAAAATTCAGGGAGATACATTTTGGCAGCCTTCTGGTAGGGATAGGGGAAAAGGTAGAGACAACAGGATTGATTTTTTCTTGGGAGAGAAAGAAGGCAGCTAGGCCAGGACAGAAGATTGAGGTTTGCAATATGATGCAAAGAGGCTCTTCCCTTCACTCAGTTTGCACACAAAGCTTGGGAGAGCTGTATTTAGTGCAGTACGTTACCATGGACCATTTGGGGTTCTCCTTTCTGCTGGTGGAGTCATAGTGGGGATCCTTCTGATCAAACTGTGTGTGATCAGGGTAGGCCTCCTTTACAATCTGGAGCAGAAAGGGGAGAAGAATGAGACAAGTTCCCACCAGTTTAAAACAACTGTCTGCAAAGGGTGCAAAATGCCCCTTGAAAAAAGCTGTGACTAGACACAAGGAATAATCCCAGTGCAAAAATCAGCCTTGCTTTCCCTGGACTTCCACTCTAACGGTGAGATATGTTTCCTTCACATTTCTTGGGTCGAAGCACTGCAGAACACTCCAGCTGTCAGTGAAGCATCACCTTCTGGAGATCAATGTGGCAGGAAAACGTGCAGCAGAGGAAAACTGGGTAGAGGATGATAGTCCTTGTGGTGAGTTGTGCTCTTAGAGAAAAAGCTTTTCCGTGCCCTGGGTTTTACACTAATGCCTTGTGGGCTCAGCTGAATTTAGTGAGTCAGATTTGAATCAGAGTGTGAAGCAACACTTGGCTTGGCTGGGAGTGCCCTGAAATGTCAGCAGGAAAACAGCACTGTGGTTCCATCTCTCTGGGGACAGATGCTTGAGTCAGCCCAGCTGAGCTGAGGTGCCCAGGGCTCATTCCCTGCTCAGGCTGGACAACCCCTGCACTCCTTTGGTGCTGAGGCACAAGTAACGAGCTGCTGGATAACCCATCCATTAGTACTCCCCCCAAAACACAGAACACAGACACACTCACCTTGACAATGGCCACAATGCCAGGCTCTTTACAGTTACTGTGGTAGAAGAAAGCCTGCTGCCCAATTTTCATGGCTCTCAGGAAATTCCTTGCCTGTCAGGGGTAAACAAGAGACTTTCAGCTCTTCCTTTCAAGCTCTCAGGGCTTCATTACAAGCAGCCAGGAACAGGAACTAACAGCAAGAGAGGTAGATGTGCTACAGAGCTACTCAGACTTGCCTACAGTTGTCATAGAGATGTTTTTGTGTTGGAATTAAATTATGGAAAAACAAGGCTGAAGAGCGAGATCCTGTTGGTTAGAAAGTGTGTGGGAATTCAACAGCTCAGCCACCCTTGTTCCAAAGACTTAACTTGCTGTTAGCAAACAGGCATCAGAGCAGATCATGCATAGGGGGAAGCATATATAGTACAGGGATCACATCTAGTAGGGGAACCACGTGGAATTCCTTAGGAAGAGAAAGCTCTACACTGACAGGGCATATTTGGGCAAGCACAGACTTGCTAAAAGGTGTCAATATTGACAGAATATTCCCCAGCCTGAATCTACCCCTGACCTAGAGGCAACTGTGGAGCTTAAGACTTTAGACTCCTGCCAAAATGCACCTGTATAAACATGCCTCAAAAGGAAATGCTTCAGGAAAGGAACCAGTCATCCGTGGGGAGAGCCACCTTTTTCCTGGTGCTATTCCAGTGACTCTGTGTGCTTCTTACCTGGTAGTTTCTCACTCCATCCCAGCAGGTTGTCTGATTGGGCTGAGCTTTCAAGTCATCAATGCTGAACTGCCAAATGGAATGAAAATCAGGTTAATTCAGGAGGTATCTGATCCTTACTGTGTCATTGTCTACACTGAGCCTAAACATTTGCTGCTAGTAGCTCCTTCTATTATAATATGAACTTGACACAATTTTCCTTCCCACAGGGGCTGAAGAAAAGCCTTTGCAAAGGAGGAACACTGCAGTGGTGTAAAGGCAGAGCCTGAAATAGATGCTGCCCCTGTGATCAGCAGCCAAGCATCCTGAGGACCTGGTTTCCTCTTTTATTACACGTATGAAACCCCAAGGCTGTCACCCTGGAAAAACACAACGTTATGTGTTTCTATTTCCAGGAAGACAAATGGGTTTTAAAAAAACAATCTGAGCTGTCTGGTCCTGTCCCTCTGGTCACCAGTGCTCTGGGCAGGAGTGACACTGCTGCTGTCCCCTGCTGAGTAAGGGTGGGTGTCAGTGCTTACTTTCACATCCACCCCCTTCTCCAGCCTGCTCTCCGGTTCTGATTTCAGCAGCCAGTGACAATATGTGATCTTGCTTTCCTCCCCACCAGACTCAGATTCTTTTGTCTTCTTCCAGTTCTTCCATCCTGACTTGGAGCTCCCAGCTGGAGGTTTTGCAGACTTCTCTTCCTCCTCCTTATCCGAAGTCTCCTCCTCGGTTTTGGCAATTTTAGCATCAGGCTCTTTTTTATCTTAAAGGAAAGAAAAAAAAAAACCCCAACGTTCAGGTAAAACACATTTTGTTTCTGAAAATGACTGCTGCTGAAATATTTTTAGTTGTTTAAGCTGGTTTCACCTGACTGCAGCAGAGGTTGGGTGCACCCCAGGTGTTAAGGGTAAGGTAGTAGCATTATGCACCAGTGATTCTGAGTATTTCTAATTTGCATCTGAAATAAGTATATTTTTGTGTCTGTGTGTGTGCAGCAGGCACAAATGGAATTTAAAAGTCAGTTAGTCACTAAAAAAAAAAAAAAAAAAAAAACCACCAAAAAACAGGATAGACCATGTTGCCCACATGAAGTGTAGCTGAAATTTTTTTAATTAATTGCTGAGAAATCAGCTGCAGGCAACAAAGTTGATTTGGGTGAATCTGGTGAGTAACAGGAACATTGAGCAGGAAAGTAAGCTATTTCTATTCCTGTAGCTGGAAACCTTATCTTAAGCCTCCACTGAGCTCCCTGTTCAGAAGGGATTCATATCCCTTGTTTCTTCAGGACCCAGACAAAAAAAACCCACAACAATTATTAAGTGATTAAAGGGTAAGAAGGGGGTTATTTGTCAGAGTGGATCAAGCAGATGAGTGGCATGGATGAGCCAACTGTGCAATTTTTTTCATCTTATACCTTTAACACCACATAATGGTGCCTCCAGTGCAAGGTTTTTGCTTTTTTCTGTTTTCCATCAGCTTCCTGGCACTACACATACTCTGACTGGCCTTTCAGGTGTAGGACCTGAAAGCTCTTCATAAATGGGCATGAATTACATATTCCTAACCAGAATATACATCATTGTCCTTATCACACACCCAGCAGACTTGTCTCAGTCTCGCCTGGGTGCTCAGCCCATTCTACACAGGAAATGCTGTCTGTAAAACGTGTGGCTCTGAAAGGCAGACGGTTAATTCGGCTGTCTGTAGTTTCACTGCAGCTTGGAACCTCAAATGAGAGATGCTAAATCAGTCAGGATGTCAGCACAGACCTGCTACTGCTCCTTTGTCTCTCTTTCTGCTCGGCCAAGGCATCTCTGGTCTCTTTGAATTACCTTCACCTGATGAACGAGAGAAGGAGGAGGAATTACTGCTTATTCAGGCAAGCTGGGAAAAGTAGAGCTGGCTGAGACAGAGCTGTACGGAGAGAGGAGAGCGAATAAATCTTTCCTGAGCTCAGCCACTTCCTCTATCAGTGCGAATGCTGGCTGGGGCTGGGGACCGCACCCTGGGCTGATGGACACCAGCAGCAGGGCTGGATTCCTGCTCCAGAGCCGCTGGAGAACAGCCCCGGAGCTGCGTGGGCTGAGCGGCGGGGCTGTGCCTCTGGAGAAGGGAGAAGCGCTTCCCCCCGCAGTCCAGCCCCGCACCCGGGGGCTCCGGCTCAGCCTGTTGCTCGCTGTGCATCGCTCGCCCAAGTCCCTCCGGGAATGTCGCCCTTTGGAGACGCTAAACCCCCACCTGGACGCGCTCCCGTGTCACCTGCGCCAGGTGACCCTGCCGCGGCAGGGGGATGGGGCCGGATCGTGGCCAGCGGTCCCTCCCGACCCGCACAATCCCGTGCACAGCGCCGAGCCGGCCGGGCCATCCCCTGCCCCCTCTCTCAGCAGCAGTTCCTGGGCTCTGCGCTGGCTTCCTCCTGCCAGGCCGCCTGGCATCAACTTTTCCACCTCCCATGCCAAGCTTCCCCCCCGCCCCCTTCCCCT
>VXAY01004698.1:138886-258939 GCA_013399855.1 Oxyruncus cristatus | reverse complement strand
GGGGTCGGCGGGGAGGGCTTGGGAGGGTGGCGGTGCCCTGCTGGGAGCAGGCCCTGCCCGCCGGGAATGGGGTTGGCTGCGGGAGAACTGCGCATGGATGGAGGGATGGGATCGGGGGCGGGGGGGGGACGGTTATTAACGGAATTAACGCAATTAACGGCTGCGCTCCCCGCGCGCTGCCGGGAGATTACCGTGCGGGGGGCCAGGCAGGGTAGAATCACATCCTGTGTGATCAGAGCCCCCCGCTCCCATCAGCATTCCTGCGTCCGAACGGCAGCGTGGGAAGGACCGGGGCGAGCAGCGCTGCGGCCGTGCAGGAATTACCTAAAGCTTTAAATAAACGCTGCACCTGATACCCACGGCTCTTGTCCGTCTCCAGAAGTAATGGCTGGGGGGAGACCCGTTGCCAGCGCCATAAATCCGGTTCTCTGTTGGGCAAACGCTCTCCTGCCGACCTTGGCTCCGGAGAGGCTTTACATCATCGCCGTGCTGATGGATGATGCACTTTGCAAATCAATCGCTCCCGCGGATCTAACCCAGCTCTGGAGCTCTCTCTGATGTGCTCGCACAGTGTCGTTTCCCCCTCTCCAGCCCGTTCTGGGTCTGGCTCTCCCCGTCCTGTGTCCCCATATCACCGGTGGCCACACGGATGGAGCAGTGTGGTACCCAGGGACGGTGCCCACCTCTCCTGTCTAACCCTGTTACCTTCTTTCTTCTGCTCCTGTTTGCACACTCCAGGCCAGCAGCTGTTCCTCTGGAGCCCACCTGTAAAACCAAGAAGTTATTCAAGGTTCTAGCTTTGATCCCATGTGTTTTAGATCATGTTCATTTTGGGGGTGATGCTCTTTCCTGGACAAGCGTGTCCCCAGAGTTGCACAGTGGCTTCCAAGTGACAGGAGCTCCTCAGTCCCCGACAATGAAATGCTGGAGATATACATGGAAATACACATGGAAATATACGGAGGTGGAATATACAGGCAAGGGAAGATGTAGTTATTTATTGCCACTTGGATATTTTATAACGGGTTCTTAAATTCAGAGTCAGAAGTTACTGCTCAGAGCTATGGGAAAGCCTTGATGAATCTTTGCATAATTAGAAGCAAAATTCTTTTACAGCCGGCCTTGGGTTTGTGCCATGTGGGTTCTTAGAGAGGATTATCACAAACAGTACCTGATAAAGGCAGGGGAGTCTGTCTCCTGGAAGAGTGTCTCCATAAAACACTATATCTCGTGGTACGTGGTGCTGATCTCCATTGTCCAGGTCACCTGGGAATAAACCGTGCTACAAAATGTCGTGATTGTTACCCCAGCCTTGTGAATGGGCACCGGGGGCTTGTCTGACCCCCGCGGGGCAGGGCAGTGAGCTGGGAGCGAGGGCAGCTCAGAGCTTTCACTTTCCTGTGGCCAGGAGGAAGCCCAGAATAAACAGCAAAGCCCTCTGAGGCAGGTCCCAGTGGAGCTTAGGGATTAGCTGCAAAGTCCCTTGTCCTCTGCAGCACGTCCTGTAGCATCAGCAAAGCGAGTTAATGGTCTCCAGGCTCTTTCCCCCGGTATTACTTTTTTCTTTTGCGTTAGCTTTTTCTCCCAGCTGTTCTGGAAATGTGGTGGTTCAACACCAAAGCCTCTTTTGCAGAGAGAACTTCATCTGGGTTTGTATGTCTTACAGCATAGCTGTCTGGTTCAGAAGTTAACTGGGACTTTCCTGTTCTGTGTGTCATATTTTGCTCTTCAAATTCCGTCTTGTAAACACAGATCCTTTCGTTAAGGACTAACTTGCCCACCCTGATTTCACAGTCCCAGTTCTGGGGTACTTGGTAATAGACTGATATATTTTGCAACAAGAAAAAGACACTTTCCTGAAGCAGAGAGGAAATCAATAGACTCACAGAATCCCAGAATGGTTTGGGTTGGAAGGGACTTTAAAGATCATCCTGTTCCACCCCCTGCCACAGGCAGGGACACCTTGCACTAGAGCAGGTTGCTCCAAGCCCTGTCCAACCTTGCCTGGAACACTTCCAGGGGTGGCTACTGAGGGACAAAATAGGCCAGCAACCTTTAGCAAAGCAAAAAAAAGATTCTTTGCAACCTACGAGAAAAAAAAGTCTCCTCGGAGCTATAAATTGCTCTCAGGAAGAAGTACAGAGCCCAGGTAGACTTTAAACTGTGGCAGTCCAGCTCTGGATTGCTCCAGGATGAAACTCTGCTGAGTCACACAAGTGTTTTTTCTGAGGTTACTTATACAGATCCTACTGAGAGATGTGATTTCAGGATATCTAGGATAATACGTGGAAAACATTGGGAGCCTGGGAACTTCCCACCGCTCCTTCTTGGTGAGAAAAAATACTAGAGCTGGGGAGTTTTAAGGTAGGAAACTTGATGGAAATGTGCCAAGTTAGTTATGCCTGGGATTAAGAATATGAGCTTAAGTGATTAGTTTATTTTTATCTGGCTGTGTGTGCTTCCTGAGCACAGCCTTCGTTCTGGCACAGCCTGCAGTACTTCTGTGTGCAGGGGAATTTAGGGCTCTGTCTAGCTCAGAAACAACTGGGGAACTTAGATGTTTTCCAACCTATTCTTTAAAAATTGGAGTTTTGCATCTCCAGACCCCTTTGAGCTCTCCACCTCAGACTTGCCAGCAAGAAATGGAAGTAGATACAGCTGCTGTTTTGGGATCTGAAGTGCTGAAGTTACAGCCTGTGTGAGATGGTTCTAGCAGAATGGAAGGGCAGGTGGCCACAGGATATCCTGTGTGTGGATTGAGAACCTCCTCCCCTGCTGCTGAAGTTCCTAGTCATTCCTTGGGAGCAATGCTGCCATTTCCCAACCTCACATCATTATTCTCTGGCTGTACCCACTTCCTTGGGTGGATGAGCATCTTCTATCCTGATCCTACTCAGGCAGTCACCCTTTAAATATGGCAGACTGGTATTTTGCACTGATTTCTCCTACTTTGAGCTGCACTATCTTCATAAACTGTTATTATTACACCACCTTCTGAATGGATACATCCCTGTCTCCTTGCTCAGCACTGTTTCTGTGAATGCTTTGGCAGTGAATGTTGACTGAAGGCAGTGAATATCTAATCTGGCTTCCTTTTCCAGGTACTACCCCTGCCTGCTGCCGGCTGTTTCAGAGCCCTGTGAGAATGCTGTGCTACACAGGTACCCTCTGAGCTTGTCAGCCAGCCCGTGCAGTACCCTGGAAGTCTTAGATTTAGTTCCTTTGTAGTCTCCTTGTCTTGTCAGAGGACAGGCAGTCACTGCAGGCTGCTGGTTTGCAATCCCACGAGCTCTGAGCCATCCTCCCCCTCTGCTAATAACTGCTTTACACATAGTATAGCCAACAGCTGAAGGCTTAGGTGCTCCTCTCTTCTCTCAGTGTGATGTTTCTCCCAAATGTGTGGGTCCCTCTTGCTTTCTGGAGCTGGGAATTCATTCCTCACATCTGGCTCTGATAACAAGCTGCTATTGTCTGACTCTCTGTGTATTCAGAGTCGTGCAACTGGGGTGGTCTGATGGAGGCAGTGAAACTGCTTTGTAGCTGGGCTTGGTGATGAAATGTTTTCTTGGTTCAGCCCAAATGAGCTGGGGAGCCTGGAAGGCAGTGGGAAGCAGTTTCTTGGTGCAGGAACTGACCTGAGGGAGCTGTGACAGTGTGAGTGCTCACCCTGGTAAGTGCTGAGGAACTGGTGTCTCCTTTGCTCCAGTTCTTTTGGCAAATAACATGTTCAGGAGGTAATAGCAGCCATTTGGGCAGAGGTAAGTTTGTGGTGACAGCTGACTTGGTCTTTCCTTGGTGATGAATATAATCCAGGGGGTTCTTTCAATTAAGGGAAAGGTTCTCTGTTCACAGGGAACAGGTGAGGGGTTTTTATTTTTTCCATGCATTGCACTGGAAGATACCAGAGTCCATGAGACATTCAGGATGACAATACTGCTGGGGGAACAAGGATCTGGAAGTCAGCCACCGTGTGTCATCCACTAAAAGACGGGGAGATCTTAAATTTCAGAAGTTATGGAAGTGGTTGTGAATATTGTGAGTGAAAGCTTCCCCATCCTGTGTTTTCAGCAAGTGAATTCCATGCCCTGTGCCTGAGCAGGGCTGCATTTCAGCTGTAGAGTGTGGCAGAGTGGCTTGGGGTGTTCAGGATGGAAGCTGCTCGTGAAATGAATATCAAATCCACATCTTGGAATGATCTCCCAACTGTTTTATAGTCTTCTGAGCAATCTAAATGCTCTGTCTGATACAGAGTGTGGTTTACTTAAGAAGAAGGAGGGTCAGAGCTGGTCCTGCTGGGTGAGGTGGAAGGAGCAGCCTGTCCTAGGGGGACACATCTCTTCCCCAGGATGCTCATTTGTCTCTCTCTGTTCCAGGTTTAACTGGAGTGAGCTGACCCCTCTGGGGCTATGGGGAAGGACCCTTGGCTTGCAGACAGAGAACTCCCAGTTCCTGCTGGAAGGAATGCCTTTCCGCATATTTGGGGGTTCCATGCACTATTTCCGAGTGCCCAGGGAATACTGGGAGGATCGGATGCTTAAAATGAAAGCCTGTGGCTTAAACACCCTCACCACGTAAGTGTCCTCCCTCCCCGGGCTCTGTCCAAGTTCCTCACAGCCTCTCCCCTCCTCTGTGGGACTTTGTCATTAATTCCAGTGGGCCATAACCATGTTAACAATATTTCTTGTTGTGAGAAAAGACACAAAAAAGAGCGGTGGGGCCTCAGCTTTTCTTTCTGAGCATCCCAGACTGCATTATCCTTCACCTCCCCTGCCCTAACTCTGCCTTGCAGGTACGTGCCGTGGAACCTCCATGAGAAAGAAAGAGGGAAGTTTGACTTCAGACAAAACCTGGATCTAGAGTATGTGGTACAGACAGCTCTGTTATTAAACACCCCTGTTTTGTGGGAGGGTGTGTGTGGGGGGTCTGGATGAAGATGTAATTTCCAGCTCCTGAAGCAAAGCTGTACCTTGATCAGGCAATGGGGACTTAAATTCCTCCCTCTGCTTTCTGGAGTTCTGGGAACTTAACGGGTTTAGCACCAATCCAGCATTGCTTCATCAAGCAATTCCCTGCTGGTTTTGGTACTTGAATTTCATGGTGGTTGGAGTATTAGGAGTGTGTGGGGCAGGGATTCTGCAGGCAGGCAATAATTCTGCTCTCTGGATCTCCAGGGCCTTCCTTTCCCTGGCAGCTAAAAATGGGCTGTGGGTGATTCTGCGTCCTGGACCTTATATCTGCTCCGAATGGGACCTTGGTGGCCTGCCCAGGTAAGTGTGTAAATAGTTCAGTTGAGGGAAGCATTTGGGACAAAAAAAACCCCAACTCCCTGATCATACAGCTGAGCCTTCTTCAAAGGAATTACTTTGGAATGCCTGGCTGCTGGATGGGGATGTTTATGTTCTGTGTCCCCAAAGGGGGTGAATATTCATCTTCTTACTGAGCTTCTCTAAATTATTTTTTTTTGACTGTTAATCTTTAAAATGATAATTGTGTTACGGCATAATGCTTACAGCAGGAAAACAGAGCTGGGGGAACCCACTTATTGCTGTTGCACCTTGACTGTCTATGAACAGTATTTGCAGCTTGATGTAAGAATTTGCTTCATCTCTGGTCTACTTTAAAAGTCCTGCTAGAACATCTGTATCATGTGGGTGGCAGTAATAAAGACCCACAACTTTCCAGCCTCCTATTGTATTTTCCCCTAAAGCACACGCTGTATTTGCCCTTAAAGCACACAGCTTGCTCCAAGAGGCTCTGAGAGCTGAGGTGTTGTCACATCGCCCACGTATTTTTTTATCAGACAGATTAAAAAGTCTGATAAAGAGCAACACTACTATTCCCGCTTTATAGATGATTTTGTAAGCATTTAGCATAGAGGAGTTGAGTTTTTCAGGCCTCTGGAGGGATATTAGTTAGTCCCTCTTTTTGCAGAGACAAGGGAGGCACAGGCTCACTGTTGTTTAAATGGTTACAGCACTATATTGTTGTGCTCTTCAACAAGTTGCCCTTTTCTGTGTCAAACCCAAACAGAACTAAGTCTTGTAAGTAGAAACAATGGGAACAATGACTGGAAGCTTTGTTTTGAGCCATGTTTGTGATCTTTATGAAGGAGCACTTGGTTGTAGAGCACCCTTGGGAATGCAGGGAATTCCAGAGTAACCTTTAGAGAGATAAGGTTAGCCCGTGACATATTTGGGCAAGTTTATGAAATAGTTTAGGCCTGAAGCGCAGAACAAAAAGGAGGGGAAGAGATTGGCAGTTGAAGCCTGGGGTGTGAGTGATGGGGTGTCACTGACGCTCCTGGTGTTGTCCATACCTGCCCTGTGGCACAGAAACACGGGTGATTCCTGCCCAGCTGTGGCTGGTGTTACCTCTGGCAGCTTGGCTGGGCAGGAGACTCGCACACATTCTGTTTGCTGCTCTTCCACAGCTGGCTGCTGCAAGACCCAGAGATGCAGCTGAGGACAACCTACAAGGGCTTCACGGAGGCCGTGGACGCCTACTTTGATCACCTCATGCGGGTTGTCGTCCCTCTCCAGGCAAGTACAACCCTCCACCCTCCCCGTGGCTGGGGACTGGCTGCACAGGTGGGTGTGAGCTCTGTGTAACAGCAGCAGGCTGAAGCAGTAACAGAAGTACCAGTTTTGCTCTAGGAACCAGCAAGGGCTGTAGTTGTCTGTGTCAGTTTGGGAGCATGAGAGGGTGGAGCTGAGTCCATCTGAGACCGGTGCATCTTTCCTGCAAGCCTCTGCCACTGTGATTTTGTTCCCTGGGCTTAGAAATCGTGATGAACAACAACTCCCTTTTGCTGCCCACAGTACAAGAAAGGAGGTCCCATCATTGCAGTGCAAGTGGAGAACGAATACGGTTCCTACGCCAAAGACCCCAACTACATGACCTATGTCAAAATGGTAATGGTGGCACTTCTGCTTCTTTCTGTGCTCAATCTCTCCCATAAACCACCTTCCTGAGAGTGTGTGCTTTCTTCTGCATAACTCTGAGAGTGGCTTCACAGACTCTTGAAAGCATCAGTCCCCAGTCCAGCTGCATTTCCCATGATGTTTCTTCCTGGAGTGGAAGAGAAGGCACGTGGCCCCCTCAGTGCTGATAAGCCTGTGTTCTTATGTCTTCCAGAGAAGAGGGTGATAGGGAAATAGGGAGTATCTGGTCTTGAAGAAGCTTCTCCTGGGGGTCCTGTTTTGCTTCTCTTAGATGACATTAGATAAAGTTTTCTCTTTTTTGCCTTTCCTTGGAGGAAGGTTGATGTGAACAAGCCACCAGCACACTCTTAAACTTGTGTAATCTGGGGCTCAACATCAGGCAGGTTAATTTGCCTAATGCCTCCTTTACCCCTGTCAAAAAGAGATCAGACTGTGCCCTGGCTCCTGCCTCTGAGTGGGTGATAAGGAGTTGGCCTGTGCCCACTTATGACAGCTTATCCTGGTGGATCTCACAGCAGTCTGACCTGTTTGTTTGCTCCCAAAGCCAGGCAGATAACGAGATCTGCAGTGTGTCTTAACAGGTTTATTGTTAGATTTCTTCTCACTGAATGCCTGAGAGTGTTGCTGCACGAGAGGGAGGCCACCCCTCCGGCGTGTATGTGCTATAACTTGTATGTGCCCTGCTACAGCTTTATCAGATCTTTCTGTAACCTTCTGGGTACTTCAGCTTCACCCTGAGGCTCAGGTTGTCCTATTGCTCAAGGTGTACAGAGGCTCTTCAAGCAAATAAATCCCTTGGCAGGAGTGTTAAATCTGCTTAGAGCTGGGCCTGCTCCTGCACCAACTCTAGTGGAGTGATTTCACTTGGCCTACAGGGTTGAATACGAAGTGTATGTACAAACAAGTTAAAGACATAATGCCAAGCAAATGGTTTTCAGAGTCCTAAATGGGCTGCAGAGACTCTGGGGGGTCTGTAAACTCATCCTTGCTTTTCCATGGCTCAGGGAGGAAAGAGCTTGGGCTGTTCCGCAGACTTGTCAGGACAGATCCCCTTGCCGGGCCTGTGGGTGTATTTTTGCAGTGCCGTTTCATCATATTCTGGGATTGTGGGCAATTTGCATCCGAGGAAGTGGAGTGGAGTTGTTGGAGATGAAAATGTGGATTTGCAGGGATTCCTTTTTGGTGGGAGTGGGATCTGATGTGAGGTGGGACTCTTATTCTTTGTTCTGATTTGAGCCTTGGGCTTCGAATGTGGCAAGGTGATTAATTCACATCTTGCACATATGGCCAAGTTGCAGTCTTCCTGGAATTAAATACTGATTAAAAAGCACTCACAACTCACAAAACCCCTCAAATCCCTGTCCTTATCTCACTCCTGAGTGCACTGCCTTTGCCTTCCCAAAGGTGAAGGCCATGAAAGGTGCACTGACACGTCCCTCAGGCTGTTAACACAGTGGCTTTTCCTCTTTTTAACACAGGCCCTGTTAAAGAGAGGGATTGTGGAACTGTTGATGACCTCAGACAACAAGAATGGGCTGTCATTTGGCTTGGTGGAAGGAGGTATGTGCTGGTAGAGACAAGGTAAGGCTGTGATCCTCGGGGAATGTGGTCTTTAAGGAGAACAGGACACTTCATGCACTAAACTGCACCCACCAAGTGTGTTCTGTCAAGCCCAGTCCCTTCCCAGGAAGGTTGTAGGTGGTTTTTTCCATGTAAGGTACAGCACAGGATTGGGCATTTGTACTTCCCAGTGACTCAGGAGATGGCAGCACCCAGCATTTCTTGTTCTTTCACCAGATTACAAGGCTGAAAATACAATTTATTGCTTCATTTCAATGTCTATTAAACAAGTACCTCAGCAGTTACTAGCAGGAGTAACTTATTCCTAAGATAGCTGCTTTGCAATCACAAAGAGAAGAAAAAAGCCCATCAAAACCTCGATTCTGAATTCTAACATTCTGTAAGTTTAGCAGTGGTTTGTGGGGCAGCCTTACCTTCTCAGCAAGCTTGTTCTGGGGGGAACAGCCTTAGGCAGGTAAAGGGGCGTATCAGATGTGCACAATGCAAAAGGATGGCCATTTTCCTTTTCAAAATGTGTAATTGTTGCAGTTTAGAAATGCTGCTTACACCCTCCTCCTTTTCCCCGTGAAGAAATGGAGGCGCAGCTGTTTGAGTTCCACTGAGCCCTGAATCTGACTGTCTGGGGCACAGTGTAGCATTGATTCTCAGATTTCCAGATCATTTCAGCTGAGGTTTACTCTGTCCTTGGCCTCTGATCTCTCTCCTGTGTTCCAGTTGCCTGCCTGAGGAGTTGCTTCCCTGAATGAAGTGTTTGCAGGGTGCAGACTTTGAGTGCTCCTGTCATCACTCAGTTGTAAATAACGTTGATTTTCTAATCTCAACCATGGAGATGATTAAAGGGAAAGGCTTTCCCCTCCTTTTTTTCCCCTCTTCTTGTTTTTATATGACAGTATGGGAGGGACAAACTCAGTAAGGGAAGTCCATGGGCTGTCACCAGTAGGGTGATGTTCTCACTTGGATTTTTTTAGGTGTGCAGCAGTTTTCAGCTGTGACCACACAGAGTCACTCTCTCCCTGCCAGAGAGCTGGCAGGAGAAGGGCTGATGTGGAAATTCCTGCCTAGCCCTCATCTCCCGAGGGAATGTTTGCTGCCTCAGAGCTCCTTCTTGTTTGGAATTGCCTTTTCTGGTGTGTTCATGCTGAGAGCTCTTGGATACCACGTTGACTCCTGGACGTCACAACAATCTGCTCCTCAGAGTCAGAACGTCAGTCATCAGATGTGGGAATAGCTGAGGCTCGAAGTGGGACAGCAGCAGGGTGGGTGGGAAGGAGCTAAAGGAGAGTCAGAATCACTTCCCATCCCTGGAAGTGTCCAAGGCCACATTGGATGGGGCGTGGAGCAACCTGGGATAGCGGGAGGTGTCCCTGCCCATGGCCCAGGGACAAGATGGTCTTCCAGGTCCCTTCCAACCCAAACCATTCCATGATTCCAAGCTGGGTGGCTCTGCTCTGACCTGGTAAAGCCCTTCTGGGGCTCATGGGTGACGAAATAAAGCCTCTGGTGTCCCTCCAGGACCACGGTGAGAAGCTGTGTGTGTGTGGGATCCTGTGAGAAGGATCAGCAAGGCTTTGGGGACTCTCCATTTTCATGGTGTGCCGTTAATCTGCATGAAAAGCAGAGTTGGGCTTGTTCTCCTTCAGGGTTGCCGTCCAATATATTACATCAGTGCTAAATCCACGTTTTATTTTGTTCTCCCTTCATGTTTTCTGTGCCAGTTTCTTTAGCTCAGCACTGTACATAGGTCAGCCTCTTAAAATCAAGGTATAAATAGTGAGAAGTGAGCTTTTTTCTTCTGTAAATATTCTGTTTGAAGTGCTCAGTCTGACACAACTGGGGCTGGATTTGCTCCCAGCTCTCATGTCAGAAGTTGACTTTTAATAAAGAATCATATCATTGCTCCTGCATTTTCGAAGTTGGAAGAAATATCAGTGTGACCACAGGCTAGAAGAGGATGAAAATGGTTCAAATGTGTGCCAGGGGCTGAGACACTGATCCCAGATTAGTGTCTTCTGTCCTGCAGGCAGGTGTTCCCACTCCAGGGCCTGAAGATCCTGCAGCACACACAGCTGGTTTCCCTTGCTCTGCACACGGCAGCAGCACAGAAAACTCTTCCAATTCCAATCTCTCTGGTTCACTTGTCCTGTGGTTCCTCTCGCTCACCCCCACAGACATGACAAGCTGTAGGATATTGCCTGGGTAGCAATTCCTGCAGATAAAGCCTGAGAGATCAGTGTGGCATCCACACAGGACTTTCTAATAAGTTTGCCTTTATGTGGTGCCTTTTATCTGAGGATCTCCATGTGCTTTACAGGCTCTAATTAAAGCTTGTGACACCCCATGAGCTGCTCTGATGCTCTCCCTTTCTAGTAGCTCTGAACATTGGAGCAAAATGATGTCCTGCAAGTATTCCACTGTGTGCTGTGGCCCAGCTGGATTCTGCACACCAAGCCAGGACTTTGATGGGAAATTTCTGAGGAGGTTATTTTGGTGGTTCAGAAGATGTTCCAGTTCCCCCTGAGCTTGTGCTGGGCTGATGCCTAAAGAGATGGTCTTGTACACAGTTTGTATGAGTCTAAATTAATACATTTTTCTTTTCCCAATAGCACTGGCCACTGTTAACTTTCAGAAACTGGAACCTGGGCTACTGAAATATCTGGACACAGTACAGGTGAGATGCAGAAACACATTGTTCATGCAGATTGTCCAGGACAGCACTGGAAGTGAAGCACTGATAGTCTGTTTGGGCTTTGTCTGTTGGTTTGGGGCTTCCTTCCCCTCACGCCAAATCCTTCTGGAATGAGTGACGGAGGATTTATCTGTGCTGTTATCCAGCACCTTTCCATCCAGCTGTGCCCCGGGTTTAGCTGTTAGGGGTTAGATACTCAGTAGCATCCTAGTTCACAGTTGTCAGACCTCTCTTCTGAAGTTCCATCATCTTTTTCCCAAACTCTTTTACCCTGATGCTGTGGCTGCTCTCAAGAGGGTGTTTGCAGGCTGCTGGTCTGCTGCAGTGTTCAGGGTGTCATGGGAGTTGCACTCACCTCCAGAACCTCTTTCAGTGTAGATTGAAGAAGTTTTAGTGTGTCACTTGAGCACCTTTAACCCCCTGTGCTGTCAGAGATGTGGAATCAGGGAGGAAATTGCCTAATGAACACTTGATGTGAAAAGTATCCTGATTGTGATGAGGAAGTAGCGAGGGAAAAGCAAGTTTTGGTTTTAATGACAGGTTCTCTCTCTCTTTGCATCCTCTGTCCTCTTCCCATTGCTCTCCTTGCTCCAAATGAAGGATGTGAACAGCTGACATCTGCCCCCAGCCCCAATCAGTTCTCTTCTCACCCCTCCCCTTGGCTTTTTCCCCGGGCTGTGGAAGGAAGCCTTGCTGCTGGATGTTTAACCCTACACTTTGCATTTGTTTTCTTTTCCTGTGCTGGCAAAAGAGGGCTCTGCTGGATGTGCTTTCACCTTCTTTAGGCCTTCCAAAATTCCCCAAATTCCCCTGCAAATGAACAGAAGGTGGCACCTTCCCCACCAAATGAATGAAACATGGCCCCAAAAAAGCAGTTCCTCCTTTGCCACACCGACTGATTACAAGATAGGAAGCCTGTTATTCGTGTTTTTAAGGATTATTAAGCTGTGTTGTCTTTTCCTTGTTATGGGCTTTTGTTCCAGAGGGTGATCAGATTCCTTCTGTGACTGGTTTACTGGGGATGGATTGATTCAATGTGTTTCCAAGAGCTGCTCCATACCTGGGACATTTAGCTGATTACAGGCAGTTGTTTTCTCCTAATGAAATACAAGTTGCTTTAATGCCACTTACCTTGGCCAATTCCTGTGGCATCAAATAAAGCCTCTGTCCAATAAGAGGCAAAATCGACTGGAAATGAAGCCCATGAGGCTGGAGTGGCAGCACATGTTGTCCTGTCTGGGTGGAATTCTGCAGGAGCTGAGGGAGCTGGCAGGGGGTGACAAATGGGGAGCAATTGCTCTGTGTGCAGAGCCTTTAATGAAGACCTAATTCCTGCAAAGGCTAATTCTTCCCTGCCAACACCATATGCAGCATTAAAAAGGCATTAACAGCTAAGGTCTGCTGTTCTACCTTGGCAGGCACTGCCTGCCCTGCACCTGCAGACTCTCAGCTGGCAGTGGCATGGCAGATAAGCAGACGTTTATAAATGTGGATTTCAAGCAGAAACTAAACAGTGACAGTTGGTTTGTCTTTTTTTTTTTTTTTTGCTACAGCTCTACCAAACAGCAGCATCCAGAATCGTTTGGTCTCACCTGATTGTGTGCTGGGGTTTTTGCTTTGGGCAGAGGCACAAAGCTTTGCTTGCCTGTTCTGGGCATCAGTGTCCCACAGCATCTTGTTCCTCACATGTCCAGAGCTCCTTAGCTGCCTTTTGTCTGTGCCAGTTGAGAAGAAAACACTCTTGTAAACCATTTCACTGAACTGGATTTGAACAATGCTTCTCTAGAAAACAGGGGTGAGTGCAGGACTGCCCTGAATCCATTTTAACTCTGTTTTTCTTTTTGACGCAGAGAGATCAGCCAAAGATGGTGATGGAGTACTGGACTGGGTGGTTTGATAACTGGGGAGGCCCTCACTATGTCTTTGATGCAGATGGTGAGCACCAAATTCTGTCCTTGCAGACAGGGGAGCGATTTACCTCTTGTGGGAATATGGGGAAATTTAAGCCTCTTGCAAGTATAGCACCTTCTTCGTGGTTAAAAGCTCATTAGGAAGACTAGTACTAAAAAAATAAACCAATAGCTCTAGAACCTCCAGGGCATCTAAAGTGCAGTGAAAACAGAGCTATATAAGACTGTTTTAATGACTCTCTTATGCTCCTGCAATTGTCTTTGTAATTGGGTCATTAGTGTGTTCAGTTTAGGAGTCTGGCTGAGTAGTCCTTACAACTCCTCTACTTAAAAGCAAAATTCCTGCTGGAGTCCACGACCTTGACCCTTTCTCACTTAGAGGAGAGGATTATTTGAATGTATGAGCGTGCCCCAAATTGTCAGTCCAAGATCCACACCACAACACAAATCACTGTAATTGCACAGGGGTGGCAGACTGACAGGGACCGGGATGTTTGTGTCTGCTTTGCATTCCTGGCCGTGTTACAGCCCAGGTCTGTGCTCTGTGGCCCCTCTGGCACTGCCCTTTCTTTGCAGAAATGGTGACCACTGTGGCCAGTGTCCTCAAAACAGGAGCATCCATCAACCTCTACATGTTCCACGGAGGCACCAACTTTGGCTTCATGAATGGGGCTCTGGAAGCTGATGAGTACAAGTCAGATGTCACCAGTTATGGTGAGTTTTCGTTCGCTGCTTTGCCTGTGGTGGGAGTGCAGCTCTGATACCCCTGGGCTAGTGACAGTTGACACAAACATGCTTAGAAATAGTCAGTAGAACCACTTCTCCTAAAAAGATGAGCTCAGACGCAAATACCTGTCTAACAGGAAGGTTTACATGAGTGTTTCCTATTTCCAAACCCATTTCAGAATGTGGAGGATCCCCTTCTTAGTTCTAAATAGAAGCAGCAGAGATGATGACTTTGCTTCTCCTCTTTTTAGGGAGAGATGGTGTTCCAAGATACCAGTCTGGTTTTTGATTTTACCAAGTCAAATTATATCATAAATCTCTCTTCATTCCAACAGCCCTTTGTTAAAATGCTTAATTGTTGACTTTATCCTGTGTGAAATTCTGGATTATGTGCAAATTAGGTCTCTAAAAGTATGTTGCTCCTTCATGAATGGCTCTTCTCCAAATTAGTGGTTGTTTAGTGACATTCACTCAGCTTAAAGTGCCCTGAAAATTGTGTCTTGGGCTTTTACTTCTTGCATGAAGCTGTCCCAGAGCTGCTGTATGTTTTTAAATCCAGATTATGATGCTGTGCTGACAGAGGCTGGAGACTACACATCCAAATTCTTCAAGCTCAGACAACTCTTCAGTGTGATCATTGGTAATTATAAACCCAGGAACCAAACTACTGTTCTCCCTGCAGTGTTAAATGAGGGAATTGTTTAAACTGGCCCTTCTGCTGGAGTCGGTGGGTTGGCTGGGGGATATTTCCAAAAGATGGGAGGGGGACCACAGGTCTGGAGGGGCCTTAAATGTGTGTTGGCTGAAATCATTGTTCCATCTTTCTGGGTTTTTTTGTGCACCCCAGGCCATCCTCTTCCTCTGCCTCCCATGATTGAAAGCAAGGCATCATACGGTGCAATCCTGCTGCATCAGTACATCTCTCTCTGGGATGTGCTACCATCTCTTTTACAGGTAGGAACACCTGTTTTAATGCATCCCTGACCTAAAAGGCATCACCTCTTAGGTGCAAAAGCCATTTAGTGCACTGGCTTGTTATCCCATGAGGAGGAGGTTGGGGAATGTTTTGTCAAGGATATGTAAAAGCAGCAAATCTTTTATCTCACCTTTTTACTGCTACTTCTGTTCTGAAACTCCAGTTTTGCAAGGCCTTGGCCCCCTTTCCTGGTGCTTTGCTGTAGCTTTCAGAGAGCCACGAGGGAATTAGGCTTGGAGCAGATCCCAGGAGGCTCACAGGGAAATGTACCCTGTGGCAGAGCGTAAACCTGTCTGAAATGAGCCTGTCAGCGCTGAGAGACCACTCCTGACCTCACCTTTGCCTCTCCTTTGCAGCCCATTAGGTCAGAATTTCCTGTTAACATGGAGAATCTGCATCTGAACGACAGCACTGGGCAGTCCTTCGGGTATGTGCTCTACGAGACTGTCATTTTTGGTGGTGGCCAACTGCACACAAGGAACCACGTCCGTGACCGAGCACAGGTGAGGACCAGAGGGCAGCTGGGACTCGCTGGGGTTGGATGGAAATGCTTTGGTCTGGAAAACTAGGCAGGAAAGGAGGGGGGCAGTGTGAACCTTTAGATTAGGAGTGGGATTCTCTCCTTCCGGTTCTCAGCTGAGCCCCAACCCTCAGCATTTGTGATTAAATTTGAGTTTCCGGTTTACTGAAACTTCTGATGTCTTTAAACTTGAGAATGTTGAATATCCTGAGAAATACTGGGGTTTTTTAATTTTTTTTCTTTCCATCTGGACTGAATCAGTGACACATTTGTGGGCTTTGAGTTCTAGTTTTGAAGCAGAGACAGTTTTCTCCCCAAATACGACTTCAGTAACCTGTGCAAGACATGGTTATGGTAAAATTGATGTGAAGTTGCTCTTGTCTCGTGTGCTCTGTTCTGCAGGTGTTCGTTAACACTGTGTATGTGGGTGAGCTGGACTACAACACGGTGGAGCTCTTCATTCCTGAGGGACAGGTAACTATCTGGGGGTTGCTCACAGCAACAGTGTGTGGATAACAAAGCCAGGATCACTAAAGAGGAATTTCTCTCAGGAAGGCACCTCCCACCTACCCCAGAGAAGCTGGTACAGTAGGGAATGGTTGTTGTGCCCAAATTGGACACCACCTCACTAGTGAAAGTGTGTGATTTCACTGCCAAGTTACTACTTGTGATAGAAAAGGGGGGGTTGAATACTTTTCCATGGAGAAAATTCAAGTTACTGTAGTCCTTGCTGCACAAAATTTGCCAGCCTTCCTGCCCCAGCTGCAGCTTGGACATCAAGTACCTGTTCCCTGTTTGTGCAGATTAAATCTATGTAGGCTTCATCTTCCTTAGTGCAAAGCAGGGTTTTTAGGAGGGTTTTGGGGGCTTTTGCACCTTTTGGGTCTCAAATTAAATGAGGGGAGACTGAGAGGAGCCTTACCCTGGCAGGAGTTGGCACCAGGACTAATGTATTGACTGAACACACGTCAGCAGAGCTGTGTGTGGCTCTAGGAGTAGGTGAGGGGGTGGACACACCAGTTGTTCTTAAGGCTTGTGGGAGGCTTTATGACATAAAACCTGTCCCATGTCAAACTCCATTGCTGGCTCTGTGGGTGATAATCAAAATGGGACTTTAAAATTCAACAGAACAAAAGAAAAACAAACAGAAAACTTCCACGCAAAGGCCGAGAGCTCCTCAGAGCTGTAACTTTAAAGTAAACTGAGAAATGGCAGCTGCCAGAGGTATTGGTGCCACCTTCCCTCTGAAACACCTCTGCTAACCAGGCATTAAGGCCGATACAGCACTGGTCCAGGTGATGCTCTTCCTTCTGTTTTTTAGGGATTCAGGCAGCTGAAGCTCCTGGTGGAGAACCGTGGGCGTGTCAATTATGGCCTGGCACTGAATGAACAGAGGAAAGGTGGGTTAATTCTGTGTTCTTAGACTGCCCAGTGCAGCTCTCGTGGTGCTGGACATGACTGGGAGTTGGTGGGAATGGTGTGATGGAGGGAATGTGCCAAAAAACGTCATCACCCCCTGTCTGGAGGGTCACAGGTGAAAAGCAGTGGCTGCTTAATGCATTAAGGATTCTTCTTTTATAGGGGTACAGCTAAACCCAAGGCCATCAATGAATCCTCCTCCCCTCTAGGTTTCCTAGGTGATGTTCAGATTCCCTTTCTCCTGCTCTGTGAGCATTTTACTTTGCAGGGAGAGAAGGAAAATACCTTCTTTAATCTGTGTTTTCCCCCGGGGGGTTGATATTGGAGGATCACACCATTTAAAAACTCACAGAGTGTCAGGAGTGAGCTGCATCCTGTTGAGCAGAATTTACTGAAGTGCTCAAGTCTGTCACATACAGTTGTGGAGCTTGGAAGAAGCTGAAACCCCAGGATTCTGTTTTAGTGGGAAGCTATATGCAAAAGCTATATAAAATAGATTAATGGAGTTAGGCACGTGACTGTATTGATTTTATTTAATGCAGAGTTGGTGCATAAAGCCTCTGTGCTGCTTAGGCAGCCTCAAGTGCAGGACCCAGGCTTTGCCTGCTACAGGGAGAATAACAAGAGAGTGCTAAAGGTAAATTACTGATTAAGGTGCCTTAAGATCCTTGGATGAAAAGCACTGGACCAGCACTGGGTGCTTGCCCATGTCATATTTCACTGTGCCTGTTAGAGAAGTAACTGATTCACTGCTCTAAAAAAAATCTAAATGAACTGAAACCCAACAATACCAACCACTCCCCACCTGCTGCATGTGCCGGCAGTGTTCTCTGCTTGGAGTTGTTGAACGACTTGGTGAGTTGAAGCAAAGGAGAGGATGGAGAGGCCAAAGCATAGTAATGTTCCCCACTCAATCTGGATGAGCAATGGGACCATATGGACTCTAATTCCATTGCAGAACGTGGCTGCTTTCCATCCCCTGCTGTTCCCTGCATTCAAATAGGAAAATCCATCAGCTTTAGCTGTTTTTCAACTCTTCATTACCCCCATTGCTCTCACAGGCTTAATTGGTGACGTCTTCTTGAATAAAACCCCCTTGAGGAACTTCAAGATTTACAGTCTGGAGATGAAACCTGCCTTCATGAAAAGGTCTGTGGGATTTAAACATTGCTTTTTTTTCCCCCCTTCCTCCTTTGAAACCACCTGTTTACCAGCAGTGCAAAATCTAATAGGGAGCAGCTAAATGTATGAGAAAGGCACCACGAGGTAACAGCAGGGAGGTGGATTTTTGCACTGAGAAGTTCCTTGCCGATAGATTTGCCTGAAATAGTGCAGAAAATAGTGCTAGATTATCCATATCGTTATTTAGAATGAAATGTATTCACTCTGTGGAGGATTTTAAAGATTTCCTTGCAGCTTGTAGGTTAGATCAGGTAGGTGAAAGCAAGGCTTAGCCAGAGGGGTGGGTCCCCACACACCCACATGTTGGAGTCGTTTGGGTCTTTGTGGAAATCACCAGCATGGCTGATATATTTAGTAATTCAGACTTCAAGGGGTGGATTAATTCTAGAAAGCTACTAATAGTACATTAACAATCCAGATGGCTTCCTCTCTTCTATGTTATTGTGCTTTAATTCAGGAGAGGAAATCTGTCAGGGGGAGATCAAGGAGGCTCTGTCAGCAGATACAGAAAATCATGGGCAGGTTTAAACCCTGTGGGCTCTGGCCACGATCCAGAGAGACTCTTCAGTGATGTTGTGAATACCAGAAAGCAACTTATGAGCGTCCCCCAAGATATCACAGCTCCCCCATTTTCTGTAGGAAGGAGAGAGAGGCAACGTTAAACTCCAGTGGCTTTTCGAAGGAAGAAAGTCCATGTTTGGAAATTTCCAAGGACAATTTTACCAGGTGCCAGGGGCCTGCCTGAAGGATTCTTATTGATGGGGTAGCTCCCAACCTTTTGGGCTGCAGGCTGTTAGAGGAATATTTCCAGTGAGGAGCATTTAGAGCAAGTGAGCTGCCATGCCCAAATAAAAGCAAGATTAGTCCTCACTGCCCTCAGTTCCTGGCTGTTGACCAGCAGCACTGGAACACAATCAGCTTACAGTCCCCACGGGGGAGGAGGGAGCAGGGTGTTGTGAAGGGAACTGTCACAGGCTTTTAGTTGAATAATTCAGTAGCAGTCAGGCTGCACTGGATCAATAACTTCCCTGAGTCCAAGAGATGCAGTTCCTAAGGGTCGGCAGGAACATGTTCTGACAGAGGCTCAAGGCTTCTGTGGGATTCTGCACCCCTTGTTTCCTCTTCTGTTTGTGCGTGTGGGGTTCTCCACTCCTTGTTTCCTCTTCTCTTTGTGCCCTGCTCCCAGATTGTTGCCACAGGTAAGAAATAATGTCAGATTGCCCCTAATTACTGCAAACCTGCAAGGATGTGTTTGTGTTCCTGGACAGGAAGAGGGGCAGGAGTGTCTGGTTTCAATCCTGTCAGTTCTGCAAGCTTTTTCTGTAGCAAGCCACAGGCATTTAAAGCACCGTGGCAGATCTGGAGGAGGACAAGCACTTTAGCAGCCAACATGAAGCAGAGCTTTTTATCACAGAATCAGTGGTTTGGGTTGGGAGGAACCCTAAAGCTCATCCCATTCCACCCCTGCCATGGGCAGGGACACCTTCCACGAGCCCAGGTTGCTCCAAGCCCTGTCCAACCTGGCCTTGGACACTTCCAGGGATCCAGGGGCAGCCACAGCTTCTCTGGGCAACCCGTGCCAGGGCCTCCCCACCCTCCCAGCCAAGAATTTTTTCCTGATATCTAACCTAAACCTTCTCTCTTTCAGTTTGACTCCTTTCCCCCTTGCCCTGTCACTACCTGCTCTTGTGAGAAAGTATTTTATGTTGCTGTGAAGTACCAGAGTTGGTGGTAGCCCCAGATGTCCTTCTCTTGGGCCACAAGCTGGGCTCCCCATGCTGTGGACCATGAAGACACAGCCAGGCAGCACCAGTACGCACCTGTCTGAAGGGGGTCCCTCTCTTTCAGCCTGCAGCAAGTTTCTGGATGGAGCTCAGTCCCAGATTACTTTGTTGGTCCAGCGTTTTTCCGTGGAAGGCTGTGGATAGAGCAACAGCCACAGGACACTTTCCTGAAGCTACAGGCAAGTCTTGGTTTTTTCTTGATTAAGATATTTCAAAAGCTGATTAGGGAGACTCTTGTGCACTGGCTGTGACTGAGCTCTGTCTGTAGTTCTTTAGTTCTTTAGTCTTCCTCTGCTCTTGGAGAGTTATTCTGGGGCCGTAGAAGTCTTCTCCAGCTGGCAGGTAATTCTGTTCAGTCTGGGGTTGTCCTGATGAAAAAACGTGCAATACTGACCCTGCAGAGCTGCTAATGACCACTTAGTCTTTTTTATTGGCATATAAATGCTATTTTCTATTTCCTAGAAGAGTAATGGGCACAAAACATAAAGGGGGGGACTAGTTTTATCTTCGATGGGATATGGAAAGAGTCACTTCTTTGTAGACACGGCATGGGAGTTGGCATTCCTGTTGTCTTTCTGTGGAAGACTGCTGCTCCTGCATAGAACTTCAGATAAGATATTAAGTATTATTAAACTTTCTCCTCTGCTTTCCCTCCCTCAGAGCCAACCAATCATTACTTAACTGCTCATTTTCCCGTTAGTACTTTGCTGTAAATGATGCCAGTCAGCAGCAATACAGTATTTCTGCCGCCTGGGAAAGAGGTGAGGGGAGATATTCAATGCTTGGGAAGGAATAAAGTCTGTTCAAAAGGATGAAGTTTCCTGTACTAGCACGAATCATGAATTGCACATTTTTGAAAGCTTTATCCCTTTAATTAGTACATTAAGGATAACTCCTGTTCAACAGGGCTTACTTAAATGTTCATGGCTTCAGGGATTTGTGCAGGGAAAGCAAGCAGAAAACCTGTGGAAAGTGGCTGGAAAGAATGCAAGTGTGAAAGCAGATTTAGTTTCCTGGGGGGATGTTAACGAGGCAGCAGAGCTGCATCAGTAATTCCATGTTCTGCCTTGATTCCAGGGCTGGGAAAAAGGAGTGGTGTTTGTCAACGGGCAGAACCTGGGCCGCTACTGGAAAATTGGACCTCAGGAGACTCTCTACCTTCCTGGGCCCTGGTTAAAGAAAGGGGACAACGAGGTGAGGGGAAAGGGGGGGGATTTGCTCTTTGCCTGTTTGTGTTGTTAAAGATCCTGCTCTGAGCCACGTCCCAAAGAGCCAGGGACAGGTACAGGATATTAATTACCCATCTCTAGCTGGAAACCAGCACAATAAAGGGCGAGTGTTACCTCCTGAGGTCTGTAAAAATCAGGGAAGGTGCTGCTCCAAAGCTACCGTGGCTCTGACAGCCATTAAGACATTGGCAGCTAAACTTCAAAGCGCTGCATCAGGTTCAGAATCAAGACAAACCTGATGTGATGCTGGTTCACTTCTGCACCTCGTGGTGCCGAAGGAGAATCACGGTTACGGTTCAGACTCGCACTGATTGATCCCTTTAAGTGGTGCTTCCTTCCCCTGCTGTGAGCCTGTGCCTTTTCCTCCTGAAAATACTCCGAGCAACTCAGCCTTTGAGTGAAGGAATCCCCCACAAAGATATTGCCTGTCTCCTGCAGATTGTCATCTTTGAGGAGCGCACGGCGGGACGGATCATCCAGTCTGTGGACATCCCTTACTTGGGAAGGACCCAGTACGTGGACTGAGGAGGAGAGCTGCTTTCCTGTGTTTGGTTCATCCTGAACATTCCTGGTTGCATGTCTGGGGACATGATGGGCATGCTAATCTCCACTAGACCCAGGTAAAGGATTTGCCCTTTGGCAGTGAGTTCAGAGGAGGGAATGGGCCCTGGAGGAGGCAGGGTCCGTTGTTTCATGGATGGATGGATGGATTGATGGATGGATGCAGCAGCTCATCTCCCTGGACTACTGAGGACCCACAGCCTGGATGGCTGCGCATGTTTTGGACCATCTGGTGAATGTGGGGGAGTAAAAAAGGTGCTGGAGGCAGGTGGGAGACAGAGGAAGAACTGAAGCCATCTGAACGGAAAGCTGAGCTCAGCTTTCCAGTGACTTTAAAACTGTCTTATTACCGGCCTCCTTGTTTTTATAATTAGGTAGGGAGAAAATAGTTGGTGAACATGTGGGTAATCAGGTGTGGAAAACCATTTTGTTGTGCTTCCAGGCAGATTTTAGCACCTCTCTCTGCAAAGAGGCCATTATTTGTTCAGTTGTTGGAAGCCAAGGTGGTTGTCAAATGACTTTTAATTTGAGCTTTTTTTTTTCCACTCAGTTTTACTATGGAGGTTGTCTCTCTCTCGAAAGAAAAAAAAACAACCAAGTTTTAAAAAGTGAAATGTGTTTTGTCCTCTGTTAAATCCTTATGTTTTAGGCCAGGCAGGAATGAGAATTTCCAAGGAGGAGAAAAGGATAAGTGAGTCTTGCAGTCATCTCTCCACCTGGGCTTGCACTGTGAAGCACCTAAAAATGAAATTCCCCCTTGTAAAATGAGCAGGGATCAGATTTTGGTCAGGATAGAAGCAAAGGGATTGTGTACATAGTTACAAATGGGAACACATCCATTCTTTCTAGTTAAACCTGCTGTGGGATCTTGGGTTTCTTTTTCTTTTTGTCCCTTCAAGCAGAAACCTGGGATTTAGGTAAACATGACAAGTTGTTTTAACTCACCAGCTCCAGGTCACAGAGGAGCTGCAGTCTCTTTAGGGAGAGGAAGAGATCAAACTCAAGCTGTGAATCCATTCAGAACCTCCAAGGAGTTGCTCAGCCCTTGCTCTCTGTGCCAGGAACAGGATTCGGGCTCTGAGAGAAACACCAACCATGCACTGGCTCTGTAATGGAGTTGCAGGGTATCCTGGCTCTTAGAAACCATCATTTTATTTAACAAATTTAAATACAGTTTGTTTAAAACTGAGAACAGACAGTGCAGCTGTAACACACCCCATCCTGGCCAGAGCTGGTCCTACTGGACACAGCTATCCCTGCTCCCGAGGGCCACAGCAGCCTCTGGGAAAGCTGGAAGGGCCCAGGCTCGTGTGACCAGAGCAAATGTGCAGGGCTGTGCTCAGGACTCCATCCTTTGCACTTTTCTGGAAGTTATTTCCTTCCAAGGAGGGAAGGTTGCAACCCAGCAGGGACTGGAATTAAGATTAGTGAACCAAAACGTGCAGCTTGGAGAGGACATCAATTGGAAACTATTTAAATGGTACGAGAACTTGGTAGTCCTTGAAAAAATGTCTCTGTCCACTGTAGGGCTGGCAGACTGAAGGGAACTTAGGAAGCCAATACAACAAGAGGATTAATCTGCTTGAGTGCAGAGAGCTACTGTTTTAATCCAGGATAACAACACCAGCAGCATCCAACACTTCCTATCCAAGTAGTGCTTCAGCCATTGCATCTAAAGGAACGTTTTTGCAAAGGCTTCTGTGGCTGGGAACTAAAGAATGCAACTTTTCCCCAACGGTTCTGATATACAGAGGGAGAAAATAACTTACAAAAAAAATATTTCCCTTTGAAATATCAGGAAATACACAATGTCATTAGTCCAAGGGGAGACCTCTGCACCGTGAAGCCAACAGCCAAACCCAGAGCATTTTAACAGTTCTACCTGTTAGGGCTAAAAATAACCAAGCCTATTTCCAGGATTACGTTTTCCCTCCGTTCAAAGGTAAAATTGTGCTTCAGACCCTTTTTTTGGAAAGAATTGGGACAGCGGGGGGTGATCAAAGGTTTGACAACAGCTGTGAAGGGGGAGGAAGTCTGGGGGTCTGTAAAGGGGACATTTTGTACCTCAGTTTGTTCCTCAGCAGACACAGAGTCACCCAAGGTAGTAGCACCCAGGTCCCTCTTCTGCACTGCCCAGTCCCGTGTCTCTCACTGAGAAGCAAAACACGATTCCATCAGAGAACACCCTTCCACCACCTCTGTCTGGGGTCCTTGGATGTTACAGGACAGGGAAGAGGTAACTAATGGTTTTCTTGAACCTCCCTCAAGCCAGGTGCTGGAGAAACAGCCCTAAGCACAGGATCCCCTTTCCAAGGGTGCTGCTCTATCCATCAGAAGGTGACTCTGGGAACTGCTCCAGTGTGGCTTTTCACGCCAGGAGCTCTGCAGGAGCTTGTCCCTGGAAAAGGGGCTGGGGCTGAAGGATACTTTCCAGTCCAATGGGAAATGCACTAAAATCACCTTTTAGCTTTCAGTCCCTAGTTCTAAGCAGTTAACTTCATTTTCTGAGAGTGGAAATTTGCCTTTACGTAGGAGTACCCTTCAGAGAATCCCACACCTAACGCTCACATGAACCAAGTTAGGGCTAAACAGAACCAAGATCTGGGTGAATATTATGGTGTACGTCCCCAGCAACCTCATTAACCCCATTTGCAATTATTTTGGCGTGGATGAACAGGGAGCCACGTGCTGTAAACATCACTCCATCCAGGGAGGGTGGTGACCTCGTAAGGATCAACAGCTCAGTGGTTCTGCCCCTCCATCCATCCCACTCTGGTGAGGCCCCCCAAGTGTTGCATGTCTTCAACAGGGGTTTGGGAGAAAGATGGGGACAAACTTTTTAGCAGGGTTAGGACGAGGGGTGATGGTTTTAAACTCAAAGAGGATAGACTAGACATAAGGAAGAAGTTTTTTACAAGGAGGGTGGTGCAACTCTGGCAGAGGCTGTCCAGAAAGGTGGGGGATGCCCCATCTCTGGGAATATTCAAGGTCAGGTTGGACAGGGCTCTGAGCAACCTGCTCTAGTTGAAGGTGTCCCTGCCCATGGCAAAGGGGTTTGAGCAGATGACCTTTAAATTCCTTTCCAGCTCAAACCCTCCTATGATTCCATGAACACAAAGGTATGTCAGAGTGCCCTCCAAACCATGAAACCAATGAAGGAAAAGAGGAGGGAATACAAACAGAACAGTGATACTTATGGGTTTGTTCTAACCTGCCTTGCTTTCCACCCCTCTCCCCCTGTCTTGTGCAGCGTAATAAACACTGATTAAAGTAGGTTTAAAATTAAGGGCTAAGGTGCCATCTCAGAAGGCAGCTGTCCCCTCCACGGACAGAGAGCTGCTCGTGTCGCACACAGGGCACGTGTGTCTCTGGAAAAACCAGTCACTGGGGCCAACACACTCCTGTGCACGTTCCCGCCCTGGCCTTCAGGTCCTGTCAAACAGCCCCTCAGTCCAGCCCCCCATTCCAGCTGGGCCAGGCTCCGGTGCAGGGAGCCCTGGGGCACTTCTCCCAAACCGAGCATCCCTCGAGGCAGCTGCTCCTGTCCTGGAGCTCACGTCAGTCCTGGGTTTTCTGTGCTTTTTCTCCACCTCTGGAGCATCCTGTCGTGCTCCAAGTCCAGGAGGAAGGGCAGGGGGATCCAGGGGGGTTATGTACGCAGTGGTGCTTGGTTTCAGTACGCTAAAACTCTTGGAAGTCAGCAGAGGTCCTGGCTCCTGCCTGGCTGGCTGGTCGGATGCTGCGGAGAGGAACCTTGCAGGCTGTGCATGAAGAAATCTTCTGCAACAGAGACACAACCAGCATGTATATCACCCTTCTGCCTCGCTGCATTTAGCTGCTACCCCTTGGAACCAGCCCAAAACCCAGCTCAGCTCCGTGAGTTCTGCTGCTAAGCAACTGGGCTGGGGAGCAGCAGTTGTGGCAGCGCTGAAGAGCCATGGCCTCTCCGCACAGCTGATAAATATAGCTCAGAGAACAGGGGCCAGGCTCTCCTGCTGCCTGCCACGGGGCCACAAAGCAGCCCCTGCAGCAGCCAGGGCTCCATCCTTCTGCCCTGAGGGAATGTGCCATAAGAGACCTCATTACTCTTAAAAATACGCCACTGCTGAGCAAATCTACCCCCTTCCTCTGCTGCTCTTCTCTGTGCTCAAGAGCAGCAACCTCCTCTCCCCTCCAGGCCTGGTTCTGCGCTCCAGTTAAAGGGAGTTGTGCATTTATTTCTCTCCTCACAATAACGACGCACAGCTCCACAGCCTGGATGCAGACACAGGTGAATAGCTCACCCCTCACTGCCGCAGACCACCCGCAGTGTGCCCTCGAGAAATACAGAAGGCTGAATGCACCGGGGTGCTCAGGTAATGAAGGTGAGGAGCCAGGGCATGAGCTAATGCAAGTCAGCCATCAGTGTTTGTGTTCCTTCCTCCTTCCCACTGAGGAAAACACTCCGGGCTCACCTTAGATAAACGAACACCTCAGTGGGGTTTAATCCACACCCTCCTACCTTGTCACTGACTCTCTGGGGCTTTGATATGGATGAAAATTAAACTCTTCCTTCAGTGAAAGCTTCTGCCTGACTTAAAAATCCTTTTGCCTGGTACTGCTTTAGCTTTCCTCAGGTGGATGAATCCCCACCCTTCACCCCTGTGCTTTAGCTATATTAGCACAGTTGATAAGGCAATCTTTTTGTTTAGACAAGGCTTTTTTTTTTTTTTTTAACAGCATAACTTCTACCTAAACTCCTACTCCCTGCATTTCTCTCCTCAGCCTCTCACCAGGCATTTCCCCCTTAGCAGCCTGTCTTAAATATTGATTAACTTAAAAAAAAGAGAGGTTAACTGATGGTCTTGAGAAGTTTAGCAGTAAGGGAAGGTCAGAGGTGTGAAAAATGGAAAGAGCAAAGCACATTTAAAAGAGCTTTTATCTTTTTCCTGCCGTTGTCCAGCTTCTCATTACTGTTAAAGACATGTGCTCTTACCTGGTGTTGGTCTCCATTCAGCCACGCACAGTCAGATTTCCACATTGGGATCTGTGAATCCTTTCTTCCCCTCATTCACCAGCACGGGCTTTTCTGTCCTTGTGTGCCAGACTAAAATCTGAAGAAGCCAGCAGAGGTCATTAGCTGCACCTCTCCACTGCACTAACAAATACTCCTGCACATTAAATCAATAGTGCAATTTAAGCAGCCACCCCGGGGCCTAATGGTGCATCCACCGCTGAGCGGGGCTCTGCATAAACCCTCACTTAGGCAGAGCTGCTGCTCTGCAAGATGCACAGTGCACAGAAATTACCCATTTTACAGTGTACTGTCGTGGGACATTAACCTGCTCCTTCCGTGCAGTTATCAACCATCCTCCTCAAAAGGCTCATCAGCCTTCCAATGGCGTAAGGCAGCTCCCTCACAACCAGGGAATCACGGCCGTGTTTCCCCACAGAGCGAGTTCCTCACTCTGGTTCTTGGTTGTCACGTTGCTGCATCCTTGGCCAGTGGAGTCACTTGCTTGGCTCAGAGGGGAAGTGCAAATTCCTGCCACTTCAGGTCACGTTAGGACTGGTGGATCAGAGGGAAGAGGCAGCTGGAGGAGCCCCACCAGCTGTTCCCATCGCCTTTGGCTGTGGGAAACGTAAAATGAATTTTTCAGAGCGTCCCCGAAAATCCATTGCTGGAGAGAAGATGTCAGCCTGCTCCTTAAGCTCACTATCCCTTCTTTTCCACTCTTAAAGTCATTTCAGACCCTAAAAAGCCACGGGAGTGTCACTGAGCTGAGAAGGACTTATTGCTGCTGCAGTGCTGCTGCAGCCTCTGCTGCCTCGGAACTGCACGATGCAGGAGCTGGTTCCAGAACCATCCCTTCTTCCCACGAGCTCAGGGCTGGACTCAGCCTGTCCTAACCCAGCAAGCCTTACCCTTACCCTACTACATCCCCTCTAAATTCCACCCCCCCCCACCCAGATTCCTTTGGAATGCTGCCACCCCCTATTCTGTACCAGGTACCGCATTAAATCACCACTCCAGCTTGCTTAAAACAGAACTGAAGCTTCTACTAAAAGCTTCCCTCAGTCTTGGCAGCAGAGTTTCATAAAGATCAACATCTGTGGAGGAGAACTGGCAAAATATGAGGTGTTTGAACATTTCAGGGGGGCTATTACAGGTAAATAGTTTCTACTAGCTGTGCTGTGCTGCTGGCTCAGATGGTTCTGGAAGCTGTTTAAAATACTCTCCTCCTCACTAGACTCAATTACACTTATTGCTTAGCTCCTAAAACCTGGCTTGCTGGGAGCAGCTTTATCCTCTCAGAGCAGGTTTCCTGCCTCCCTTCACCTGCCTGTTGATATTTCCCACCTTGCAGGGGTTTCCCTCTGGTTGCTATGACAATACTCTGCACACTGAATCCAAGTGTCTCCAAGCCATTCCCGCCCAGTCCCTGCTTTGCTGAAAAATGAGGGCACGCTCTGTGTTCCAAAGGATGAACAAAGCACTCTTCAAACCCTCCTGGTTCAAGGGGAGCACCCCTGCCTTCCCAAGAAGCTTGTTTGACCAAGTTTGTCTCTGATGTGAGCAGTCCCCTCCTGTGCAGGGCTTAAATCTCGCCTAATACTAAGGCAGTAGAGACGAACTGCTGGCTGGAGTGGGTCCAAAAAACCATTTCATCGTCCCCCACAACCACTTCTGAGCCTGCTCATCAAAGCTACCCTTTATTCCAAGCCCTGCTCACCCACCGCAGCAGCGCTGCTGCAATTACTGCGCTGCTTCCCGTGAAAAGGCAAAACCAAACAGGTCCCACAAGTGGCTCTCAGGGCTCGGCAGGCATCAGTTACAGGTGCTCATCCAACAACAGGATATATAATCCTTAATGCAGGCCAGGTGCTCGAGAATTCCTGTGGCCAATTCTCCTTTCCAGCAGGAGCAGGTAAGAGCTCTTTCCCCTCCTGACACATAAACACTCAGCCCAGCAACTCGAACCTCTCACCCCATAAACAAGACCACAACGACCTATTATGAGCTTTTCCTTAAAGTGGATCCCACTTCAAGCCAACTGCCAAAAAAGACAGATCAGATTAACTAAAATGGACCCATTTTCCACGTTTTCAGCTTGATACAGCAGCTTTTAGCATTTTTCATGCTGTGCTCTTTACCGTGGGAGGGAGATCACCATTTAGCCGAGAAACACCTGCTTTTCCTCTCAGCCAATGCTTGATTTTTTTTTCCACAAGCAGCTCGTTTTAAGCCTCAGGGAAGCTTTGGCTTGTGCACCAAGAGAGCAAAGAGTGAGAGGGGGGACCAAGTGCCTGACTTCCCCTGAGCAGGGGTTTCATACAGGTCACCCACGGGACTCCCCTTTAAAAAAACTCTGCTTCTGAGAAGCTCTTCCAATCATTTGCAGCTCTGCCATTCGGAATCACAGCACTCAAGGCAGATCTCAGGGGATTACAGAGATTCATCTCCATACAGAATAATTCATTGTCTTCCAACAGGAAATTAAAAAGCAAATAGGAGAGTTGAAGTGGGAAGGGGTCGCAGGGTTTCAAGCACACAGACCCTCTGTGGAGGGTTTCAATAATCGTTATTTGAAAGGGAGAATGAATGAAATGCAAAGAAAAAGAGACAGCAAGCTGGAATGACAGGTTTGTTCCCTGTTCTCCAGCCTGTGCCTGACAACAACTGTTCCCCTGACTGTGGCATTAACAGTGCCCACGAGAGCACCTGCCTTGAAGCTCAGAGACACCATCCCCAGCCAGTGCTGAGCTGCCAGACAACCCCTTCCACAGCATCCACCTGAACACCGAGCTGCCCACCCACAGATTTCATCTCAGATTTTACTCAGCCTAGAGGTAAGGAGACAACAGGAATGACTTCTTTTAGCCACCACTTCAATCCTAGGGAATTGCTGCCCAGAGCACCTGAGTGCACAGAAACTGCTGCATCCAAAAAAACCCCACCTATGCCTGTCTGCCTGGAGAAACAAGTGGCTCCAGGAGCAGCTGGAATGAGATGCCTCATTTCCAATGACCTTGTACCTTGTGGCCTGTCCTCTTGTGCCAGCCCAAGCTGAGGCTTTTCCAACAGCTGGGGCCACTCGGTGTCTCTCCTTTGACCCTGGTTGAACCAGATTGTTTTCTCGAGGTGTTACTAGAAAATGGGGAGCAGAACGTCCCCCAGTTACATCAACCTCGTGGGAACAGAGAATTTCAGACCTCTCTCCTGTGTCAGTGGATCGAAGAGGGGATGGTTTGCTCTGGGGGTGTGTGTGGGCAAATGCAGAAGCAGCAGAACACGGAAACACAGTGAAAAACAAAGCCTTGTTTCCTTACAGCTCCAGGATAAACCAACCCTTCCCTCCCAACAAGGAGCGGTAACTTTCTCCTCAGCAAGTAACACTGACTTCCTTTACTTTCTCCTTCATTTTGAACAGCTCCCAAATCATAGAAAATAAGCAGGATGTATGGCCTTTGGCCTAAGCTCCAGCTTTTTGCAGGTGAGTGCATTTGTGGGCTGAATTCTGATAAATATTAAAGTAGCAGCACTGCACACAGGGAAAGCAGCATTTTTGGAGAACAGATGTCTATGCTTATCTTCCATATTTCTCTGATCCCTCCTTAATGACTCTATATAAACACATCATAATTTTTAATGTAAACCTCGCTGCAAACAGGTGTTTTACAGAAGCAAACCCTGACAACTGCTGGGAGCACAGTGAGAGAGAAGTCTGTGCTTCTATCTCAGGGTGAGAGGACCCCAGGCTACAGCTGACTTCTCCTCTGCTGCTTGTCTGGACTCTGCTCCTGGTAAAATGGGGGGAGCAAAGCAGCAACTGGGAAATGGAGGCTGCTGGCACCAACTAAGGCAGAGAGGCAAACCCGACCTGCAAAGCTGCACTCAGAGCTTGCCAGGAGCAGGCAGCATTCAGCTCACAACAAGGACCCTTGTAAGATCTCCCCAGCCCAGCCAAGAAAAGAAACACAGTCTGCTTCAGATGGCAGGCAGCAATCCCTGCTCCCTGCCCACCCCTGGCCTGGTGTCCCAGCACGGCCACGGCAGCCTGGCTGACAGCACCATTTGTTTCCTCCTGCCTGGAAACAACCTTTTCCTTCCTCTCCTTCCTCCCTGTGTTCCTCCAGGACTGTCACTTCCTATCCCCAGCCTTTTAACACAGCTTCTTTCCAGCAGTTATTTACAGCAGGGACAATACACCAAGGACTGCGTAACTGGCCATGGAGTAAACACCCCTAATCTTCTGTACACCAGCCTAAAAGCAACCTGTCCATCTCTCCTGGCCTGCTGGAAACAGAGTTATTTCCAGGCAGTGCTTTCCTGTTAGCTAGGAGGGCACACACCGCCCAAAACCAGGGATCTCATTTTAATCCAATCTCTTTTCCCACCCTTGGGAGACTGGTTGTGTTATTTGTCCCAGCATTGGACAGGCACAACCATGGATTAAAAGAGGAGGCACAGCAGGTATCAGATAATAAAAACTTGCTCCTTCCCTTGACTCCTCTTCCTTACTGCTGGATTCCTCGCCTGAACCCAGAGATCCTTGTTTTTTCCATGGCTGTGGAGCAGTGCAGATGGAAAGACACAAAGGGTATTTGTCCCCCCCCTTTTTTTTTTTTTTTCCCCTAACCCAAAAAGGGATGGAGACCTGAATCCAACACTGGGACTCCTGGCAGTGAGAACTTACGTGCCAAAAAAAAAAAGAAAAAAAAAGAGAAGAACAACCCTGTTGGGATAATTAAGCAATAAAGACTCCCTAAATCACATTTTACCTGTCATCCCAGACAGATACTCATCTGTTGTCTCCCATCTATGACTGGGAAGCCTTTAGGGCAAGGGCCACCATTATGTTCTGAGTCAGTACCTTTTTTAGCACACATTTTTTAGCTCTGTGACCTGGGGGCTCCTAGGCAATGTGTACAGTCAGATAATAATTAACTGACAGCAGTAAAATCCCCTCAAAACGGAGCTTCCTGGAAGGCTCCTGGAGCCCGGGGCAACGTCCCAGCCATTGAAACACTTCTATCTCTGACCCAGAAAGATCCAGGTTGTTGTGGACAACTGCAGCACAGATACAGCAGAGATGTCAGGAGGGAGAAGGCAACCTGTGAACAAGGCGCTGACTGTGTGAACAGTCCTGCCCTGCAGCCGGGAAACGCCGTGGCTGCTGCTCCTGGGTTACAGCTCACGTGGGTCCAGAGAGCCAAGTCTCAGCTGCCACAGAAGTACCAGCACTCAAAACACCCCTTAAAGGAGCTCAGGCAAAGCAGGTGACACACTGTCACCTCTGGAATTCCCTGCTCCAGGGGATCAGCAAGGCCGCAGAAAAGCCCACCTCAAAAATAATGAGGATGTTTTCTAGGGGTAATACAAGAAAGAAGAACAGTTACAGGGGAGAGAAGACCCCATATTTCAAGGCGACTGCTAGCAGCCTGCAACCAAAACAGCAAAATGCCCTTCACACATTTTAATGCACAGTCACCTATTCCCAACTTCCTTGCAACAGTGGTGCACTTGCTGAAAACACAGAGGAGCAGCCAGGATAAGAGGAGAGTGAGGGAAGACCCCATGGCTGTCTACAACTTCCTCACGAGGGGAAGCAGAGGGGTAGCTCTGAGCTCTGCTCCGTGTGACCAGGGACAGGACCCAGGGAACGGCTGGAGCTGTGTCAGGGCAGGCTCAGGTTGGATCTCAGGGAAAGGTTCTTCCCCCAGAGGGTGGTTGGCACTGACCAGGCTCCCCAGGGCAGAGGGCACAGCCCCAAGGCTGCCAGAGCTCCAGGAGGGTTTGGACAACGCTCTCAGGGACAGGGTAGGATTCTTGGGGTGTCCTGGGCAGGGCCAGGGGTTAAATCAATAATCCTTATGAGCCCCTCTCAACTCAGGATATTCTACCATTCTTAGAAGTGGGGCTGAATGCCTTTTCCTGCCCCCCCCCCCTGCACCCTCACAGCCCCGGAGGGACAGGAGGACAAGACCATACCTTAGTGCAATTGGCAGCCTTGGGCTCGAGGTCGTTGAGGGTGACCAGCTCCCGCAGCAGGCTGCTCTCCTGGTAGCCCCCCTTGACCCCTCTCAGCTTGAAGTAGGCCTGGGATCGCTGCAGGATCAGCCGGAGGTTCACAGCGAAGCCTGCCATGTCGATGGCGAAGGGCCGGTGCGGGTCGAACACGGTTTTCCAGCCGTACACCTTCCCCGCCGAGTTCACCTTGGGGGACTCGTAGCGCAGGCCCCCCACGAAGGCCACGGGCCACACCGACACCTTCCTGGTGCTGCGCATCTGGGGGCAGGAGAGAAGGGCAGGTGGGGGCTCTCCCAACGCTCCCAACGCTCCCAACACACCAGCACAGCCCCTGCGCCCGGGAACGAACAAGCCCGAGCTCCCGCCGGAGCCGCCAGCCCGGCTTACACCCGCAGTGCCCTGGACATCATCGCTCTCCTGTGAAGGGCTGCTCGTCTCCCGGCTGGAGACGCTGATAGAAGAGACGGAAACTTTGCTCACCGTGCCCCAAACAAGGAGCAGTGCAATCGTAGGGGTGTCCTCGAGAGCGAGAGAAGGGACGGAACTCAAACAAACAGGGTGTGCTCGGCGCTGGTGGGGCCACACCTCGAGTGCGGTGTCCAGCTCTGGGCCCTCAGCTCAGAAAGGACATGGAGGGGCCGGAGCAGGTGCAGAGAAGAGCAACAAGGCTGGGGAAGGGACTGGAGCACAAGTGCTGTGAGGAGAGGCTGAGGGAGCTGGGGGGGCTCAGGAGAGACCTCATCACTCTCTACAATTCCCTGACTGGAGGCTGTAGTCAGGTAGGGGTTGGTCTCCTCTCCCAGGAACCAGCAGTAGGACAAGAGGGCTCGGCCTTAAGCTCTGCCATGGGAGGTTGAGGTTGGACATCAGGAAGAAATTCTTTACAGAGAGTGATCAGCCACTGGAATGGGCTGCCCAGGGAGGTGGTGGAGTCACCATCGCTGGAGGTGTTTAAGAACAGGCTGGATGTGACATCAGTGTCACGGTCTGGGTGACAAGGTGGTGTTGGGTCACAGGTTGGGCTCAATGATTTCAGAGGTCTTTGCCAACCTGGCTGATTCTGTGATTTTCTAAACTAAGCTCTGTGTACCCAGATGAAATAAAGAACAAACGTTTCAGTTTTGGTGGTGGTACACAAGGATGTTGTACCCGCTCAAGAACTAAGGGTCAAGACGATGAAGATGACCCGGAAGGACCAAAGAAGGACTTCCAATAGAGGTGTGGCTATGTAAAGCAAACTAATGAATATGTATTAAGTAAGCAAGAATATCTAATGAATATGTAAACAGTATGTGTAATAAAAAGCCCTGTCCATCTGTCACTTGGCACGTTCGATTAGAGGAGCTCTGCTCCGAATGTGCAGCGTGGTGAATAAAGAAGAATGTCCTTCTTAACATCTACAAATTGCTGTTAAGAAGTCTGTTTCTGCAAAATGCTTTGGAAAGTGGCAGCTAAAAACAGCACCGGTAATGGATGGCCACGGAACCAGCTCAGCACTAAAAAAACAAAGCTGCCAATAATCAACATCTCGGGGATTTATGAGTGGGTTTGGGTTTGTCTTTTTTTTTTTTTGTCCGAAAGTCTTCAGCTGGGAAGCACAGCCTCTCCAGACACGGTGCTTTCTAGCTGCTTCTCCCATCAGCACGGCACCGGATGCCTCTGCTCCCCACAGAGTCACCAGGAATAGAGAAGAGCCACCAGGGGCCATTCCAGCTGCCTGCACTTGCCAAGGCAGATGCCTTGAATGCCAGTCTGCCCGCTCAGCTCACCCCCAGCACCCTGCCCTGCTCTCTGGCAGGCTCAGCCTCCCGTTCTGCTCTCAGCTCGGTCTCTTAGATCAGGGATCTCCCAGAGCTAATCTCATCACTGCTAATTACTGCAAACGAGAGCAGAAGAGCTCTGGCACTTGCCCTTCTGCATTATACAGATGCTCACGGCAGCCCCTGTCCACTGGGAGCAATAATGTGTGTCTCCTGCATTTCACAGCACATTTCCTTGGCTCCCTGTGACCTTAACTGCAGAGACATATCAGAGAGGAGAAGGCTCTACGAGCAAAGCACATGAGTGAGTGAAGGAACCCTCTCTGCTTTTTTCGTGTGTGGAGTCTGTCTCAAGATGCTGCCAGAGCAACCTCAAAGGGGACTGGGGAAGAAAGGAATTCAGTCTGAATTCACTTTCAGCTTTAAAAACGTGTGTATTCCTGTGGCTGTCCAAGCTAAAGTGAGAGCCATCAGGGAAGGGAAAGAGGTATGTATGAGGAAATAAATAGGAGATCCCTGGTATGAACACTGGCAACTGGCAGGGAAGGGAGCAATCCTCCTTTCTTGTCCATTGTGTAAGAGTATGGCCTCAGGAGAGCAAGGGAACAAGTAATTTCTGAGCTGGAAGCCAGGTGAGGAACAGTGTACCTGGCACTGTAACACCTTCCAAACCTGCAGACAGGGAGATGCTCAGGAGTTCATTTAGAACCCCAGCTGGGGTGGAACAAACAAGAAAGGTGGGAAAGCACATGGAAACCTTCCCCTGCTCAAGCCCAACCAGATTGTCAGGACATGCTGAAATTCTCTTCTCTGTGGTGACCAGTGACAGCACCCAGGGAATGGACAACACCAGCTTGGGAACCAGCTGGAAATCTCCTCCAGCATGTGGCGTGGAAGGAGGATGGCCAAGGTTTCTCTGCTAGGCACGTGCTTCTGCACAGGCATGTTGGACAGCAGGGGATGTTCCAACCCTAACGGGGCTCCCCACAGGGGAGGGCAGCTCCTCATCAGCCTCCTTTGCAGTGAAATCTGCCTCCTGATCACATGCCACAGGTAAACTGGGGTTCCTGTTACCTCACACACCCGATTTGAAGAATCTGTATCGTATGTGAAATGGGCAAAGTCGTGGCATTATCAGTTCCAGGACTGAACTGGCTCATTTCTCTGTATGGAAACAGCATCAGTGGCATCCTGGCAGATGAAATGGGTCTTGGGAAGACACTGCAAACAATTTCTCCTCTTGGCCATATGAAACACCACAGAAATATTCCTGGACCTCGCACGGTGTTAGTTCCTGGATGAATGACTCTGGGAAACACACAGTGCAGAGAAGCCCCAGGGGAAACCTGAGGACGGGTGCAGCGGGACCACCGTCCAGAGCAGACTGATCCAGAGCTCAGGAGAGGATGTGCCCAGCATTTTTCCCAGCATTTTTTCACCCCCACCCCACTGCCGTGTGCCCCCGGGGAGGGTCTTACCTCCTCAAAGAGCTCCAGGCTGTACGTGTTGTCGTCATCAGCAAAGTAAACAATCCCGGGCTGGCTGTTGTTTTTGTTGAAGGTCTCTCTCAGCCACCTCAGGGCGAGGTTCCTCTGCATGGTGCCGCGGGGGATGCGGGGGTCCCTCATGTCCCCGCGCAGTTTGTAGTTGCGGGGGGTCTCCACGTTGAGGTGGGTGTAGTTGAGCCCCGTGTCCCGCAGCAGGCGGGTGATGAGCGGCGTGCGGCGCTGCGAGTCCTCCACCAGGATCCAGTGCAGGTTGGGCACGTGCAGGAGGGTGTTGGCCAGGCGGGTGAGCTCTGCCTTCTGCACGGGCCGGCTGTAGGTGGGGGTGACGACGTGGATGGTGGGCAGGGTGTCCGACCACGGGGGTGGGCGCGTGTAAACATACTCTGTCCTCACCACCTCCACAATGTCCCGGTCCGACAGGCAGTATTCCTTGGAGTCCAAGCCTGCAGCGAGATCACGCTGGGAGTCACCACCATCATCTGGGCAAGGGCATGGAGAGAAGAGAAAGCCGCATGGACTCGGGGCGTCCGACACCCCCCGAGCGAGCCAGGGCTGCTTGCTAACAGCACGTCACCCCCGCGGGCTCAGAGGAAAGGAGACTTGGATGGAGGCTTTAATAAATAGGGACACAAATAAGTAAAGGATTCAGGGACGAACACACGTGAGAAAAGAGGGTTCTGCTGTTAGAAAACCGGCACCGAACCAGGCCCGGGAGCTCAGGACAGCGCTGATGAGGGTTCACGCTAAGCAGCTCCAAAAAGCACCCAGAAGAGACAGGACTGTAGAGCAATTAGATCCAGATTAAGAAAGAAGCCACGTGGATTGATGATCTAACATTCCTGAAGAGCCCCAGCACTCGGGGCACCATGCTCAGTGGGACAGGACTCATGGCTCTGCACTCAGGCCCTGGAGCACCTGGATTAGGAGGCAGGGAACTGACTGGTGGGAAACACCAACCCAGTGAAGACCCCCAGCAGCAGGACCCTGCAGAACCCCTCTGCTCTCTGACAGGCACAGATGGGGCACAGAGAAGTGGGGAAAGGCACACTTCAAACACAGCAAGAGAGGGGAGGAATTAAAGCCTGTAATTGTAGGCTTTTTCCTGCAGAGACTTTCACCTGCCTCTGACTAACCTCTCCTCAGAAAGATCCCACCAACCTCTGAACAGAGCAGCCCGTTCAGCAGTGTGGATGTGAACAATGGACAGCGCACAGATCAGATAGACTGATCCAAACATACAAAATCCTTGCAAATAGACTTGTTCACCATCAGCTCAAGGAAAAATACCATGTTGATGCACCTGTCTGTTTTCCAGGGTGCAACTTCCACAGTTCCCACTGCTGAGCAGCGGGAATGCCATGGTCTAGAGAGATGAAGGGAGACCTCCATTCAGGATGTAAGCCTGCCTCTCCAGTGGGCACAAAATACTTTGAGCCACAGATTTTGCAAAAGCAGCTACTCCCAGGAACTTCAGATGAGAAAGAAGAGGAGCAGACAGCCATTAGATCTGACCCAGCAGGGTACTGCCTATGGATTTTTCGTAGCATGTTATTCTTCCAGCTGCACAGACTTTGATTCCAGTCCTGAACCAAATGAAGGCCTTGTACTCCATGGCACTGACAGAGAGAGAGGGTGGATATTTGGGGGAGGGAACAGGTTGATATCACTCCCTATGTAAGGCAAAGCACAACATCACAGAGCAGAGCCCTGTGAAAGCAGAGAACACTGGAATGAATTCAAAAATAAACCTGCAAAACGCATTGGACATGGACACAAATGTAATTAGCCAGGACGGTGCCTGGGACAGTTTGCAAACCCCTGCAGGTCAAACCCTCAGCTGCAAACCCTGGCACGTGGCAGCACTGCTGTTCTGGGCATCTCCAGGTGCACATCTCTTCCAGCACCTGCTACCAAAGGATCTCAGAAACGCTTCACAAGAATAAAATCATTTCTCTCAAGAGCTTTCAGGTCGGTCTCTATCTCCACTCACTTTCCACTGGAGGCTCAGAGAAGCAGAGAAGTGTCTTAGCAAGGTCATCAGTAAGTTCTCCACTGAGTCAGAGCAGAGCAGTCTCTGTGCTGTAACTTCAGTGGCCATTCACAGAAAACAGCTGCCAGTTTTCAGGGCAGTGAATCAAAACGCTCTACAGACAGACAGTATATTCTTAGTAGCTTTTAAAGTCTGGTTTAGAGCCCAGTAGATCCCTCATCTTCTTAAACATTGTCTACCTTCCAGAGGGGATCACAGCCATTTTTCCCTGCTCAGAGTTTTCATGGGTGGCTGTCAGGGGAAAGGTAAAGCTGCTCAGGAGAGACTCTGAACTCCCTGCAATTCAAGCTGCACATCAGCAGAGGGATAAGCAACTGTGGAGCATGGGGACAAACACTAAAAGGAAAAGGGAAGAGAATCCCCCAGAGAAAGGGGCCAGGAAGGATGAAAGGGACCTGAAAATGAGCCTGCCTTCTTCCCCCCAGAGTAGCCTCCCCCAGCCCTCAGCACAAGGGCAGAACCAAGAAGGAAGATGGCACTTAGCATGGCTTCTTCCAGCCCCCAAGAGCTTCCACAGCCCTTAGATATTGCTGCTGTGCCATGAACAGGATTAAAACTAAGACCCTTCAGGCCAGAGAGGTTCCCTCAGAACTTCCTTCAGTCATCTGATTTGGACCAGGGCTCTATTTCCTGCGGTATGGGACAGGCGGTGTGGAAACCAACTTCTCATAGCACTGTAACTCCACCAGGCAGGTGAGATCTCCTTCAAGGGCAAGGGCTCCAGTTTGCTGCTTCCCTTAAAAAGTGCTCTCTGCCTCACATCTCAAGCAGCAGCTTTGTTTCCTCTGCTCTCCTTTTTGCAGCTTTCCTGTTGGAATAAGTTGTGTGCTGAGAGCTCAAAAGGGCAGCAGGAAGGGAATCCTCCCGTCAGGGAACAAAGAAAAGCAGTACTCTGGATTTGGGCCCCAAAGAGCTCTCCAAGTGCAGTAAGCACATCCCATGACGTGGAGTTTGATGGCTCTGAGGAAACCCTACGAGCACTGGGCTGGCCCTACAGCAGAAGTGGGGAGGCTCCTGCATGAGCATGGTCTGGGAGCTGAGATGAGCATGGGCTGCCGTGAAGAAATGAAATGAGAGAGGAGATGAGGACGAGGGAGGGATGCACAGACTTGGCGTGGGCTGGTTTGATTTCTCTCACCCTTGTGCACTGCAAGCAGTGGAGCAATGGTGCTCTGGTGCCAGACGGTGATTAGTAGTGTCCAGGGCAGAACTATCAGCACGATAGCCAGGATGTCTCGTCTCTTCGGCATCTCCAAGACTGACTGGACCCACAGCTCCTCATTACCTGACAGTGAAAACCCCAGAGACAGAACAGCAGAGCACATGGAGAACAGAAATAAATGGGCAAGAAGGAACAGGGACAGAGAGAGAGAACGCGAGAGAGGGAGAGAGCAGCAAAGGCGACACGACTCGTGGGTCTTACCAGTGCTTACAACCCACCCATTGCAGAAGCAGGTTTGGAGGGGCCTCGGCTGCTGAGACCAGGAGCAGGAGGGCACTTCTGCAGGGCACTGCTGGAGCTGCCAGCAGGAACTTCAGGGAATCATTTGGAAAGAAACCTGCAACAGAGAGCAAAGGCGAGTAGGCAGAGAAAAGTACTGGGGAGCTGCTTCCCAGAGCTCACAAATCTCCTCAAGAAGAACAAATCCAGCTGGGGCAGTGAGCAGCAGCACTGTGTCCCACCCCTCCAGGGAGATGCCTTCTGGGTGTGCAGAGCCTTGCTTTCCTTTGCATGCACTTGTCAAGCCAGGCCCTTGCTCCAGCCAAGCGAAAGCTGCTCAGTGCCGCAGTGTCTGAACCATTCCAAGGGGAAAAGCACCTTCACCACAAGGCAGCCAAGCCTCACACACCACGTGCCAGGCCCGAGGCCAAGGAGAGAGCAGAAACCATCACGACCAGATCACTGGCCGACCCATCAGCAAGGGCTGTGGCCCTCCAGCCCCTGTCCCTTGGCCGTGCGGAGCACTTGGGGTGGCTGCACCTCTGCTCCTGGGAGCATGGCTCCACTGCAGCTGCTGATCCCATGTTTTTCCCATCACTACCCCTCTCAGCTCATCCCACTGGCATTCCAGCCCAGGCTTCCCACAGCCTGTTCAGGTTCATTCCTTCCATCCCAGGGGTGCTGCGGCTGGAGTGTATTAAAGTGCCACAACGGCTTAGTTTGATTCCACACGAGCACATACAAGATTTAAGCAGGCTGTATTTCATCCAAGCAGCTTGGCAGGCAAAGCACAGCACTTAGCAGGGGCCACGCAGGGTGGGCAGTTTGCAAACATGGGTAGCAGTTTAGTACCACTGCTCCCATGTGGGGGAGCGCATTAGTCGGCTGCTAAGAGGGCTGCAGTGCAAGGAGGAGCCCGGGAATACCACAGTGGGATGCAGGGAAAAAACTTCTCTGGGAAAAGCACTGATCTCCCACTGCCTGGTCAGTCACCGCTGGTGACCTGGAAATCAGCAGATCCCCTCCTTAAATCAGAGCGAGCTCCCTGAGCCCGGGCTCCAGACATGATGCTACTTGGCAAATATTTTCCCTGAGCTTGCTTTTTTTGGTGGCATGGAGAAATCCAGGTTCAATTCCATGCTTAGCCCAAATTGGATGGATCTGAATTTCCCTTGGCCATGCCTTGGCCACTGGGCTGTACAGCCAGGCTCCGGCACTGAGCCCAGTGGAAGACTTGCAGTGAAATGGCTCCAAGAACTGACAGGTTGTCCTCCTAAAGGAATATTGATACTCAAGTTGCTGGACAGAACCTGGTTGATCCCAATTAGCACTCCAATCACAGACGTATTAATTTACCAGGGAAAACAGGGGGTAAGGAGAACACAGATTGGGCTTTGTCCCTAAAAAAAACAAATAAATATCCCTCAACTAAAGTTTCGGTGAATCCATTCTTTGTCTACACATGCAAAACCTGAACTCATCAAAAATTTCCAGCCAACTCCAGCAAACAGCCAGTTCCCCGCTCAGAGTTCTTTCATTTTTTTTTTTTTTTCACTGGTGAAAGCAGACCAAATAAACCAGGGAGAAAGAGGAGGAAGCATTCCAGCAAACATCAGCCTTCTGCTGCATCCCTGTCCGGCTCTCGGGGCCCTTGGAGCCAGAGAAATCCCGCTGGCCCAGCTCTGCTAAAGCACAGTGCCCTCAGGAAAGAGCATGAGGCCTCATCCCTGCTGTCCCTGCAGTTGCTGAACAGAGGACATGAATGTTGGCATCCTTCGAATCCTTTAATAAAGCTGGAACACGTCCCTTGGGCATCCCCGTGAAGAGCAGCTGAAAAGCCTCAACACCTTCCCCGATGAAGGGCCTTCCCTAGGAATGCACCCAGGAAAGGACTCTGCCGCTGGAGAGGGGGTGGGAGGAAATGAGAGGCTAACAGAGGCACTCAGAGCCCATCCCCGGCACGTGGCAAGCTGCCACCGTGGGCTGGCAAGCATCAAATGCCCTGTTTGTCAGGGGCAGCTTCCTCCAAACCCGGTGCTCCCGCCTCAAAGAGGCCTTTTCCCTGCCTCCTACCAATCCAGGCTCAATTCAGCCTTCTCCCACGGGATGGCTGACCCCGGGCTCCGTAGGATGGAGAACGGGCACCTCTGGGCTGGGGTGCTGCTCTGATTTCCAGCCCTTCAGCACGGGGGAAAACGAGCAGGCTCCAGTGATTTGTGCACTGGTCTCTCCAGCATCGATTCCTTTTAATTTGCCACGGAGCATTTGGCAGCTCCCTGGTCAGTCAGTTGTCACTGTGCAGGGGGGCCAGCACAGCCCACTCGTGCCCCAGCAGAGAGGGCTTTTGGCTTGGGCTGGCAGCAGGCAGCTCCAGGGGACAGGGAAAGGTCCCTTCCATGTGCCCCTGGAGCTGGCTGAGCTCTGCTTGCACCATGGGCCGTTCTGAGCTGCAGATGTGAGTCAGCTCAGTGGCTGTCAATAATGTCCTCTGTGCCCTAAAGGGACACCCCCCAGCACGGATCCCCCCTGGGGATGGAGGTGGTGGGATGGGGGGAATGAGCCCACAGCCTGACCCCCAGTTCTGAGCCACCCCGAGACTCTGCCCTGCAGCAAAGGCACTCTCACTGCTAATTCCTGAAGGGATTGCCTTTGTGCATGACCCCGAGGAGCCCCACTGAGGGACGTGGTGAGAACTCCCCTGGGGCTGCTGTGAGCGCCGTGAGATCTCCATCCAAAGCATTTCAAGCACGTTCCCTCTCAACACACCATCGAGGGCCTTGGTCCGGGCTGACAGCAGCTCTCAGGGTAACAAAGCCACGCTCCTCCCTCACTGCCACGTGCTACAGCTGCCAGAGGTGAAATCCATGTCCTCCTGTGAGCAACACCAGCCAGGAACTACGTGGTAGCCTGTGATTTTACACTGCTGGTGAGAGGAGTCACGGCTTCACAGCCCAACACAGAGGGCTTGCCCTGCGTCCCAAAAATCCCTTGTTGCCAGAGCCAAACGATGCTTTTTTGTTGCTGTTGACGGCACCAGCCAAAAACTGGGCTGGGAAAAACGATGCTCCTCTTCAAGGCTCTTCCCTTGAAGGGAAGGGGCTCCTCTACTCCCTTCCTCATCACGATACCACTCTTCTTTTCACACTGAAAACATTCAAACCAAAACCTGCTTTGTTCAGATCGTCAGTTTTAGGCTTCTGCTATCTCCTCCTCCACAGGGAAAAGAAGGAGGAAAAAATTTAAACATCCATTTAAAAAAATCAAACTCTGTTTCCCACTACAGAAAGTACACTTTCCTTCCTTTTTTTTTTCTTTCCTCCCTCCCCCCAGTTTCAAAAAACCAGGGTAAAGACACAAATCATCAGCTGAAATGCAAGTGATTTGGGGGTTAAAACACCTCCAGAACAAAGGCGTTTTGCACGGTTTGGAAAGAATCAGATGCCACACGGTGAAAGAGAACCCCATCCTCCGGCAGAGGGCAATGGTGTCGAGGTATGACAGTATTTAAAGGGCACTCATCTAATAAAAAAGCTTTAATAAATCCTGGAGCCACGTGTCAGTAACATGCTGGATTATTAAACACTGAAGATCCTTTTTTTAAATCAACTTAATTGGCATCAGCTCTGGCACTTGCCATCGGAAGCCCTAATTTGATCTGCAACCTTTATAGTCAGTTTTACCTTCTTCCCTCTGTTGGGGCTGCTCAGCCCCAGTGTCATTAATCCTTGGTTTGCCCACATTGAACAGAAGTGATTTTAAAAAACATAAAACTGAAGAACGCCTTGATTTGAGTTTGTTTATATACCCGGCACTGGAGTAAAAACATTGTCTAGATGTAAAGGCAAACACACTCAGAAAACCCCAAACAAACACAGCAAACAGTTGTGTTCCAAAACAGCCAGGAAATAACAAACAAACACAGCCAAAACCTGCAACAAAAGCTTTACAAAGAAAATAAACACGCACATTTCAGGACTCAAAGTATATTCTCACCAGCAGCTTTTCCCTCCGGGTAAAGTATCCCCTAAATATAAACACAGGGTTCCTTTCGCTTTAGAAAAAGCAACTGGTTCTGATCCCTGCCAAAAAATGATGCTGGAGCAGCACAAGCCAGAGCTGGTCCCTTCGCTCTGCCCACCAAAATCCACGGAGCAGCTGGAGCACAACCCCTGTGACCCAAAACCCCTTCTGAATTCACATCCAGGCTCAGCCAGAGGAAACGGAGGCACAGGGAGATTTCAGCAATCCCCCAGCACAGCAGACCCTGGGCAGGGCTTGGAGCAGCCTGGTCTGATGAAAGGTGTCCCAAGGCAGGGCTTGGAACTACCTGATCTTTAAGGTCCCTTCCAACCCAAACCATCCTGGGATTCTGTGATTCTCTACCCCATCCCTGGAGGTGTCCAAGGCCAGGTTGGACAGGGTTTGGAGCAACCTGGGCTAGTGGGAGGTGTCCCTGCCCATGGCAGGGGGTGGGATGAGAGGGGCTTTAAGGTCCCTTCCAGCTCAAACCGTTCTGGAATTATGTGGTTCTGTAACCAGGGCTCTGCCAGCTCCAGGTGCTCCACGCACATCCCTGCTCCCTTCCACACCAGGGAAAGCCTCTGTCTAAGATTTCGGTATTTGGCAGGAAAGACTTGTAAAGCACAGGCTAAAAATAAAGGTAGTAATAAAAGCCTCTTGCTCGTTAATTACCCTGTAAGCCATTACTGCCTCAAAACCCCATAACTTTAATGGGGGCTATTATAAGTATAGTAGCAAAACTGTGGAGCTAATTACTGTTTAGTTATTAAGCAGAACATAGCCAGAACTGAGTAATGAGCACACAGAATTGCTTCTCCTTCGAGGATTTAATCAGGGGTGCTGCCTTCAGCCGCAGAGGGGACAAAAGGACAGAGGCTTTGCAGCCAGGACGGGAGGACCCTCCTTGAGCTCCAGCTGAACTGAGCAACACAAAGCCTGAACTGCAAGTCGACAGAGGGAGGGAGAACGAGCCAGAAGCGTTTCAGACCACTGTTTGCAATCTTCCAGCTAGGGGAGACCCGGATTCATCCCTGGAATTAACACTGTGGAGCCAACGCAGCCCAGGTCTGTGACGGAGCGCGAGGGTTTGCATCGTGTCTTCATCCAGCTTTGGGTTTGTTTTTTTTTTCTTTTAAAATAATTAAAATAATTTTATGGCCGGAATTAGGGAAATAATGCGTTCTCCTCTTTTCTTTCTCTAAGAAATTCAGAAATATTGGAAAAGCCTGGTAAGGGAGCTCAGTTTTAGTAGGCTGTTTTTTCACTCAAGGCTTTTGTCCAGCTTCACCTACAAACCACAGTTGTGTCACTGCACTTGCCACGGCTACATATGGAGGGTCACTCCTCGTGTTTTCCAAGCTGTTACAGAAAGTGAGGCACAGAATTTCCCCAATTTTCAACAGCTGAGGCGAACCCCGACCTACTCTCCCCCTCCGGCCCTGAGCCCCTGAGCCCCGACGCAACAAATGGGATCAAGAACACAGATTATCTCACAGAAAAAAAAAATAATATTAACCAAGCTTCTCAGAACAACACTTAAATTTTAAAGCAAGCATGAGTAAAGTGGATCAAGGGAGCTCAACACAAGCACAATTAGCTTCTGGAACTTATTGCCACAGGATACTAAGAACAACAAGAACTTAACAGGATTCGGAAAAGGATTAGTTGTGTATGTGAATAAACTGCATATCCAGAATTAGAATGAACCACCCACTAGTTTGGAAAACATATAAACCCTTGAGTTTCAGAGCTTCAGCCAAATTTTAATAAGCATCAGAAACTTTCTCTTCTCCAGATTAATCTTTCCCCCCACGCTAGAAACAGGACAGGAGATGAGAGGGCACTGCTTTTATGCTGCTGCACTGCCTAGCTCTGAGATTTCACTGCTTCCAACGGCAAGGCACATCTTCTGGTAAAGCTTTAAAGGATCTGATTCCTTGTCCTAAATGTGTTTGCTTTCCTACACAAGTTCTTACACTGCAATCATCACCACAGTGCCCAAGTGCTGCCAAGGCTTTCTCCAAGATCCTCAGCAGCAGGCACTGCACTTCCTTTCTTTCTTGCTCCAAAGACACACAGGGGTCTTTCCCAAGGATGGAATCCTTTTATCGAGTGATTTTGGAAAGGGCTGAACCTGGGCTTTGCAATCTTACCGTGACAAACAAAGCAGAAGGACAAAATGTGCCAAGCACTTGGCAACAGAGGCTGATGTGGATCCTTGATGTCCAGGAGAGTCTGACCAGGGAATGCAGCTCTGCCCTTTCTGCTTCCAGAGGGTGCCCTGGTCTGTCAGTCTGGATTGGCAGGACTCTCTCCAGCCAGGAAAGCTGTGGGTCTTGGATGAGAAAGCATCTACAGCACCCAGTCCTTCTTGATAAACGGCTGCACTTCACACATGGTTTTTAAAAAGCATCTCTATCAAGATGAAAAGCTGTTTGACTTACAGCCCACTTCCAAAATAGAAAGACAACTGGGAGTTGTTTTTCTTAGAGAAAAGTTGGTGGATTTTAAGGTTGCTCGTGGGTGAATGCTGAATGAGGGCTGGGAAAAGAGTGCTCCAACAATTAGCTCATCCAAGGGCTTCTCCATCAAGCCTCCTTAGCTGGTGACACAACGATACCTTGAGTTGTCCCCTCTGCTCAGCTCAGATCACATCAGCATTGTCAGGATCACACACATTCCCAGGCTCTCTATTTCCACCTCTGTGGGCTGCACTGCACCGAGTATTTTGTGCACTGCTGACTTCCACAGACTTTAAAAAGTGACATTAACAAAGGATGACCCAATTTCAACATGATTGGACTAAATTCCACAGCTCTCCATAATAGGCTTTGCATATGCTTTGTCCAGAGGGTTTGAAGACACGTGCTGCCATGTGATACCTCACGTAAGAGGTCATAACCACCAAGCCTCACCTTTCCAAAGGACCAAGCCTCACCTGTCCAACCAGCAGGTCATCAAACAGCACTGCTTCAGGATCTGAAAGGCTGAATTATGGAGCCAAACATGCCAAGCTAACACCAGGCCCCCTGTGAACTTTCCCTTCTCTCTCTACCCAAGGGACAAGTCAAACTGGTACAACAGAGTGGGGTGATGAAAGAAGGGACATGGCTGTGGAAGACAGACTGTGATGCTCACTAACGCTGCACCACCACAGCTTTTGGTGGTGGTTGAGAGAAGCCCCAGGGTTTTATACACTCTCTGAATTAAGGGTGAAGGATTCTGTGGGTGCATCTGGAGCCCTGGGCTGGGGGGATACACCGGGCGCTGCCTCCCCTCACGCTGGCACCTGGGAAAGTTCACAAATATGACCATCAAACACGAGGAGCTGTGCCCAGCAAGCCCTAATCATCTCCCAGTTCCCGGTGTTCCCAATTCCAGAGCTGGAGATGAGGCTGCTCTCCTCCCACACACTGTTGTCTCTTGACATGAGGCTGGGGAAGCACAGCAGGGCAGGGCACAGACCTTTCAGCATCACCAACCCCGTACCTGCCATCAGCACTTACTTTTAATTACTGAGCTCTTCCCTACCCCTGGAAGAAAATAAATCCTGCTCTATTTAAAATGAGTTATTAATAACCTGATTCTAACACATAAAAGAAGGGGGAAAAAAGAAGCCTTGCAGAGCTATGAGCAAGCTCGCCCTCTTCCACCACAGCAAGCCACCACTGGGCTCTCTAAACACCTTAAAAGGGGATTTAGTTTTCAAAAGCATGATTTTTCTTCTTTTGCAATAGCAAACATCAAGTATCTTAAAGGTGTTTTCTTTGAAGGCTGGGGGAAAAAAAAAAAACCACGCAGGCATCCAAATTCTCCATTACTCCTGAAAACAAAAGCTGCTGCAGGCACCGGTCCCTGAAGACAGTGCTGAAGGATGAACTGCTTTGCAGGAGCTGTCCTCAGAGCTGCTGGACACTGTGTACATGTCCAGGCTGTGAGGTGCTCTGGACGGGCAGCTAAGAGCATCCCTTGCCGTGGGAGCACTGCTCAGAGTGCTCCTGGCACGCTGTGAACTCCCACCCCTCGGCTCCCGCACACTCCTCCCAGTGCCACTTCCAACACGTGCTGCTCACCAGGCAGCTGAGGGAGCCTGGAATGATTTGCTCTGTATTTCAGAGGCGCTCAGAGCAGCCACGCAGGGAATCTGAGCCGAGGAGCTTCTGGGCTATAAATCCACGTATAAATTTCTGCCTTATTGCAAGAGCACCTTTGCACTGCCGACAAGCCAGGCAGGGCCAGGGCTCCGGGGTTAACTGCTGCACCCACCCGAGCAGCCTGATCCAGAGGCCTCGTTAGCTGCTGCCCAGGCAACAAACCCTCCAGCGTCACAGCACACCCCAGCGCTGCAGGAACGGATTTCTGTCACAGCAGCAGTGCCATTCCCTGAGTCACGGGAGTATTTCCTGCAGGTTCTCTCTCCGGGACTAAATTCCACAGCTTCCAGTAAAGCTGCAGGGTGGCCCTCAGAGCTCTCGGCTCCCTGCTTAGCAGTCGGCCAAGAAACCAGCCACAACTATTACATCAACCTACAGAGAAAATTCCCAGCTCCCATCCCTGTTTAAACAGCTTTTTCGAAGGGATGAGGCTCAAATCCTGATCCCTGCTCAGCGCTGGGTGGTCAAACAGGGCACAGAGAGCCTGACAGCCTGTGACCTCTGCAAAAGTCACTAATGGGACTCAGGAATTAACATTGATTCTTTGATCCTATAGCGTGGAAAGGGAAGTGGGGGGGATCTGGGATGATTAAGCAGATGCCCAACTATAATTCAGCAGTTGCAACACAATCAATCCCTGCTCGCAGTCCATTAATGCAGCCACAAACCTCCACAACCTTCTTGGGAACAGGAAGGTCATTTTAAAACTGTCTCCCTTTGATCTCTGGTCCCTCCCAAATTTTGGCAGGGTGTTCTGTGCCTGCTCAAAGGGAGTACACAGGGCTCTCATCCTTCTTCCCTCACCTCCCAGCGAACACAGAGGCCTGGGAACCTTTGACACGCCAGGATAACAGGGCCTGAGAGGCATTTGGCAGGGAACCCTCTCTTTTCTTCTACTAGCCTAAAACCCCCATATGCCAATCCAATAAACCCAGAGCTATTCCAGCATTGCCCAAGGAAATAAGATTTGGCTCTCAGTGGGAAAGGCACGGGCTAAATGCACTCGTTTGTCCAGCTTCCAATCCAAGCCTGGTTCTGACTCTGGCTTCCCTGTGGCTAAGTTATTTTGGCTCACCTGCACCGCAGCTTGCTCTAGAGGTGAGATGGAAATAGCTGCCTACTTTTGGCCAGGAATCACAAGGCTCAAGTGGCTCACAGGTTAAATACAGCAGAGGCACAAGCACTGATGCCCGAGGTGCTGGCAAAGCACAACTCACATCCCATGGCCTGGATTGCGTGCCTGGGGAAGGTCATTTCTCCTAATTTTAGAATCACCCAAGGGCCAAACCCATCCCAGATCTTCTGAATAAGGAATGGAGAAGCCAAAAAAGCTGGAGGCAGAATGAAGCCAATGGTTTCACAGCCCAGCTCAAAAGAGCAGTGGACACGAGGTCTCACAGGAGGACAGGCACCTACAGGCTCCCCTTCAGCACCTGCCCTTCCCAAGAGCATCCTCAGTGCTTGGAAAAGCTTGACCTGCTTGGCCAAACCAGCTGGGACATAGGAAAACACTCCCTGTGATCTGCAGGGTGCCTCAGCACCAGGGAACTCTGATCTCCGAGCGACAGCACACACGTGTCATCACGCACAGACAGAGCTGCAGACGTGGCTGAGGGACACACAGACTCCCTTGCAGGGTTTTACCTGCCAGGTGAGGTGCAAGACAAGCCCTTGGGGAGCTGGGAGCAACTGGAGGGTTCTGTAATGGCTGCTCTAAGAATATTGTAATCACGCAGTAATTATGATGCATCTCAAATCAACCAGGCAAATTACCTCGTTATTATTATGACTGTCACCAACCTTGCACGGCAGAGAGGGAGAGCAGGCCATCCCTAGCCCAAGGAGGGAGCAGGGGTAGGAGAGCATCACCAGAGCTACGGCACAGACCCACCACACTCCCTGCAGGCCTATCCAACCCATACACTGGCAGCCTGGCAGCTTCCTCGAGTGACTAGGGCCACATCTGTACTTCCCTTGGCTGTATCTCAAGGTATAACACTTAATTTGTCAGGTTGATTTTACCTTTCTTTTTTTTTCCCCTCTTTTTTTTTTTTTTTAATTTAACGAATATCTTCAAGCACAAGAGCAGCCCTTGTGATCTGATTGGAGCTGTCAGTCTTTCAAATGTCATTCCTGGGGATGACTAATCTTTAAAAACATGAGTTACTAAACTCATTGACTCAGTTGACAAGGAGCCAGAAGAGAAAGGATGGTTGAGACAGAGAGGGAGGGACCAGTGGTGCCTGGAGTCCAAGTGCTGCCTGTGGCCCTAAAGCCTTTCTGCAGCTCGAGGGACTGGGGCTTGGTGAGAAATGCAGAGTGCAGGCCATGAAAATGGGGGCTGTGGCACATCAGTGAGCACATCTCAGCACACCCAGTCCTCCCAGCCGCTGTCACATTGACAAAAAGGAGGAGAGTTCTCTCTTTCAGCCTCTCTGAACGGGCTGGTTTCTCACTGCAGAGCCAGGACACCGTTTCATTCTGCCTCCTCCACAGGCTCCCTTTTCAGCAGGTTTCCCTGGACTCCCATATCCTCTATTTCCCCACAACTAGCCCATGTAACACTGCTTTGGGAAGCATCCCAAGGTTTACAAACCCAGGGTGCCCCATGGTGTCAGCAGCAGAGTGGGGCATGTGCTGATCCCAACCCCAGTGCTGGGACTCACCTACTCCACAGCCCCTTTTCCCTTCAGACCTGGGTCTGAGTCCCAGATTGCTGCAGAATTCACACTTTGCTGTGAAGAGAATGACTCAGGCTCTAGGGGAAGTTAGGAACTTCAGCAGCCTGAGCCTCTCCCCTTTAGAGTGTTCTGGAACGAGCTGCCTGGGTGAGACAAAAAGGACTTGCCAGGGAGGGCATGAGGCAGCATTGTTAGAAGATAAACTGGAGGAAGAAAGGAGGTGTGTGTGTGTGTGTGTTTGTGGGGTGACAGCTCCAGAGGATTGCCACAAATCCTTTGCCACCAGGGGCCTGAGAGCTGCCAAATTTCCCAAAGCCAAGGGACGGGGAAAGAGCTCAGGTCCTCCTGCTCTGCAGGTCAAAGCCCCCCTTCCACTCGTGTGTCCAGCTGGTGAAAGACCCCAAAAATATTCAGCAGCAGGAGGTTTATGGTTCTCCCGAGCCCAGCTCCTGACAATAATCCCAGTATCCTCACAGTGCCATGGACAGTTACTCCTCCACAATGGGCAGAAATAAGCAGCTCCCCCTCCATCCTTAGGCTTTATTTATAGAAAGGCACCTTTGGTTGCCGTTTTTCCTTCTTCCTGAGGCTGGTCTGCCAGGCTCAAGGCAGAAGGTACCTGTACCTCCAGGATCCAGCCAGCTCCACCTTGCTGCCAAGGGATTCAGCTCACAGTAATTTTATGCAGCGTTACACCCTGCCAGGCCCCTTCTCAATGCTCTTCTCTGAACACTGGCTGCTTGCACTGGGGAGAATAAAGCAACTAATAACTTAAAGTAACTAAAAACGTAAAGTAATTAACTCTAAGGTATATGAGATTTCACTCTGAGCCACCCCAGAACCAGCTGAACTCTCATCACGTCGCTTCTCAGTCTTAAGGGTTGTCCTGGCCCCCAACCTGACCACTCACATTTCAGCCCATCTTTCCAATGCTCCCCATTGCACTTGCAATTTTTTCCCCCCCCCGGTAAAAAATCACGCCAGAAATGACTCTCCTCAAGCTGAAGAACAGAAACAGATACTTCCAAAGCCTCCCAGAAGGTCATTCCAGGAGCTGCACACTCCGGGATGATGAATATGTTGGAGTCACGCCTCGTGAATGTGCCGCTATTGTAAGAAAGACACTGGAGGAATTATTCATTAGCAGCGACTTCTGTAGCTGTAATCTCCATAACCAGCTGCCGTTTATCCAAGTGGATCACAGCCCGTCTGAATAAACCTTTGAATGTCCCTACAAGCCCACATCACACAGCCAAAGCAGCCTCTCCTGGAGCACTGCATCCCTGCAGCTTCTGGGCTGCTGAGGATGGCAGGAGAGAACATTCGTGCAGCTCCCCAGGGCTGGAGGGAGCCGGCAGACAGAGAGTGCCATAAACTGGCTGGCAGCCTTTCAAGGGTGGCAGGCTTGTGCCAGATTAGACTTCTCTCTCCCAAATTAGAAGCAAAACGTGCCACTAGAAAGTCAGGTGAAAGCTGTCTCTCAAGGAAGCAAGAGGCTGCCTCTCAGTAGCTCGGCGTGAGGCAGCATCTGAGAGCATCCTGCTGATCTGAGCACAGCCAGTGCCTCCCAAAACCAGCCCCAGCTCTCAGGGTGCAGCCTCTTTGTGCTGCCCCAAACCTGCCTACGTGCCCTGGCAGACACGGGTCACGGGTTGCTGACCCCCACCATAAACTGTGCTGGGATTTAATCCCAGCACCACTCTTCCCATGTTCCCACAGTCACAGGAAGCCCCTCATGGAAGCAGAGAAATGGCATCATTGCAAGTATTAACCTTCCCCAGCCCTGAGGCCTGAGCTGGGCAGTGCTGTAGTGTACATAACATGCTTAGATATATACTTCTGTACTCCTACTGACCACAGGAGACATGAAAAGATCAAACCAGCCCCCCCTCTGCCTCAGTCGTGGAGATTTACATCCAAACACCACCCCTGCCAGTTCTCCAGCACCCAGCAAGCTCCCAGTTCAGACCAGGACTGCATTACTCCTTACGTCTCACCCCCTCCTTCAGACACCCAGCCCACTCTCAGATCTGCCTCTCAGCATCCATCATGTGCATCTATTATTCAGGAGAAATACCAAGTTATTCATGAGCCAAAATAGGCTCCAGGTACTGCACCAGGCTCTGACAGAATTCCTCCTGCAAGTTGCTCTTTTCCTAGCCTGGACTCAAAGGAAGGGAGTGCAGATCTGCCCCGGCCTGGATCCCTCTGGAGGGATTTACAGCTTTGTTCTGGTGAGGGACAGGAGTTAACAACCCTGTCAGGCCTCTCCCTCATCATCTGCTTAATGTACCTCGTTAATGGCCACGGCACAGGAGCGCTCACCTCCTGCACACCCCACAAACTCCAACCTTCCCCTTGGGCTTGTGCCTACAGTTCCCCACACGGACGGAGGGATGGCAGGGCAAGGAGGGCACGGGCAGTGCCATGGTGCCCACAGGAGGACAGGGACATTTAACACCACGTCAGAGGCCCCAGCAGAGTTGCTCACGCCCCAGGGAGGCATCCAGCCCCAGCAGGAATGCCAGGGTCACACACATTCCCTTCCATTAAGTGAATCCCAACGTGGCGGTGGGGACTGTTCAGGGCAGCAGTCACTGCTCTGGGCTGGGTGGTGGCTCCTGTGCCCAGTGAAACGGTGGGAAGGATTTCTCTCAGCGTCGCCCCTCATCTGCACACACAGAAAATCCTTCCAGAAGTGCTGGTGGCGAACACTGGCTGGGCAGGCACGAGAGAAGGAGGCAGGAGGGAACACGCCAAGCTCAGCGCGTCCCGTGTTGCACGGAGAGCACCCACAGCCCTGCCGAAAGTGAGCAAAGCACATCAGTGCACGCCAAAGAAAAAGGCCCCAAATCCTCAAAACTGGAACAACGCTCTGATGTGCTTCCCCTGCCCAGGGATGGGCTGAAGGCCTCGGGACAGTGCTCCTACAGCACTAATTGCTCCCACGGGACCGTAGGGTGGCACGATGTCTGTGTGGTCGACACGAGCTGAAGCTGGGAAAAGCTCCCTTAAGAGTGAGCAGAAGCATTTCAGGGTGATCCGTGTCCCAGCACAGCTCCAGATTTACTCTGTGTCACAGTCCACGGGATTCAAATGGAATAATCATAAAAGACCATCTAGTTTAGTCCCACGTGGCCAGAGCAGTGTCAACTCCCCAGCATTTGCTGGTTTTCGCTCATTCCCTGAGAAGCCTCCTCTGTGAAGATAAATGTATTGGTACCCATTTCTTCTTTAGCTGTAGAAGCTGCTCAACAGGGGGGAAAACACAAGGGATGAAATCTAAGGAGTTCAGCCAGAACACTTCAGCACCGAGGTGGAATTCACAGCCAAGTCCAGGGGGAGGTGGCACCCCCCCACACACACACAACCACAGCAGCACACAAGGGCATCTCAGCCTTGCTTTGTGCCACCAGGACAAGAGTTTGGGCTTATAAAACCACAACTTATCCCAAGTGGGATCCCTGTCCTACTGGTGGCCACAGGAGTGATGGTTTTTATCCACTGAGAGCCGGAGTGGGCCCCAAATCACACTGGCATTATGTTATGATAATGCTGGAAGCATTATAAATGCTCTGTGTGCCAGACAAATCCTGGAGCAGGCTTCCAAATCCCCTCAAAATCCCCACTTGCATCTCTACATTCATCCATTCATGAAATCCAGAGCAGAGCCTCTGCATCCGTCCTTTTGCTCCTGGTGTCTCCTTCCAGCTGAACGGAAGGTGAGGCAGACTCAAGGTATTTCTTCAGGATTAGCCTTTCCTTTTTTTTTTTCCTTTTGCCTTTCAGGTGCCAAACCTGCAGAGGAACCTGCAGAATGATGTCCAGGAGGGCCCTCTCTCCTGTCAGAGGGTGAGGTGTGTCTCATTATCCACCAGCTCTGGCCTCCCTGCAGGGCCACAGGTGTAGGCAGATCCTCATAGCAGAGTTTGCTTCCTCTGTTCTTTTTGCAATCAACAAGGGAGAGTTTATTTGGCCTGTTTTAGAGGAATGCCTCTGGATGAGATGCTTATTTTTCTTTACTGCACAGTAACAGAACACTTAAGCAAAGGGTTTCCCACCTTTTGGGGGTAAGCTGACTTCTCTCTCTGAGCCACAGCTTTCAATTCCCTCTCCCCTGCTCTTAAGGAACAGCACAAAAAGCCTTATACAGAGGCTTAGCTCTTGTCCTGGCTTTAGGAAAACGGCTCAGATCCAGGCAGGAGGGGGATCTTGAGCATTTCCTATTTATTCTGCTGTCACTGCCAGGCATATCACATGGTGTTCCCCATGGATAGGAGAGCTGGAGGAATTTCTGAGGGACCACTGCAGCTGGGAAACCGCTTAAAGGCTCTGCACTTAAAGGTACCCGGGCAGGACCAGACAGAGTGAGTGTGGAACACACCCTTCCGTGGCCAGGATGGAAAACACAGCTGTGCAAAGCTGCCTGTGCAAGCTCCAAGGCCAGCACAGGTACCCACAGGGTGTTCCCCTGCACAGGAATCGTTTCATGAGCCTGTCAGGGACCTGCCTCGGAAAGGGCCACTTGGGAAAACCAACACGCCCGCAGAGGGAGAGGGACAAGAACAGCAGGAGGGCTAAACTGGCTAAATCTGTGGGACAAAGCACTGTGAGAGACCAGGATCTGCTCCCTAGCACTGGGAATTGTTCTCAGTTCTTTCCCCAAGCCCTCAGTTCCCTGGAGGTGTGGAGTTCCCATTAAAGCTGTAGGAGGATATATTCCATAGTGACTAATGTGCTGTATTAATTAGAGCACTTGGGGGTGGTCCACGTGTCTAGATCAGGATATGGAGATTAATTAGGAGCCACACCCTGTGACTTCTGCTCAGTAAAGCCCCCATGAGCTTCTGAAGGTGAATCCAGCCCTGGTGCCAACTGGCCAGCCCAAACACAGACAGCTGGGGATCAAGGGAGAATCCACCCTCGCTCTCCAGACCTGGTGCTTGGCAGAGCTCACTTCTCCTGCCACCACAGAAGCAAAACACCGGTAGGTAAGTGACTCGGGATCCCCAAAAGCATAAAAGACAACATGTTACAGAGCATAATAACCCATGAAACGGCCAGTGCAGAGGCCCTTGCAGTGACATTGCTTCCAGAAGGTGCTTTGCCTTCGGGTGGGTTGAAGCCACACCACGTGCACCTCCATCCAAACAAGACCTACAGCTACAGCCCACCTAACTTTTCAAGGCTACTGCATGCCATGGAGGGCTGCAGGAAGAGGGGAGGGTGAGAGAGCCACAGAGGGCACGACCCCCAGAGAAGGATGCTGAGCAAGGCCTGCTGTGTCCCCAGAAGTCAGGGGTCCTGCTGAGAAGCAGCCCTGGAAGCCAGGCAGCCTCTGGCACTGCTCGTCCCTGCGCGATAAAATGCACAGCGGTGCAAGAAAGGACCACGTCCTGTCCTCCTCTGGATTCAAATCTGCCCACTGGGTTTTGTTTGAAGGAGGAGGAAAAAACTGCTTTTGCACAACTTTTTTTTTTTTTTTAGCCAGTAGGAAGAGAACAAGGGTAGGAGAGGGCAAAAAGGCAAGTCTGCAAAAAAAGCAGTGAAAAACGAATTTTGCCCTGGTGTCCCTTCGGAGACGGTTCTTTTCATCTCCCAAGGCTTCTGCTGTGGCAACAGGAGGGTGCTGGGAAAGATGAAAGGGGCAGATGCTCTGTTTTGGTTTCAGAGAGCATTATTTTGACGTGGAGCAGCCAGCTTTGCTCCTGTGCTCACACTTTGGGACTGGAAGGTTTCCTGGTGGGCTTAGACCAGATCTCCCAGCTGCAGCAGTGGTCTGCCAGGAGGATGCAGCATGGGTAACATGCTGAAAACCAAGCAGCCCCACACACCTGAGGCACTTCACTCCTTCCCTCACGAGGTGCAGAGCTGCACAGAAAAAACAGAAAGATGCAGAACAACGTGGCAGGTCAGGGGAGGAAAGAGCAAATCCAGCATCACTAAGGTTGGCTGGAGAGAGAGAGAGACACTGCCCTGCCAAGGACAAAGCCACAGCAGAACAGATCCCTGACCCCAGTGGCACTGTGTCAGCCTGGGGCATGTACAGGGTGACAGTCCCCTCCAGGGCTGGGCCACCACCCCCACTTTTGTGTCCACTCTCCACTGTGAGCCACCCTGAAGGGTCAGGAAACTTTGGGAAGCCAACTCACAAGTGGGAAAGGTCTCCCCCTTCTCCTCCTTGCTGACACGTGCACATGGAAAGAGCCCTTTATGGATTCCCTCTGGCTTTTCTGTCCTAGGGAATCAAAATGACACAAAACTTGGATCCCCTTTTCTACACCTTCCTCAGGTCAGCCTGGTTTGGAGGGACCCAGCTCCCACTGTTGACCCCAAGTTCCCAGAAGAATCCAATAGTGTTTCCCTAGGAATGGTTTGAAGGGTGGGATTTATAACTCAGCTGTATGGAATGAGCCAACATCACCAGTTTCATGCTTCTTCCTCTGTCTTTCCCACACCCATAAATACTCAACCAGGAAAATAAAACGTTTGGCCAGCTACCTCCCCATTCTGGTAGCACCCCCTGTCCTGCTGGCTTCAGCCTTTTCCAAAGCCCTTGGTCCCTATCAAAGAATTCACCCTGCTGGGAGAAATATCCTTCTTTTTCAGTAAGTACTCGGATCGTTCACCAGAACATCTATACTGCTCAGTGCTTTGACGCTGACACAGAAACCAGAGTTGGGTGCCCCACACAGAAGATATTTCACCCTCTTTTCCCAAGTGCCTCCATTTTCCCCACACCTTTTCAACCCCATCTCTGTCAGGTAAGCCAAGAAATCCCAACCACTGCAGCCTTCCAGGCAAGTCTTGCAGAACTGACTTCCAGACAAGTCAATTCATTCACTGAGGCTGATGTTCAGGGACACCAACAATTCAGACAGGGATGGAACAGATTCCAGAGTCTCTTCCAGTTCATAACGTTGGACCACGAGCTCCTTGAATGTTCCTACAAGCTTTTACAGCAATAATCTGCACATGGGGGCTGGTGACTTCCTGCACTGTGTGCACACAAGTGGGGACTTCTGTGACATGTCATTACTTAATTTTAAAGCAAAGGCTTCCTAAGACTCATCCCAAGAAGCCCCCGGAGGCAAGAGGAGGAGGGGGGATGTGACAGATAGCACAGAACAAATGGATGTTGCAGCAGCAAGATCCTGCCAAAGATAGTGAGGGACGGCCAGCCAAGACCTCTGCTTGCTGGGAATAACTGGATATGGGCTCCACAGCTGTAAACATCAGGATCCCCTCAGTGCTTTCCCAAACACCTGGGCTAAGCTGCCTCCCAACACTATATGGAGTTGTGCTTTCTGGTCTGACCGAGAGAAATTCAGACTTTCATGGTCAGAGACCCAGGAGCAGAGGCAGAGAGAGGCCCAGCAGGGAACAGGAAAGCATCATTTGTGGGCAGCTTCATTGATCACCACGGACTTGCTCCCCCATAGTCACTATTTTTCATCCCCACCCACTCCCACAACATAGCACGGCACAGAGATCACTCTGGCATTGCTCAGCCATCTCCTGTTCCTCCAAAAGACAGCACTTGGACAGCTTCTCCTTTTAAGCAGCCTCAAAGTTGGCTCTCACCACTGCTGGCACGAATGAAAGGGATCTCAGTTCCCCTTCCTCCTAAATCCCATCCCTTTCTGTCGCGAAGAAAAGGCGGAGGATGACCAAGGGAAGGGAAAAGCAACTCTAACCTCCCTCCCCTCCTTCTGCACGGATGCACTGCCAGTTTCGAAGGGTGCAGGGCCATGGGGGTGCCCAGGCAGCTTCCCGAGAGCCCGAGGGGAGCCCCGGGGCAGGGGCAGGGCTGGGAGGGCAGGGCTGGGAGCACAGAGCTCCTGGAGGTGAGGCACGGGCATATTCCCCATCACCCCGCCAGCCCTCCCCAGCGAAAGCAACTCGGTGTCCTCGGCCCCAAAAAGGGGGGACAAAGTGACCCCCAGCACTGCGGCCCCCGGGACCCGTTCTGCGTTCCTTAAACACACGGGGAGGGGTAGAAAAATCGCTTGGGGTCTCTCCTGCTGCCTCCCACTGCCTCCCGCTGCATCCACACATCCACACACCCAGCCCCGTGCATAAAGGACCCCTGTCCTGCTCAGCTCAGCCATGCAACGCCTGCAAGAGGCAAGAGTTACCTTATTCCCACAGCCTGAACCGCCTTCTCTCTCCATCGTGGCTGGGAAGCTGCTCCCATTCATGCTTTAATCCCTGGGAACAGAGGCACGATTCAAAGCAGCTGCTCACCCATCGGAGTGGGCTCCCGCAGCAACCTCCTCCTCCTTCTCTCCTCCCTCTTTCGCCGTTTGTTGGGTCCGGTTTTGTGGATTGGTGGTGGTGGTGGGGTTTTTTTTTGTGTGTGTTTTGTTTGTTTGGTTGTTGGTTTTTTTTCTAAAATGTATTCTTTCTTAATCCAGGCAGCAACCGAGACACTCCTTCATCGCCTCTCTGCCTCCCTCCCCGATTCACTCGCGTAGAAACAGCCTTGGAGAGCTCCTTCCTCCTCCTCCTCTGCCTCCGTGGACCTCTGGCTCCCAGGTCTGCCTTCTGCAGCGTGGCGTTGAGGGAAAGAAAGAGCGTGAGAGACAGAGAGGGAGGGAGCGGACAAACAGGGAGGAGGAGAGGAGGAGGAGGAGGAGGAAGAGGCCAACGGGATGCGGGAGGAAGGAGCCGAAGCGTGGCTGGCTGCTTTGTATCCAGAGCGGTGCCGACAGCCTCCCCCTGCCAGAGGAGGACCTGCTAATGGTCTGTACCAATTTATTCCACTTAGGCAGGGGCACTTCTCCCTGCGACAGGAGGAAAAACCGGGGAAGGCTCCGAGATGGCCCCTTAAGGAATTGGTTCCTGCTCTCCTCACTCCACGGCATCACCCACCGAGTTCGCAGCCACAGGCGCTCGGGGAGCTGCTCTCCCGGCTCGGCAGGCAGAAAGCGTGAGGATGGGAAGGGCTGGATGCAAGGGAAGGCTCTGGCTGGCCAGAAGGCTCAGCACCCCTCAGAGGAAGCACTGACCGTGTGCCGGGGGGGAAGCAAGGCTCCCCACTCCTGCCCCAGGGCGGCAGACAGAGCTCTGCTGCGCTTTCAGCACACACACACTTCAGCAGAGCACCCTCCACTCCCTCCTGTCCGTGCCCAGGCTGATGGCTCCCAGATGAGCCCGCAGGGGCTTTGGAAGCAGTGGGGAACGCTCTTGACATCTCATCCAACTCCTCTTTTATCGAGCACCATGTCTTTCCATGGCCCCACTCAGCCATCCCCACCCAAAGAAGAAGGTACCCCCATATTCACCCTGGCAGCTGGCCCAGGTCCCTGGCACAGGGCAAAGGGCAGCAGGAACATGATTTCCCATGGGAAGGAGGCTCTGGATGTGACTAGGCCTGACCCCAATCTGGGGGCACCAAGCCCAGCAGGCACACAGGACACTTGTGTGAGCTCTAACCATGGAGCAGGACCCAGGGGATGCTCCCTGCCTCTGGAGGGACCACTTGGAGGGTGCAGGGCTTGAAGGGGCAGAGTGAAGGTTTTATCTCCTGCTCCTGCCCTTTAACAGCTAACCCAGGCAGGGCTGACTCATGCTCAGCAGCAGATTTCTCTGAGATGGCTGAACACCACATCTCCAAATGCCACGTGCACAGCTGGAAGGTTTAACATGAGCCAAAAGTCACTGCTGAGCTGGGGGCGAGTCACCTTTTACCTGCCCTGAACTGCTGCCTGCTCACCTGCCTCCAACCACATCAACCCCCTTCATGGACCACCATCTCCTCCTGGCTACGTGCTCCACACTGGACATGCACAGATCCACAGCTGCTCCCCTGTTACTCCCTCTCTGTAAGGTTACAGTGCCATGGTAACCTGTAGGTATAGACAGATCTACTTATGCTTTACTTTTTTAGTAAAGAAGAAGAACAAAGAAAAAAAAATGCAACATCCCAGTTACTGTGCAAAGCTTCAGTAGTCAGCTGAGGTCCAGAGTGTGGAGCAACCTCAGGGACCTTCATCAGGGATTCCCAGCATTTGCACTGGACTTGTTTGAACCTACAGCATTCAGACCCCAGTTTTAACTTGTGCATCTCAAGGGGCAGCTGGGAGCAGAGATTTCTGCTGTTTGGAAGTCAAAACATCAGCCATAAATCAGCAGCTGTCGAGGCACACTGGCAGATCCCAACTGCATCATCTCAGGGACGGGCACAGTGGTTCCCATAATCTTTCCTTCTCAAGTGGGGCGAGCTGGAGGACTCCCCACCACTGTCTCATGCGGGAATGAGCTTTGCTGAGCCTGGAACCAGGGATCTGATGCCTCCAGGCCAGGGCTGAAGGACTGTCCACAGCGATGCTTGAAGGAAGGAGCTTTATAACAGCCTCTCCCCAATTCCCTGTGGATGAACAAGGATGAACAAGGGCTGCCAATCCAGAACCTTTCATGCACAGCCAGGTGAGCTTCTCCTCAGCCACCTCCTCTGCAAAACACGGCAGTTCTTGCAATCAAAGGGAACGTGGCCTTTTTTTGTCCTTGGTCTCATTTCCTGCAGGGTACCAAGGGAGAGATCAGCTCCAAAGACTACTTGCCTGGGAATTTTGTGCCAATTCAGCTAGTACTAAGGGTTTCACTGAGCTCTGTGTCTATTAAAAATGCATAATGTCCACTTATATCAAAAGGATAGATTCAGACCCAGCGCTTTTCCAGCGTGTCCCAGCTGCTGTTATGGCATTCAGGAGATGGATAGGAAGGAGCTGTCCCTTGAGGCCCATATCAGGAATAAGAAAAGGGCACATCCATTGACTATTTCAGGGCTGGCTGTGACAGGGGAAAATAAGGGAGAAAAGACATAAAAATGCTCCTGCCACAAAGCCTAAACACATAAATATTCAGGGAGGAGGGAAAGATGTGCTACACCTGAGATTTATAAAAATTATGGGTGAGCAGTAACATTTCAGGCTAAGCCCTGCATCCGTGTCTCCAAAGGCTCACAAAAGGGGAAGGCATTGGGATGGGTATCAAGGGAGCTCAGGAGGGACACAGACACACACACAGAGGCACTGCTGCCTCCCTCCTCTGCCCCCCCGGCTGAAAATTACAGTCTGACGCACTCAGAGCTCCTTTTTTGTGATCAGAGCAGCAGAACAACCGTGCACAGACACTGCTCTGACATTTTCCAAGGTTGTCCCTTTTGGACCTTAACATATCGACTTGCCTGCACGCTGGATGGGAGCGTGAAACATTCCCCAGAGCCAAATTCCAGGAGGGGGCACGCCTGCCAGCAAGAGGGGTATGGGAGGAAAGACTCAATCCTCCCGCAGGATCTCGGGATAAAGGGGGAAGGGTGCTGTTTGCCTGGATCCACGGAGCTCCACTGAGGATGGGAATCTGAAACAAGCAGCATCGCTGTTGACAGCAGTGTGTATAAACAGAGCAGCATTTCCCTGCTCCCTCCTCCTTCTTATTATAGCACAAAACACCCCGAGTAAAATACATACCCACAACAATCCACTATAAAAGGAAAACAAAGCCCGGAGCGTGTGCACCGCACACACAGACACAGAGACGCTCCCCTGGAGAGCACAGCATAGATCCAATACCTTAAATGTCATTTTTAAAAAAAAAAAAATATTAACGCTGTGCTCCCGGCTGGGTTTATGTAAGGTTCGTAACCGCGGGGCTGGAGGCACGTGAAAACCTAAACTGGATGCTCCCAGCCTGAACCTCTCTGCCTGCCCCAGCCGGACCCCGCTCCATCTCCCCCTTCCCGGCTCCACGGCAGCAGCGGAGCCGGGGCAGACACACTCCCACCAGGCATTTTTCCCGGGAGGAAGCAGAGCCGCAGCTCCCTTTCCCCCTCTTCCCGGCGCTTGCCATCTGGCTCTGTCAGGAGGCTCCTGCTGCAGCCAGGCACACACACACACACACACGAGCGGACGCCTCTCTCCGCATGAACAGCCACTTCATTAGCCGGGGCTGTGCGGGGCAAAGGGAGGAGCACGAGGGCAAATACTCGGCAAATAGCAGGATCCATTTCACACAGACACGGTGCTGGGCTGCTGGGAGCAGCCCCGGGGCTGCCGAGATCCGCGTTGCCATCTAACCTGGCTGTCAGCCCCTCCTGCTCCACCAGCTCTTCCAGCGCTGTCTTGTTTTCCAGCCTCAGGCAGCCGGAACACGGGAACTGCCTCACCTCAGGCTCTCCCAGAGTTTCCTCAGCTCCAGGCTGGGCTCCAAATTGTTACCACCTCGTGGTGCCAGGCTTCAAATACGGTCCCCCTACAGAAATGGGACGAGCAATGAGATGGGCCAGTTGTTGAAATGCCACCTCACACCCAACCCTGACACTGGGAAGGGAGAAGGTCTTTGGATGGTCCCATCCACCTTGTCATGCAGGGGAGAGGGACTGGAGGCTGTGGGAGGGGCTATGGAGAAAAAAAAAGTCAAAGTCTGGTCACTTTGTCAAACTAAGACCATTCCCCTTCTTCCTGCAGTAGCCGCTCATACCCAGAAATCCCAACTAACAACCTCTGTTAACTCCCCATTCAGCCAAAGCCCTCGACCTATTTATGGTGCTCCCTTTAAGCACCATAGTCCATCCCACTCTGTGGAACAGATCCTTGCTCCTCCTGTGGTTGACATGTGCAATACTGGGCAAAAAGATCCTCCAGCAAGCAGGACTAACACCTGCTACTCTGGTTACTCTTCACCAAGGGCCAAAGGAGTCAACAGGTTTTCCTTTTCGCCTTGAAGCCAAGACAGGGAGACACTTTCTTCCCTGGCAGCAGTCAAGGCTCTGTAAGTGCACGGGGGGCGTTTATCCCCAGTGATCTGCGGGTGCAGCAAACCCTCAGGGTGCTTCGCAGATCTTGCACAACATACTTGGGAGCAGGTCAGAGCAAAGGAGGTCTCCGTGGTGCTGCATCAGCAGGTGGTGCTCTCCCCTTCGGTTAAGCCCTAGCCTGGCATTTTTCCGCTGGGATTTCCTCCAGTAAAAACACCTCAGCCTGAGGCAAGCCCCCTCTTCTCTGCACTGCTTAGAGACTGAGCCTGCACCAGTTCAGAGCCACATTGTGCACGGAGCTCCCCATGGACAGTGGTGCTCCTCAATGTCTTGGGAGAAACTCTTCATGGGCTAAACACCCATCGTGGGTGAGCCAAACTCAGGGGAACATTTAAAAGGAAACGGTTTAACACGTTGCTGGGAGCTGGCAGGAGTGATTCAATAACCCCCAGACTCCTTTGTCCAGCTACAGCCTTTCCCTGATCGTTATCCTGGCTGGGATCCAAGGCAGAGATTGTTCAGGGACCAGCACAACCCAGACGGTGCTAAATCACACGCATCCAAACTGTTCTCCAAGGGATTTTAATTTATTGGGAAGCACCCTCTTAGCAAACAAACACACCCAGGGATCCAGCTCCCTCCACAGTGCTTTGTAATTAAGCTCTGTGTCCAAACCCTCTGCACACCCATCATACAGGCCAGGAACTCTTGTCTCTGCTCTGGATGCCACAGCTTGACACCAGAAGAGAGGAGAGGAAGCAAACACAGCCACACTCTGCTGGAATTGTTGCTGGATCTCTGGGTGTGGTGAGACAACCCCAGATGGGGATTTCCACATGACAAAAAGTCACAGGCCCTTTGTTTTTAGGGGTCAGGAGACTGAGCAGCCAGTCCAAGCCTGCATCTCTCTCTGCCTTAATACTATAACTCTGCTGTTAGTAAGTGCTCTGTCCCATTTCCTGCCCTGTTGTCCCCACATTTTCTACCACTGCTTCTCCAGGCAGCTTTGGCTCTTTCTGAGAGAGAACCCTCTTCAAGAGCAGCTTGTGACACTCTGGGATTGCAACACAATGAACTGATAAAGCGAGACATAGAAGCGCATAAATAATCATAATATCTCACGTCCCAAGATCACACAAGCAATTTAGATTCTTTTTTCGTGTCCCGTTTATAAATATTCATTTCAGAGATGTTTTAAACCAACAGAGCCTGATGCAGACTTGCTCCAAAAGCTCCAGCAGCCTGGCATTGCCGTGCAGTGTGCAGGCAAATTACACCTCTTTGAAGCCTCACCTCAGCCTGCTGGGGTGAGCAAAGCCCTGCTGCCTCTTGCCTGCAAATATCCACAGACCATGACAAAAAAAAAACCGGCAGCAAATATCTCAGCAACTCCTGCCACTCCTGTGGAAGTCATGTCCCTGCCATGTCCCCATTCCCTGCTATTAACCTCCATCTCCAAACTGTTACATGACAACTCGGGAATCATGTCACCTTGTCTGGGTTTACCCAGCTGCCACTCAACACAACCACTTGGATCCAGAAAAAACTGTTGTGTTCGTGCCTGGAAAAGAAAAATTAGTGTGCAAACAGTGATAAATGCTCTGATGTGCACATTTATGTTTTTATCATGTAGTTAATCAGGAAGGAGTGTGTTCAGTTTAGATACAGTTCCACACTTTGCCTCTATAATCCGAATCCCAGAAGGGCCTTATAAAACCATAATCTGCAATGCAAAGTTGCAAAGCATATGGGAGTGTCTATAGATTTTCCAAATCACCTGTGCCCTAATTTAATATGAATAACAATTAGTTTACTCTTATCAGTTAATTGTGCCCCTTGTGGATTCAGCAACACTGCATCTCGTCACCGAGCGCCTTTGTCTGAGCAAACTTTAATTACACTTCCTCTCGCCCAGCCCCACTTGCAGCTTTGGCAACAAAGGCGAAATTGCTGCTGAACAAAAACCCCACCACCAGTGACAGCACAAAGGGAGCCAGCGCTGCTTTCTGAGAGAATCAGAGGAGTAAACAAAGCAGCCCGGGGTTAATAGCAGGGAGTGTAACTCAGTCCCTCCAGCGCAGCCAGAGCCGCCGGTATCCTCCCAGCATCCCAGACGAGCAGCACCAGGGGCTTCTCCAGCGCAGACAGCACTGACAGCCCTCCAGCCCTATCTCCATTCCAAGGTGTGCCTCCCAGCCCCGGGGCAGCAGCAGGAGAAGACTGGAGAGAGCTTTCATTCACCTCCGGAGCTGTGATTAGCAGAGGATTGAGAGCCAAGGCACCGGGGTCCTGTTTCCAGCTCTGCCGCTGACTCCGAATATGCGAGGCACTTAAAGCCGAGCTGCTCCCTCGCCCATTTCAGCAGCGCCAGCGTTGTCATTGATAAAGGGGATGGGCTGTGCACACACACTCACCCAATGCTTAGGGACCAATCCTGTACTGAAATTCACTCCTACTGCACCCAGAAGTGCTGCAACATTTACCTTTGGCACAGGATTCGCGTTTTCTTTTCAAGGCGCAAAGTCCCCCTGTGAATCATACAAAGGAGCAGATTGAGGATGACTGTTCCTACTTCCATTTCAAACACTGCAGGGTTTTGCACGCACTCAGGCCTTCAATCTCAGTTACACCATCACCTTGGTAGCAAAACGTTGCCTTTGCATAGCAGAGGATGCATCTACAACTCCCTTGGCAGAGCCGAAGGAACGAGCCTGCAGCGTGGCAGATGAAGCCTCTGGTGGGAGGAATCTCTTCAGCCCAGGGATGGAGAGGCATCACAGCGGCAGAATGATGTGTTGAAGCCACAAAGGATGTGCATCTTCCCACTTAGGATGCTGGAAGTTCCAGGACCCTGCTGCTGCTCTCACTCTCCAAAGGACTGGTACCACTTCCGTGATTTCGCTCCCTGCCGCTCCACAGCACGAGGAATTCCAGCAACTTCTTGCCTCACAGCCTTCAAGCAGGTGTAAGGGAAGGCTTCTTCATAATCTGTGCTGCTCCTGCTCCTGCACCACCCTGAACACATCTGAGAAGGACACTCACCCTGCTCAAGTGAGGGAATCCATCACCTGCCACATCAAATATGCTCATCACCTTTCTACAGCATGACCTCTGCTCCTCTCTGAAATGGGATATCTCCACCCTTACAAAGGAATAAGCTGCTGTGAATACTTAATTGCTTTTATTACTCTCCTGTAATTGTTATCATGACCTTTCCATGGACTATTTTGATGTGTCTCTCACCAGGTCATTATTTCTGAGCCATAGGCTCCAGTGGAACAGAAACATTAATCTGCTAAAGGCAGCAGATACAAAGCTCATGGTGTTTGATCTCTTCTGGTATAAAAAGGATGCCACAAAGTAGACCAGGTTGAGCTCTGGCATCCTGGCCACGCCATGAAAGATTTCTGACTTTTCCCAGTTTCTCCCACCTCCCTTGTTGATCACCTCATTAGCTTAGCAAGCAGCAAAGTAAAAGCAACTACAATTACAAATTTTAAGTATGGCCAAGAATAACTGGCACAGTGTGAGTGGGGAGCCCAAGCTGCAGTGGCCAGGATAATTCTGCAGGCAGCATTAGCTACTTCGACAGCAGAGTGAGTCACTCCCCAGACTAATTCCCAGCTAAAGAGAAAAATCAGGCTTTGATTCTCTGTGGAGGTCCGAGCAACACCACCTTTGCAGCTCTCATTTCTGCTCCAGGCCATCCCACACTGCCAAACACACGCAGCACCAGGCAGGACGAGCTGGCAGGTGAGAACAGGCTCTGCCTTTTGACCATCTAATTCTTCTCAGAACAAAGCCGTGGCTCAAGCAGGGCTGCTTTGGCTGAAGAAGCTGGAAACACAAACCAAGCAAAAGCTTACCCTGCAGACCTGGCAGCTCGTGTGGGTCTGACAGCCTCACCCTGCAAATAAATTGTTTCTGGTGGAAGCAGAGGAGTCATCTCATCCATCTCAGGTACTGCAAATCCATGGCTGGCCTTTCTGAGACTGCACTATATTAAGAATGCTGTTTAAATGGCTACCAGCTTACCAAACAGCCTTTTCACACACAGAAATACAACATTTGTTAAGTTGTTGTGGATGTCCCAACCCTGGAAGTGTCCAAGGCCAGACTGGATGGGACTTTGAGCAACCTGGTCTGGTGGAAGGTGTCCTGCCCATGGCAGGGGGTGGAACGAGATGATCTATAAGGTCCCTTCCAACCCAAACCATTCTGTGATTTTCTAATTATTGACACTCCTTTCCTCTTTCCTTTCCTGTCTCCCAGCTACTCATTTAGTAGAGAGACAAATCTCCTAAAGCAGAGCAGCCAAAAGTGAGCTCATGTCCTGCTCCGTCCGTGAACAGACCACACTCCAGCTGAGGGCCTGCCCAAGTCCTTGCAGGAACGAAACATCCCGAAGCCTGACTGCAACCCCGAGGACTGCAAATGTTATTCACCACATACCCTGATGACATACACACAGGCAGGAAAAGGCTCAGCATTTGGACTTAAGCACAGACACACCAACGTGCTCTCTTCCTGCAGGAATACAGATCTCAGAGTTGCTCTTCTCTTGGGCTGCTCCAGCACGCCGAGAGTTTCTGTCTATGGTGCCCGTGGACGTGAGGGCTGTGCAGGGCAGCTGCAGCCAGCAGCAGCCTCTGCCAGGGAGCTGAGCCCGTCACCTCAAAGGAGGACAGTAGCATAAAAACAACAAACATTTCGCTTCTAAATAACCACTTTGTTGCTGAATCTCAAAGCCCTTTTGCACAGCTGCTGCAGAGCTTCTCTCACAGGCAGAGACAGGAATGCGATCCGAACTCTCGCTCAGGCTGCAGGGCTGCACTTGCACAGAGAACGTCCTCAAACTGGCCCCAAGTGTAACTAGAACTAAATAAACTTGCCCAGTTTAATGCTGTGAGTTCGATGCTGACCCAGTTTCTCCTCCCCTCTCTGCTCCAAGAAATGCAGCTGTTCAATGCCAGTGTAAGACAGGCAATCAGATCAGCAGGGCTCGGGGGTCGGTTGGCCACGACTCTTCCCTCCAGGCCAAGCTGCAGCACTGAGACACCACGCCGTGGTTTTGCTGCTTGAGACAGTCCAGCAGCTCATGTCTGCTCAGGTAAATTAAATATTGCCCTGATCAGTTCTGAGACATGAGAGCATCCACCAGCAGCAGCTGAGAAACAAACAGACAGGACAGGAATAACATTTTTCCCTTGCGATGGAAGGAGCAAGTGCGTGTTCCACTGGGAAAAGATTATTGTTTCTCATCTGTGTGATGCACAGCACCATTCCCACGAGGGAAACTAATTCCATAAACACATCTGGATTAACTAAAGGGCAATTCTGTCCACAGCCACTCCAGGGAACGCTGCTCCTCAGTCCATATCCGAGACCAAGCTCTGCGTGCGCCCACAAAGGTGCACACTCACAGTGTGCTGTTCACAGCCAAACCTTCCCTCACCCCGTGGTGGGATTCCTGATGGATTCCCGAAGGCACCAGCTGATGGAGGGAGCAGCCAGGCCCCGTCAGGAAGCATCAGGCTCAGGGGCTGTCGCCTGTGCTCAGCTCCATCCTCTGCCGCCTCCCTGCTCTGAACGAACACTCCCAACCCTCCCTTTCAGGGGCCCGTCTGCCCCCGGGCCACACTCACGGGTTTCACATTCTAAATGCTCTGATTATTATTTTATAGGCAGCTGGCTGGATGCAAAGCTGGGTGAAGTGGGCCTGCCTTTCAGGAGAGCTGCTCAATGGAAGGGCACCACAATAAACCCGTCAGGGAAGGACGTGCCCAAAAGCCTGGGATAGAGGATGCTCTTTCTCTAATCTCCTTTCCTTCTGGTCCCTCACCCTGGGGGTCAGACAGCAGCTTCTGGTTTGGAACATGGGTAAAGGAAAGGCTGAGTTTTGGAGACACCAAGTCCATCCTTAGAGCAAGACATCTCATATATGAATAATGGAGCAGCTCCACATTTAAGTTTGCACAGACATTTGCACTTAAAGCAGACTAAAATCCCTCTGCTTCACCCTTCCCTGATTGAATCCAGCATCCAAACTCAGTGCAGCGCTCCAAGGGCAGTGAAACATCCCATGCAAATGAAGTAAAATATTAACTTGGATTTGGAGATGACTTTTTTTTTTTTAAAAAAAGCCTGTCCATGAAACATTACTCCCTACATCTTTCAGCTCAAACCCCAGTAACACACGTTATCTCAGCCAGGGCTGCACCTGAGATAGCAGAAGTCAGCACAAAAGTTTATTGCCTTGATTCGAAGATAAAACCCAGCTCACTGAAAGCCTGCACGCACAGCTCATCGGCTGATCCCGAAAAAGGAAGGACCAAGCTCTCCTTGCCAGGATTTGCCCCCAGGCAGGCTCCTCAGGCGCCCTGAAGCCCAGCTGAGGGGTCTCTCCTTTCCCCCGCTGCCCTGGCGGTGCAGGGCAGGGCTGTTCACAGGCTGTGCCCCGTGTCAGGGCTGTCAGAGGCTTCCCAGCGCTGACAGGCAGCCCTTCTGCTCGCCACACTCGGGTGAGCAGCCCCTTCCAGCACAGTTTGTTACCCACATGCTCCGCCTGCTAATTGCCTCCCGAAATGGGGAAAGGAACAGATGACGAGCAGAACGCGGCTCCCGACGAATTCCCCGGCGCTGTAAATACGGCTCACCTTGCTGTAAACAAGGCAATGCTAAAAAAAGAAGGGGGGAAGAACAGGGAGGAACGCACTGTATAGCGAAGAAATAACCAGAAAAAAAAAACCCAAAAAAAAATTCTCAAGCTTCTCCGCTGCAAGAGAGCCTGCACAGGGGGGAGAACCCCAATCTGTTTGGTGTTCCACTCCAAAGGCACTTGAGAGCCCCTGGGTTAACACCAGCACAGCTACAGACTGTTCCAGCAGAGCTGATGAGTGCCCAGCAACCTCTCTGTCTTGCTGGAGATACCCTGAATCGAGCTCCCCCGGGCAGGCTCTCTGCCTTCAGAACTAAATCCACCGAGAGTGGGAGCGGGGAAAGGTTTAAAGACAAAGAACTTTATTTCACCCAGGCCCTGAGCATCTCTGTGTCAGTCATGGGAGGAGAGCAGAGGCTTCTGCACCTCACAGAACCAAGGATCTGCTGGCTCTTTGCAGGTATTATGACTCTGCTATTTTAAGGGAAATGTAGTTTGCTCTTAAAAATAATGAGATTTAAAATTAATAGGCTTGGGGGCTTTAAGCTTTCTGAGTTGTGACTCCAGAGGCTACACTTTTAGCCCTCTTCCAGATTTCTTCTCTATAGCCACAAGGCCTAGCAGCTTATTTAAAAACAAAGCTTCAAGGTTCCTACACTTCCAGGAACAGGGAAACATCAAATGCCGTTAGATTCCCAATCACACGGCACAAATTGACAACACTGGTACGAAAACCACCCAGTATTGCTGCCTAAACTGCTGTGCAGCCATAGGGTTCAACAGTGTGAGTCACTCCCTCCCCAGAGAAAACTGCATTTCCACGCTGGCTGTATGTGCAATACAAACCCAGCTCTCAGAAGGTGCAGCAAGCACTAAGATTATGTAGGGGAACAGCGGGAAACTCAAGAGGGACAGATAAATAAATGGGTTCTACAGACACCCCACAACTCCTTGCAGGAAAACTTAAGCAGGAGAAAACTCCCACGTGTGGGCAGTGAACTCTGTCACTGTTTGGGGCATGAGGCCATCAGCTCTGATAGAAGATATCAAATGAAGTCAAGCAGATTAGGGGAAATGACCGTGGAAATTTGAATTCACGGGATCCTTTTTCTGCAGACAGATGGTCATTTCAGCTTTCTATTCTCTAATCCCTTGTTCTGCAAAGCAAACATCCTAAATCCCAGATAATGTAGGTTTTACCATCTCATACATTTCCCGCAGCATTAAGGCTGGCCCCAGTGATAGGATACATATGCTTAAACATCTGCATGGCTGAGGAATTTACAGCCACAAGGATTTCCTACCTGGATCCAGCACAGAGGCCATCCCTGCATCCTGGTTTCCAGCCCCAGCAGCCCGCACAGGCCCTTGCTAAAGCAGTCGCTTTTTCCAGCAGGCATCATGGGGATTAAAGGGAAACCTTTTCCTGGGAATGGCCTTCCTCTGGAAACTGCCCAAAGACAAAAATCCAACCTGGAACTCTGCTGGGAAGAGATCAGATGGTCTGGCTGTCAAACTCTGGCTCCCAGACACAGGCAAAAGAGCTGTTTTCTGAGGGAAGAGGGAGAGAAGCAGGAGATGGAAGAAGGCTCAGAAATTCATTACCAGTTTCCCTGTTTGTCAGCTCAAGTGATTCACTGAAGCAGCATCTCACAGCCCAGGGAGGGCGTTCACAATTAAACAGATATTGAACTGAATTCCATGAAATATGCATATTGTTTGCTTTCTAAAAAGCTGTTTAGATCAGACCATGAAAAGACCAGAAATTGGGAATTAGATCAACAATCACTCTCCAAGTACCCTCTGATGAGCCCCGGGTGGATGTGGAACAAAGGGATAGTCTGGAGGAGCTCTAAAAGAGGCAGGAGAACCGGAGACACTCTCTGCTGGTGAGAAGCAGGTCCAAAGCTCTCTGAACCAGCTGAAGATCAAGTTTTCCTCAAAAAACATATTAATGCTGCAGAGAAATCACACCTACACTGTTCATAACGCTGGCATCAGCAAAGTCACAAACGGGATGTCTCAAAAGATGCACAGTGGCAGTTTTTACAAGCTCCAGAGGCAGAGCAAGACTTTGGGGAGCCCAGGAGCTGTGGAAAAACCCACAGGCTGGGGAGAAAGGCCACCCCAGCCCCACTCAGTGGTAGAACATGATCCTCCTTGCAGAGGTAGTGCCACCCCGACCCCAACACCCAGACTACCTTCCCCTGCTGTAGCGGGGAAGATCGAGGTTGAGGAGATGGGGAGCTCTTCTCCCAAATAATTTTGGGCAGGGGAGTGGGTTTCCATCCCTAATTAGGACGAGTCGCCCCCCCTCACAGGCTCAACACTTCACACCTGCAGCCTTGCACATGGCAGGGTTTGGAGCAGGAAACCTATGGCACAGACGTGGGCACATCCCTCCCCTGGTGCACATCCTCCCCGAGGTTCAAAGGGAGCATTCCCGGGACTGCAGTTCCTGACAGGCTGTCTCCCACTCCATGGCTAATAGCTCATTGTTTGTATTCATGCACGAGGAGTAAATTCTTCATTATTGCAGAGATCTGACATGTACAAACAATTGGAGTAAATTGATTGTATTTTCCAAATCATCACACAGGCTCTAATTCTATCTGCAAGGCGCACTAATTTGCACTAGAATTGCCTCCTAAATTAGGAATTAGAGCTTTTGACAGAGAAGAGCAATGACTGTCCTTGTGTTGCAAGGCTGGTGGGGGGGAGGGTGCAGGTCCCTTCCCAGTTCTCACCAAAGAGAGCTCTTTTTGTGTCCCCTCAGGGTGTACTGAAGTGTGGTGAAGGAAACAGCCGATTAAAGGATCTTCCAGCGTTTTTCAGAGAGGTGTTTCATTGGCTTAGATGCACGTTTAAAGGGGACAAAGTATTTAACTGTTCTATACCCAGAGCCCACCTTTTCCCGTGGAGGAAACTGGGACTCCCCCGATCCCCTTGAAAACTGGACACAGAAGGATTTGCACATCTTGAACGAAGATGCTCAGTACAGAGCAGCACTGAATACCAAATCTCAAAACACCCAGAAAGTGTATTTGTTCCTGCTGGAAGCAGAGGACAGGGTGCACTGTGCTCTTCCAGACATGAGGTCATCCGTGCCAGCCCCTGAGGGTAAAATGCACCCGCTCATCTGGATGGAAGAGAGACTAAATCATTAAGTTAACTTGAATCATGCAGCCAAAAAGCATCTCTGTCTCCAGGAAGGGAAAGGATCAGGGTGTTCTGCATTTCCCAAAATGCCAGGCGCAAGGTGTGTTTCTTGGATGTTGCTCTCACTGCCTGAAACACAGCAAAACTCACCCTGCTTCCAGTCCTCGCTCCGGGAGGGGGAAAACAAATACTGTGCTGGATGTCAGTCAGATTGCTAAGACAGGGAACACCAGGGAAAAATATCAGCTGAATATACAAGGCTTAACACTCAGGTCACTCTGTGAGCAGTGGAGCCCCAGAACTCTGAATTTCCCATGGAAATGAATGGGGTTTAGGCCCTGTTTTCCAGCGAGCTCACAGAGCAGCTTCTCCTCTTCCTGGGACAGTTCCAGTGTCTCCCACGCAGACCCTGGTTTCTTACAAGGGTGACCTTACACTGCAACCCCCAGTGCTGGGATTAACATCCTTTTCTCTCCCACCTGTGTTTCCAAAACCTATGGAAATACAGGATTCTGCCAGGCCCTTTGGGGCATAAAAATAACATCCTCATCGAGTCGTCTTGGAGACTGACACACGCTGGAGAAATTGGTTGGGAATTTGCAAATGGTTCGAAAGCTCAGAGGGCCAAAGACAGTGGGATCTCAGAGGCCCTGTCTTGTTTGCAAACCCAAGGAAAAACCATCTCAGAGGAATAAATATAATTATCACCACAGGCCAGAGAACTCTCACAACTTAGGCTGGACCTGACACAAAGGAATAGATAAATAATGGAGAGGGAAGGGGGAAGCCAACACTGCATCTCTCAGATATGCAAAACCACCCAGTTAAACCCCAGGGAGACAGAGAGCTGCCTTTGTACAGGCATGATTAAAGACAAAACAAACACTACTGAGTTTTCTCTCCTTTGCCTTTCAACTCCAGCAATTACAGGAACTTAACCCGAAAGCACACTCTGTCTGCAAGCAGCTGATCTACAGAACTATGCGTGTTCTTGATTTCCAACTGGGGTGATCATGGAGTCTCAGTTCCTACATTGCTGGATGACAGCACTGATGGTTTCTTTCTCTTCACAATAACCCAAATTTCCAGGGAGGAATGACAGAGCCATGGAATCAACACCTGAGGTCAGTGGTAGGACTGCCAAAGCATTACCACTCTGGCAACATCCCTCTAGGACATGCACTAAGTCACTCATACCCTCAGATGAGCCAAGGCAGTAATTTAGGAAAGGAGGAATTTCACCTCTGAAGAGAAAGTTGAAGTCTGACTTTGGTCCTGTGCCACCCACAGCCTTTCTTCAAGATCATCCTGAGCAAGCACAGATCGGCCCCAAATTTCTGTGCGGCAACCGCACCGCGATTCCCATACCCAACTTCATGCAACAAAGCACACTCAAAAGAAGTATTTTCCTGGCATTTAACCTTTTTTTGATCTTTGGAGGGTGTATTCCCAAGGTTTTTCCCCTCACAAAGAACCGATGCTCACTAGGCAGAAGACAAGGAGTGAGGGGGGAGAGAAAGCAGCACACTGAGAAACAAATCACAGAATGGAAAATTATGCAATTCCAGGAACAAGAGCTTTCCGTGAGAAAACAAACTGCACAGGTGACGTGGATGAGAAGCCAGGATTGTGGATCACAGTCCAGCAAGCGAGTACTGGAGTGCCTGGGACAGTGGGGTGCTCTCGGGGAACAGGAGAGAGGCAGGATGCACTGCCCTAACTTTTGTTAGAACACTCCTTACCCTGTCTCCCAGAGTGCACAAATGCAATATAATATCCCCAAACACGTCCATAAGCATAACTGTAAAGGTAAGGGATTATTATGGGGTGTTTACGACCCTGCATCCCTTTGATTCTGCAGGCACAGCCTCTCCCATTGTTCTGGAAACGTGGTGGGAGCTGTGCTGGGGGGAGCTGCTGCAGCTGCAGCACACTCAGAGACACCCATCCTTGCTCTCCCTCTTATGAGAAGGAAAATTGGCCCTTGCAAAAAAACAGCTGTTATTTGTTGTTTTCGGGGTGGTTGTTGGTTTTGAGCTCCTTATTTGGAGCTATTATGATGAGTTTGCCTTCCCATCCCACTTAACTGAATTACCCAGAGTTTCTGTTGCCAGTCCTCTGGTGGAGATGCCCTGAGCTGGCACAGGGGCTGCTGCTGCCCTCCCCTCAGGCACACCTTTGGCAGGAAGGAGGAGGCTGAGGCCAAAATTGCTATCCCAGCGATTTCTGCACAGCAGAAGGGGAAGAATTTACAACCACCCTAAACGCCAACTTTACCAAAGAGCAGTTTTCCACAAGGTCAGTCAGCACTTGGGCCAAAGGAACACCTTTAACAACTGCTAATACCAAAGGCTTTGGGGTAAAGCTGCACAGCATTTGGTGTGCAGACAGAGCCTAAACTGCCTCCACAGAAAACCCAAAATATCAAAGCCAAGGCCCTGCTCTTCACAAAAGGGTATGGGGGGAAAAAAATGCAGCTTTGCCTTACACTGCAGGACAAAAATACAGCCACAGTTTTCCTTCCCAAATGGTCTTTTTTTTTTTTTTTTTTTTTAATAAAACCACCTCATCCATTTCATAAAAGCAACTCATTTTAAAATAGCACTACTTTGGCATTAAAAATGTCTCCCCTTCACAAAACACCACCGCTACATTTTTAATATAATAGCAGTTCATACTGTCTAGAAATATGCTGTAGCTTATATTTAAAGGGATATTAAAAATGTTTCCAAGACACAGCTGCTATTCAAAGCCATCCTTCTCCTTTTTCTCCCCAAGTAGGGGATAAAAAAAGCTTTTAAGAAACCCACAGAGAATAACAAAGGGTGATTTCTAAGGCACAACTGTTACCCACTTTTCAGGCAGGGTTATACAAATCATCTGTGTCCAACCCAGCAGAAGGTGGAGGTGTGGAGTTCCAAGCTCAGATAGTTTGATTTCCTCTCTGTAGTTCAGTTCCTGGGATGTCCACCCGGATTACTGATGGTAATTGGCACTTTCACATGGGGTTATATCAACAAATAAGAACCAAATTCGAATTCCAGGCCACACACAAAAAAAGCCAGACAAGTGAAATCTCAGGTCCTGATCCTGCAATCAGCCTCCTGCACCCAGACCCTACAATCAGTCTCCTGCACCCAGACCCTACACAAACTTTAACATTATGCTGACAGCCACTGGCAGACACACACACACACATTTGGCTGGAAACCACAGTCTATTCTTTACTTTCCTAAGGAGCAGGATGTTTCATTAACTGAAAGCGAGTCATTAAGGGGGAGGTGGTGGGGGGAAGAAGAGATAAGAAATGGGAAATCCAAAATAATTTTGTTCATTTTCCAATAGCGCTGCGATCACTCAGACGCACTGCAAAACACGGAATAAATAGATGTGGAAATGAGAGACTTACCCTGTGCTGCCAGCTGGCTGCAGAACTCCTGGCTGCTGACAGCAGTGGCAGAGGCTGGTTGTTTCTCTGCTCCTGGTCATGGTCAATCCACGTGTCCAAGACAATTCCTGCTATTGTCACAGGACTGCTGCTCCCTATCAGCCTCAGGCCCCTTCATGTAATATTTCTCACGCACACATTAGAAGCTTCAGCTCCTCCAGACTTCTAAGAAATAACCCCTTTGGGAAAGCTCCTTTCTACCTGGGAAAGCTCCTTTCCCTGGAACTAAACCCTGTCCTTGTCCACAGCCCACTCAGCTCCACAGGCATTCCCAGGTTTAACTCCCGCAGCCTGCGCCAAACCTGGAACTCTGGTTCTATTATTTTAGCCATCCCACAGCACTTTGGCTCAGTCTTTTCCAGGTGCAAAGTCTCTCCAAGCCACGCAGGAGCAAGTGCTCGAGGCCCAGGGAGTCGGGTGATGTCTGCAGGGAGCTCTGGGGCACAAGGAAAGGGAAGCTCCACCTGTTATCAGCAGAACCAATTTACTGTGTCTGTAGATGGGGCGTTGTAAACACACAGGGAAGGGTAAATTTAACCACTCTGCACCTGTGAGAGTAGCAAGACTTACCAAGGGGGCGAGGGGGAATCAGCCAACTGGCAGCTCTTTGCACCATAAATCCCCGTGTCCAGAAGGTCCCTAACCTTGCTCACGTCCCTCTTCCCCTCTGGGGAGTTGGCACAGCTCAATCTCATCTCGTGTCTCACCTGCTGGGGAGTCCCTCAGGAAGCACCAGCCAGGCTTTCCCTCACCCTGCCATAGAAAACAGGGAGGCAGGGATCACTGCTGCACAGCTAAACACCTAAATGCTTCTCCCCAGATCTTATCTCTTTGTTTTCGACGGGAGGGGGCCGTAGCTGGATCCACTGATATTTACTTTCCCTGTGGGTTCGACAGGGAGCAGAAAGCAGGGAAGTGGTTTGCCTGAGGCAGCAGATTTGAGTCAGCAGCAGGATGAAAACCTGCCTGTGACCCTCCACGGTTTAACGATCCCCACCTGACTGTGCCACCCCTTGCCTGGTCTGCAGCAGGTTTGTACCCCAGCACCGTCAGTTTGTTGGTTTTAAACGAGGTGAGTTTACACAGCAGTGGGAAAGAAAATATTTATAGAAAGGGACGGAGAGTTTGCCAGGTGGGGATTCTGCACTGACTAGGCAGGGGTGTGGAATTTCTTGGAGCCAGATGAGCATTTGAGGAACTGGAAGGAGCGTTCATTAGCTGGCCAGGTGCATTCCCAGGCAGCAGAAATGTTTCCCTTCAGATCAGCAAATCACACATTTTGCAGCAGGATTAGTTGATGCCTTTAATGATAATGTAAGAAGATTATGCTTTCCCTTTCTCTTCACCATTCAAAGCTCTTAAATACAGAGAGCCAGTGATATTTCTTGAAATATCACTGTGGAATTACCACTCTCCTCACACAGAAAGCTGGAAAGGCCATCAGAGTGCAGCAAGGGTATTTGCCTTGAATATATTCATACAACAGCTCAGCAAGAGAAAACAGGAGCAGATGAATGTCTCAGATCACATCTCCACCGAGGCCTGGTACAATGACAGTGCTCAGGAGATTACTGATGCTCTCCCTGATGGAGACCTGAGATATGGCTCCATCCAGACACTGCTTTTTGGGATGCCTGGGGGCCATCAGAGCCAAGGCTGAGGAAAAGGGCCACTGATCATGGGAACTGGCAAGCAGGGGAACCCTCCTCTGCATCACACAAGCTCTGTCCCTAACAGCTTCTCCTTACGGAAGGGTTTGTAGCTTTAAGCTCTGGTATCCAGGGGATATTTATATTGGGAGATGCAAATTAAGGAACATTTCTCTAACACAGAAAACTCTAATTAGCAAATAGTCCATCCAGGCTCCGTTAAATATTTAAATGGACTAAAAGAGCTGAGCGGGTCTTGGAAATTGAGCTGCAGCATTTTTTTTTAAGATCAGGAGGTCTCCCCTTTCAAAGTTTAGGTGACAGGGGAGCCAGAAAAGAGCCAAAGGGAATAAAGATGAAACCAAAAATGCGACAGAAAATTGGCAGTGGCTGGGAGGGGGAAGCTTTCTATGAATTAAGTGATTCAACTCAGGTCCTGTTAAACTTCTCCCAGGCTCTGATCCCGTTCCTGAGGAACAGGAGAGCATTGCACTTTGAGCACCCACGACTGGGGATTTCTTGTGCATCCCCATTCCCGATTTGTCACCTGCCTTGCCAGGGAAAGGCTGGATGGCACACAGGGAGTGTTCCCTCTGGGCAGGTACCCTTAATTAAAACCTTTCCTGAGAGATAAAGGGCTGATTCAAGAAAAATTTCCCAGGACTTCTGTCTTAGGCTGAGCCTGAGCCTCAAAGTGGTGGTGGGACAGTTTGTAGCTCAGGAAACATCCAGCCCTTTCCAGCACTTGGTGTGAGCACATCCAAAATACCAAGACAAGAGCTGCTTATGGTAAACTTAAGAGAAGGAGAGAAATTTTACCTTTCTCTGTGTTTTGAACCTACTTTTACAATCCCTTACTTTTAATTAAAGCCTGGGGGATGACGCACAGGTGAAGAAAGGCCTTGATCTTTATAGGACTGCAGAGTTATTGCCAAAGAATAAGTTTTAGTTGTAAAGAATTCTTTTGGTTTCACCCCTCTGAGATTCCACAGGCCTCTCTCAAGATGTCAGTATGGATTTGTGAGGCAGACAAACAGGAGGTTTTTAAAGGCCGTGGGACAGACACAGAGCTGATGCTGTTGGTTCCCGTGCACCCCAAGCCCCTGAACCCAGGAGGGGAAGATCCTTTTATGCCTGTACTTCACAATCCACGGGAATCCAGTAAAAGGGAGCCTGAGAAAAGGGTTTCCTGGATAGAAAGCGCACAGACACACTGGAAAACGAAAGGCTGAGGGTGCTTTGATGATTCCTGTTTGCATACTGCCCACAGTGCAGACCTGCACGAAGGCAACACTGCACTCCTGAAAGACTGGGGCAAAGCAGGATGTAAAGGGACAAAGGGCTGTGTTTCCTCTTTCATGCAAACCTGTGTCAGTCAGAGGGCTTTGATTTCCTTGCCTCCCTGGACGCTGGGATTTCAGAGCTGTGACCGTGTTTTCACTGATGAACGGAAGGAACTGCTCCTTCTCCGAGTTTTCTTGGAGGCACAGGCTGAGCAAACTCACAGAGGGTTGTGGATACAGCGAAGAGGGAGCTACAGCTAAAAAAAGAAGAAGAAGAAAAAAAAAAGAATTGTTTCTAGTAGAGCATCTGGAATAAACCCAAGCTCAACAAAGGGATATAATTTCTGGGAACCAGACTGGTTTATATTTGATTTCATATCATTCATCTTCCCCGTTGCTGCACCTCCACCCATGTGTTTCTGCTGCTCCCTGAGCCAACAGAACGAATAAAAATCCCAGGTTGAGCCTTTATTAGCGTGTGTAATGCAAGTCAAGCTGCTTTGAACATCCTCTTGTTGGGTATTAATGCAGCATGCCATTTGTTACACGAGTATTTTGCTGTGGCAGACAGAAAGTGACATTTATGGGTCTATCATGAGAATGAATTTCACCATCCATTAAAATGATGTACAGGTAAACACTCCATTCATTTTAAATCCATGGGCTTTGGTTCTTTCTCTGCTCTGGTGGATGGCTCCATCAATACAGCTACTATTAGCCAAACTATTTGCTGGGAAGTGAGAACGACTGAAAAATGTTACAGGCTTGTAATTAAAGGGATTGTAGCTTGAAGGGAGAGCACAGGAATTAAAGTTCTCGGTGAACTCTCCTCCTGTGGATCTGTGATGCATCTCTGGAGCTGGAAAGGCTCTGTCCCGTTCCATCACGAGGAGACACCTCACGGCTCCACCACCCACCACAGCCAACGCAGCACCAGGAGATTTACAAAATACATCTACAATTCAAAGTAAAAAAAAAAAAAAAAAAGTGTCAGTGTCTGGAAAATCTATAAATGTGACAGAACAATGGATTCAGAAACCTGTCTGTGGGGTGCAGCCACTGAAGGAAGACAAGAGAGCTGTTGGCACTTTGAAGCTGTCACTTTGTAGGGCAGGTTGGTGTTAATCAGCCACCGTGCCCCACCCAGGAGGTGACCACCGCTGAAGGGGAAGCTCTAAAAACAATGCATTGCCACGTTTTCAAAGCCTCTGCTCGAGAGGAGGCACATGGTGTAAGTTTTCTAGAGAACTGCTGTGAGAAATGAGGCAGGTAGAAAGCAAGCGTGCTCGAAATGTGAGCCACGTCCCCTGGAAAATGAAGTACTGTTGTTTATCCACTGTAATTGTAGAAATTAAGGTAATAACAATTACAATTAAGTGACTCATATGTACTACTGTGCAATTAATTTAGGCTCAGAGGCAATGTTATTGTGTATTAAATAAAAGGCAAATGATGATATATCGGGTTGTCTGTGTGGTTCAGGCGCTTGCGCTGCTCGTCTGGACCCAGCACCAGCCCATCTGCAGGGCCACGTGCTGCTCGGGGACCTGTGCTCGGGGAACAGGTCACGCTTCCTCTGACGCCACATTAAACCTGGCTCTGTCCTTCGGTGCTTTTTTGCAAAGTCAGGTTGTTCATCTGGCTCTCCTGGGCCAGTGCCAGCCCGGCGGGAGCTGCGCTTGGTCTCTCGGAGCTTCCCTCCTGTCTGTTCGCCAGCGCTGTCCTTTTGGAGTGCGTTCCTAAGCTCCGCTTTAGGAGTTCCGAGCAGAATGCTGGTGGCCTCCCCGAGGGGTATGAGTCACATCTGGAGGCCCTTTGTTTGGTTTGAGACGTGGCATTAATTAGTCAGACTCCTCAGGGTTGAATTATCTCCCCGAGTGCTCCAGCAGGAGCTGTGGCACTAATTCCGCACCACACGGAGCCAGGAGTGAGGTCCCAGTGATGCCAAGGCTCCTCCTCTCTCCAAAGAAAAGCCACTTCTCTCAGCTCTTTCCTGACAGAGTGGAGCAGCTCAGTGACAATCACAGGAGTTCTGCTCTCAGGATGAATTGTTCCACACCTACTTGTTGCATTTATGTGAAGCATTTTTTACTGCGAGGCAGCAACAAGGAGGTTTTGTGAGTATTTTGAGCCACTGAATCTCTAATCCTCTCTGTCAGCTGTTAACTATTAAATTGCTGGCCCTCGCCATCAAAACACGGTTGTTCACAGCAAAATGTGTGTCCAGCCCCACAAATCAAAAGAGAATGAAACATTCCTGTGTCTCTTTTTTAATTCTAATGGCTGCATTTCCACGGTATAAATATTTCTAACTTGGGTCTATGATTTACTGCCTGCAGTCTCCTACTCATCCACTAAAAAGGAGAGAATTCAGAAGCTATGGCAGGAAAACTTCAAAGAAAGAAATATCTTCCTTTTCACGATAATATTCTTAAAAATAGGTGTAAAAAAAGAGTATAGAAAAATCAATGTAAAAAAAATTATTTCTAAGTAGGATTTGTTATAAAATACTCCTTGAGGCATCAGCAGGTCTAGTATTCCCATAAATATGTTTTCCATAATCAGTCAGTATTTAATTAACACCCAGAAACTGCCTGACAGAATCTAAATGGAATCTTTGAGACACTTAATTTGGAAAGTGTGGCTGAAATGCATTGGAAATGGTTCTCCTGGCCAGTTGTTTCTCTCCCACAGATGCAAAAGCTTTATCTCCTGGGCAGCTTGTCTGTATGAGCCTGGGAAACCTGAAAAGCTACAATTCACTTTCAAAGTGGATCTGTTTAATTCATCCTCCTCTTTCTTTCAATTACAACCCCTTCCCTGAGGAAAGGAAGCTGAAGAGAACCTGTTAGAAACGAGGAGTCAGAAAGCAATAGGATATTTCCCCAAAAAACTGCCTTAGGAATAATGGCTGAAACTGCACAGCTCTTGTTCTATCAGGCAAATGAATTATTTTCAGAGTAGTCCTCACTCTCTCTGCTAATTTCTGCTCATATTCATTTTGACATCTGTGTCTTCAATGCCTTTGTCTCGGCCAAGCTTTTCCTTTGATCTCTTTAGTAGCAGGGGGCCTCGGGAAGGGTATTTTTTATTAAAAAATATGCCCTGGAAGATGTTCCATTGCAAACCCAGCCCTGGTGTGGCAATTGCTGCCTCCCAGTTTGCTGAGCAAGGGCTAAAACACGACACTTCCCTGCAGGCTGGGAGAGATTTCCTAGAATTTGCAGCAGGGGGGGAAAGAGGAGGGTTCAGTTTGTCTGCCAAATCCCGCTAAAAATCCACCCTGCCAAAGGTACTTTCTCTCCCAGTGGGTAAAACCAAACACGAAGGGTAAGCAGAGGGCAAGTTTAGCTCTCCCCTGCACACTCCCACAGCCTCCAGAGGTTGGGCTTTCAAAGGTTTCCCATTCACTGGTGGCATGTTTTTTCCTTCTCAGGCCACAGTGGATTTTTTCCTTTCTGTCCCCCTCCCCCTTAATTTGCACAGGCGTTCCCATGGGATTTGTCGTCCTCACGCACAGGTACAAATGACCCAGAAAAATCTCGCGTTTCTTCCTGGATTCTCGCCGTCTCTCGCAAGTTATGACCTGAGCGAGGCACTTGAGGCAAACCAGGTTATTCTCTAGTACTTGGTGACTCCAGCTGCTGTGGAAAACTCACATTTCAGCTGGGGAGGGCTGGGAGGAGGGAGGAGATGCAGCAGGAACTGTGGGCACTGAGGAACTGCAGCAGGGTCAGCACAGGGGACAGAAGTGCCAGCTGACCTGGATGCAGCACTGACCCTTAAACAGAAGGATTTCAGAGCTCCCCCCTGGGCTGTGGCAGCTCTTTCCTGAATGATGCTGCAAAAATGGTGGTGAATGGTGAGCTGAGGGGTCCTTCCCTGAGGGACAGTGGGATTGAATCCCTGGCACACCAAGGCGGCGTGGCTGAAGTTTCCCTTCCCACAGCTCAAGGGGGTGACACAAGTCTGAAGAGAATCAGCCCCTTCCAAGCCCAGAACCACAGAACCATTAGGGCTGGAAAACACCTCCGGGATCATCAGGCACAGCCCTTGACCGATCACCACCTTGTCAACCAGAACCAAGTGTCACACTATTGGCTCATTATTTCAGCTCTGTGTCAGCAGAAATTCTTGTAACTGGGAAAAAGACCCTGCTCTGGAGAGCATTTGGAATTCTGGGTCCGTTTCCTGTTGAAAGCTTGGCTGATTTCCCACCTCATCTGCGATTTTCAGTGCTCACAACCCGCGCATCAAAGTTCCTCACAGTGTGGCCCCAGCAGAACATGTTTCACTCTTTGGTCAAGGTCCAGAGAAGCTGCTCAAGGTGCCAGGGGTTAAAACAATGTGGAGGGTGTTCTCCTCACACGAAGTGCCCCGGTGGCTGTCCCAGCCCCTCCACAGATGCCACCTGTCGGAAAAGCAGGCCCAGCACACCTGGTGGCTGGTGCTGAGCTGTTTGCAGGCAGCTGCGCTCAGCCCACGGTCCCCGCTGCAGACAAGGGAGGTTTGCAAACGGCTTTGAATTCCCCCAGCCACACTGGATGCAGCTGTGGTCGGATTGCAGCTGATTGTAATGGACACGAGATAATTTACACATTATGAAGATTGGCTGACAATGAAGAATGATTGTTTTTTAGCCTGTGAAGGAAGGGTTTGAGAAACTGCCATTTCTTTATTTCTTTTTTTTTTGTTTTTTTGTGAGGCAGAGGCATTCATTGCCGTTCACAAAATGGCTACGAAGAAGAAGAAGGCAGCATCAGCTGAAAGGAAATTATCCTGGGGAAACTCAAGCTGGCCATGTGTGCTTTTCCACTCTTTTTTTTTTTTTTTTTGGCAGCAGGATATGAGACACACTGCTCCGAGCTCCGAGCATCTCCTGCCACTGGAAGCAAAGTCAGGACTAATCTCAGCCCGTGGGCTCAGTTTGTCTGCAGATCTTGTTCTCCTACTTAGCAGAGCACAACAGAACACAGGCTAAATGTCCAACCCAAGCTGTTCACAACACTGCTCCGAGCTCGGAGCATCTCCTGCCTCTGGAAGCAAAGTCCAACCTAACCCCGGCCTGTGGGCTGTTTGGCTGCGGAGCTTGTTCACAAACTTAGCAAAGCACAACATAAAACAAATGTCCAAACCAAACTTTCCCTAGCTAGGGACAGAAGGGGAAAGCACTGGCACAGCAGCATCCAGACCAAGGGTACAGAGGTGATGTGGCAGTTCTGAATGCTGGGCGTTTATTGTTAATTTTAGAGGTAGGACTTCAGCTCCTCCCAGTCCACTTCTTCAGCAGTCTTGAATCACCTGAACAGGTAGGAACATAGCAGGAACCATCCTCTCCCTGTGGCCTGGCTATTCACAAAAAAATAAAGCATGCATAGGCAGTGAAAGAACCGAGAAAAATGGCTCAGAAAGTGCCTCTACAAAGATCCTGCCAGACAAGGCAGCCTCTGAGATGGGAACGTGGTGTGTCCAAGGCCATGCCAGGGTCAGTGTGTTCCTGCCTCACTCAGTGATGGAAGCACCCAGCATCTGCCAGGGCCGGGCCCAAACACCCTGTCTAAAAGACAAACAAAAAGCTGAAGCTCCAGAGGTGCCAAATCACACTTGTATGACAGAAAATGCAACCTCACCACTAATTAATTCAGTTCTGCAGAGCATTCCAAGACTCTTACATAAAAAGTTCCAAATAAAGCCAAAGCATTGTTAACAAAATGTTCAGTCTTTTTGCAAATTAATTAATTTGTGATATTTCCTTAATGACAAGCATTATCTAATGAAACAAACACACCAGATCAAACAGACGCATCCTCTTCAACAGCTAATCCAGCGAGAGGGAGTGATAGGAAAATGTCTTTAGGGTTTAGCAGGGGAATAGCAAACAAACAGGCAATCACATATGTTTCATTTCGTTTAATATCTGGTATCTGTGTGTGAATAAACATTTTATATCACACCTTTTGATGGCTGCCACAACAATATTTCAAAGAGAGGGCTCCTTCTTCACAGGAAACGTGGAAGTTGCTCTTCTGCGAGGAGAGGGAGATGAAAGACAGCTTTGCAATGTAGTTCCAGCACAGCCCCAGACCTTTTGAACCGTTAGGATTTATATGTCATTAAATAATTAACTCAATGATGCATGAGAGAAAGTAATGTGACTCTCTGTAAAAGACCTCAATTAATTGCTTTCATTGCAGCAGACACCAGGTCCTCGTGATGAGATATCAGCGAGGTGAACTTTGTTTCAGAGATTGCCTTTTAAATGCAGTCATAAAAAAAGTGAAAAATGACTCCTTCAGATAAGACTTTTGTTTGCTGGGGTGTTTTTTTGTGTGGCAGTGTCTTTGCCTTAAATTAACTGACATAATCAGATGCCAAGCTCGGAGCCTTGCCCTTGCGCTGCACCATTCCCTTTGTTCTGTTCTCTCTCTCCTCATGAATTCTAGGGATAGTAAAAGGCATAGCAAGGCATGTCTGAACTATGGATTTTTAATTAATTTATCTGCTGTCTTTTATCTTTCAGTATTCACAAGGTGGTATTAGCAATTTGGTTTAAACTGCCTGCTGCATTCTGCCACCTCTCCTGGGATTATCCTGTAGTCTAATAGGATATAATTCCTGACTGTGTCAACCTCTCTGTGCTTTATTTAATCCCAGTAGTTTTATTTAGACTTTTCTGCATTACCCTTAAGACCCTTCCTATCCTGGTACCCACAGCCTTTCCCAGGCTGGTCCTGCAGAAGAGGGACTGGAAGACTCAAGTCTTGGACTCAGCCCCCAGGGCATCCCACTACACTAAATTAAATTGCTGGACGAGCAATTGGAGTAGAAACAGAGAACAGTCCACAACCTACACTCTGACCTGAGCTCTGACAAGCCTTGGGGCAGCTCCAAGGTCAGGATTTCAGCTAAATTTAGAGTAGGGCTGTGTCTTATTCTCCCAGCCTGTTGCAGATTCAAAGAGTGGGGCGAGAACTGCTAATGGTAAAAAAGCAGCAGTGGAATATCCACTAGTTTAGGATTCTGGTGACAGGTCTTCAGCTGGAAGGGAGCATTCCCAATCCCAGCTTTACCATGGGTGGAAATGAAGTCACTTGGCAGAATGGCTTCCCAGCACAATTCGTGTGCCAGTGCCCAGGCTCTTCCCTCAGCTCACGGTGAGATAACCTGCACTTAACCTCGGGGGAAGATTAGGATTGTACGATCCAGATGGGGCTATTTTAGCCAGGTTGCCGCTTCATTATTTAAAAGGTTAGGAAAAAAAAAAAGAAGGTAAGAAAGAAAAAAAGGGACTAAAGTGGTGCCATCTGCTCAGGATGAGGTGAGAAGAATTCTGCCAGCATCTTATGCTCAGCCCTGTCCGCTGGGCTCACGTGGGTATCCATTCCCACTTAATTACACACTGTCACGGCGCTGCTGCTGCCTTGGAACGGGCACTCCAAGGCAGGAGAGTGGCTGCAGAGAACTCTGCTCTGCTCAGCAGATGGCCCTGCCTTGGCCAGCAGGGGACCCGCGGTGGCGATGCCGAACGGATGCTCCCTGCCCTGCTGCCAGCAGCTCCTGCTGAGAGGGTCAGGCTTTGCAGGCTGTCAGAGGCCCTGGAGCTCTCACCACTGGGAAGGCTGGTCCACGTTACAACCTCAAAACAAACAGCTTCCCAGTTTGTGTGAGGAAGCACAGCGGGTGCTGCTTCTGCCGGGGATGCTGCGGCAGGAAAAGAGGCAGAGAAAAGCTGACCCTGTGAGATTTTTGCACAGACAAGGAGGACACCAGTGTCGGCTTTCTGCTCCCAAACTGGAGGTGGCTGCAGGGCAGAGTGAGGAGGAGGAGGCCCGTGGCTCGGGTTAGAACGAGAATTTCAGAGCTGGATGTCCCTGTGGCACAGCATTCACCTGAGCTGGGGGGATACGCGTGAAAAGACAAATGCTCCGTTTGTTCTTCAGGGCTCAGAGTTTTCAGCTGCTCCCAACTCCACAACAGAAGACAGATCCTGACCTTCTAGGAAGTGTGTACAGCCAAGCAGAGGTTGTTGTCCCACCCTGGCTCTGCTGGCAGGAGGCACTGTCAGGTCAGGAGTGAGAAAGTCATCCTGTGACTACCAGACAGTCACCACTCACTTCCCACAGTCTCTGCTGCTGTGATAAAACGACTTGCAAAGACAAAAATCACCTTGATCATGACAGTGGAAGAAAAGGGTGCAGCTAATGGGCTCTTAATTGGGTGGGATTGACAGGCAGTTGAGGTTCTCCCTTCTCCAGGCTTTGGAAACCACAAGGAACGGACTTCCCATGCATCCAGTGACATCAGTGGTCTTCATAAGGGCTGCTTGGAATGAGCCTCATTAATGTTTTCCTTGCTATAATCCATCATCCCTTCAACAATGCATTTCTGACAGTTAATTAGACTCCACGGAGTGGAATAAGTAGTGTCGTGTTTGGAATTATAATCCATTACTGAAAAACCCATCATATGAGGCACATCAGCAGCCCAAGCTCTTGGACATCTTAAGCAGTTTTTATTCCAAAAGGCTTGGTAAACTGTGCTTAGTAAATTCTGCAGCGTATTTGCCAGTGGCTTCATTACAAAGAGGAGCCAGGAATCCAAGGCCACCTGTTCATTAGCAAAGCCCCAAATAAATAAACCCATAAATCAGTTCGGCCCTTCAGCATGAAGATGAACCCCAGGTGTCAGTGCCTACCCTTGGGCGACACTCAGGACGTGAGAGATGAAATCCTTGTCCGGGTGAGGCCTGTGGCAAAGTTCCTGCTGACTTCAGTGGGGTCGGACTCGACATGAGAAATCATTTGCACAGTCTATACCACAGGAGGGAAAAGGCTGCAGTAATGACCTGCTCTATCTGGATTACCTGGAACTTTTGTGTTTTGGAAGGCTGCTGTTATTTACTGGGGATGCAGAAGAAAACCAGGAATTTGGGAGTGGCTTCTAAGCACAGCTGTGATAAAAAAAAATGATCACATTGAGTAACACTAATAATATTGAGGTTGAATTCATAATGTTAGTGATATTCATAATATCAGTGATATAATTATCGGTGATAATATTAGTGGCTTGCCTAGACTTGTCTAAGCCAGGAGAGCTCAGCAAGGGAAGTACTGTTAAAGAAGAGGACAGAACTGGCTGTGTGATGGATGGTCTGAGGCAGGAGAGATCTTCTTCCACAAGTATTTTCCTGCAAGTGCTCAGGTGTCCACTTGCTTCAGACATGCAACAGTGCTGCTACCGTGAGACCCTGAGCACAAGCACACTGGTTTTACAGCTGGCAGTCACACCAAGTGTGACAGGGACAGCATCAAGTTTGAACAGACCTAGGCCACTGCTTTCCACAGCTGGCATCATTTCCCTCTGTCTTCCCGCTCTTAATTGGTTTTTAATTTACTGCTTATCGAGGCTGCATTTGAAAGATGTCCCAGACCTCTCTGGATGCAAATATTCTGCACACGGCCGTGAATCCTCTGTTTGGAAGGCTCCTACAGCCAGCTGGAAGGATCCTCATCTTCAGATGTGAAAAGGGGAGCCGGTGCCTTGACCTTCTCACCCAGCCTGTCGCTGTCCGTGTGCTGAACTGCAAACAGGGGCGAGGGAGCTGCCCCAAGGGCACAGAGCTCGGCAGCCTGGCTTTTACCGAGCCCCAGGCGTGGCTCTGCCAAGGACACGGCTCCTGCTTCCAGGGCTGAACTGGATTGCTGTGAGACCCTGGGCAAACCACTCGGGAGAAGCAGGGCTCTCCAAGATCAGCTGTGTGAAGATGAGATGAGCAATCCCTGTGTCTGTCCGTGGGCCAAGCCCAACATGATTTTAAACTGCGGTGCTTTTCTCCTTCAAAGCTCTCCGTTCCCCGAGGCAGCGATGCTCCACCTGTGAATGCAGCCCATATATCACAGGGAGACAATTTTCTGGGCAAAAAGCCCGCTTCTGATGTCCCTCTTTCTAAATGGTCCCTCAGGTGTCAGAGTAAATGAAGTGTCATGGTGAACCACAATCCTCCCTCCTGCTGCATAACGAGCCTGTTTGTTTAGAAGAGCAAATAGCAGCAGCCACCCCCAGCAGCCTCTTTCTGCAAAGTGCTCCTTGAATCCAGACAGGGAGCAGGATGAAGGCTTTCCCACTGCACAGGGGTAGTTTAGCTGATCTGTGCACACAGAGGGAGTGTGGAACTGCTGGGATACATCAAACCTGCTCTGTGTGCACGGATCATGTGTGTTGCTCCTGCAGCTCTGGAGAGCTTTAGTGGACATTCCTCTCCTGCTGCTAAAAGATGATCCAAGAGCTGACCAGCCAGATCCCACTGAGAAATTCACTGAGAAGCTGTACAGCATTGGCAGAGGGCAAAAAAAACCCCACAGCTTGTTAAAGGAAAACCAACAAAGCCCAAAAAGGCCCATTTTAATATTATAATTTGTTTGCCGCAACAGATTCAGTGCCTAATTTCCATGTCTGCTTAATCTGAGTTGTTATCACCTGGAAGTCACAAAGAAGCTGGTTCTGCTTTAATACATATCCTATTTTTCATGTATTAAAAATGTATTACAAAATCCTTTTGTAATAACAACATGGGCCCCAGAAGCTGACAGCAAGTGTCTGCATAAACTGAGCCCTTCTGGTAACCTTAAATGAGGCTGCACCTTGAACTTTGAATCAGATTTTTTTTTTTTCCCCTCCCATCTTATTATATTCAACCTCTAGACATTTTTATAGCAATGCAAGCTGTAGTGCAAGTGGTGAAGGAAAAAAAGTGAGCAGAATTGGAGCAGAAGATTAAATCCACAGCTCCCAATGCGCCCGATGGTTATTCATTGATTATTTTGGGCATAAATTGTATTGATTATGGTAATGAGAAAGCTCAGGGACTAGTGACAAGCCCAGTGACAGGCTGCCCAGACATGTGTGGGTCTGGGAATGGCATTTGCAAAGCCCTGCTGGAATTCACACCATCCTGAGCTGCTGCACTTCCCAGCCCTGAATACCCCAGTACATCTGGAGCGCTAATGAAGGTGCTTAATCAGAGCTGCGCATTTCACGCGTGGAAAAACCCAGGCAGAGGAAGAGCTGCCCTGTCCGGGGAGTGACACTGAGGAGGCCTCTGCCAGAGGCAAAACTGTACCCAGATTTCCCAACAGGCCTTACAAACTGAACCCAGATTTCCCAGCTCCTCTTGCACACAGAGCACCTTCCATCACTGCTCAGACGCCTCCGGTCACGTTGTTTCCGTGCTGGGGGAAACCAATTTTCCAGTGTAACCTCTGTCAACAATGGATTGATGAAGGGCTGATATTGGAAAAGATATGAACTCCTTTTGCCAATCTCTATTGTGACTCCTGGGGAAACAAGTCAGCAATTTTTCACGGGGATGTTCTGAGGACAGAGACGTGAAGGATTATCAGATGCTCAGATACAACCTTACAAGACAACAAATGAAAGCCAGAGCATAACTGGAATTCCACAGCAGATATTCCCACTATTGTATTCCTTGTGTACTTTTTCTCCTGCAGCCAAGGATACCTGATAATTTCACTGGAAGCCCCAGCTCTTGCCTTCCTGTCAGCAAATGTGAATTCAGCTTTCAGCTCCTAACCACCAACATATTAGCAAGGAAGGGGCTTAGCTTTAGCATCTGCTCTGATTTTTTTAAGTTCCAAAGAAAAAAGGACCTGTGGCTTTGTCTTGACAACGCTGGTAAATACTTTGTGCCTGATTTACTTACCAGAAGGTTACACAACATTAGTGCAGAATGGAAATGTCAGGCCAGGCAGGGAGACAACTGTGGCTTCTGCACAAATTCTTTCCACGCTATAAATATAGATCTTCCCCCATAATTGCAACACAATCTCGATCTGCCTGTGGTGATAAAGGAGGGGGGGGAAGAGAAAAAAACTAAAAGGAAAGAAAAAGCTGTTTAATTTAATTAGAGTCCATTTGAAAACCCAGGAGCATGAAATAATTTGATATACAGAAATAACCCTCACCAGCTACAGACACCATTTCATTGTGTCTTATCTTGGGATAACAGTAACTGTTACATTTCAAACCTTAAACTGTATAAACAGTGTGACTGGAGATAGCCCTAAGAACATTTAAAATGACGTCAGGATATTACCACTTATTCAGCTCCCTCCTCTCTCCCAGGCAAAGATGCTAAAAATGCTGCTGGAGTAACATTCACCCTTGAGGAAATTCACGGCTAATTCCTGTCCATCCACTCCACAGCAGTTTTCTTCCCTCCCTGTGGAAGCAACTCCCCCTTAAAGCTCCTTTTCTTGGGGGTAAGGCCATCCCTGGCAAAAAAAGGGCAATGGTATATGAAGAATGCCCTAAAATTACTTGTGAGGTATAACATTAAAACCCTTTTTGTTCATTCTACAGCAGGTAAAAAGATGTAAGGCAAAATGAAGAGTCTATGGACAAAGAAGTTAAAAAAAAAATGGGGTTTTGGGGTTTTTTGACAGAAAAAAATTGAGGGGAAGATACTCCCCCCTCCCCCCAGTCACCACCCCCAATTTTCTTTGAATACATTTTTCATTTGTTTTCATACTGCTTTGATGACTTTGGTCTAATTAAAATTGAAAAACCTTTAGAGAACAAAGTTGCTGCAAAGCAAAATATTATCAGCTCTTCAAAAAAGAGCTTCTCTGTGTTTTTTACTAACATTTTTTTGGCTTCCAGTGCGGTTTCGGAAAGCAGAGAAACAAATACTATAACCACAGATTCTTCTATTGCTCTGGCATTTTATTCCTTCCAGAAGTAAACTACAAAAGGAACAGAACCTCTCTGTGAAGGTAAGAGGGATCCAGGTGATTATCGAGGTGATCTCTTGTCTATCCCAAATATTACATTTACCATGATATACACGACATTTATCTCTGCTGAGCCCAGTAATTTAATTTAAATTAAAGCATTTCCATCCCCTAGGGCTAAACTGTGGACACCCTTTATTTTGGCTTTAGTAATGTAAAGTTAGGCAGCTCCCTCCCACCATTCTTAGCTTCCAGAAGGAGCCAAACCTGCTTCTGAGTGACAGAATTAAAGATATAGGAGCAGGAATATGTGAGACACTATTTCTATATGTGCAATATAATAATATATATAGCTAAAGCCATAGGAACCTTCTCAATTATAAGGCAGGTTACACAAAGTCTAAATCTCTAAAAACACCTGGTGTTGCATCACTGTATCTATGTATATAAATATATATATATGTGTATGTATTCTCATGTATTTGCATGAATGAGACACAGAACTTAAGCCTCTAAAACTGCCTCTGTGTGCGAGGAAAAGACAAAGGAAAAGGGGCATTAAAGATATAAAAAAACACCTTGAGGGTAAGAGAGGGATAGAGAGACTGAGAGGGACAAGCATAGCCCCTTTCTCCGGTGTGTCACGGGAGAGAGCTGGAAATTAGCAGGCTCTGGGATGGGGGAATTGTCCCCCCTCCTTGCTTTCTGCTCCCATCCTTTTCGCTCTGTGGATCATCCGTCCTTGTGGATGTGCTCGGAAGGAGCACAAGGCCCTCCCTTCCCCAGACTGTCCCCGGGTATCAGCCAGCGGTGAATCAAAAGGGGCACAAACAGGGCTGAACTGAACATCTGTACCGAGGCACAACAAAAGCCTCCAAATGCTGTTTAGGAAATCCTGAGCCATCTCCTGCCACTGCTGCCAGCAGGGATGGCAGGAGCAAGGCAGAGCTTCAGACAGCTACTCAGACATTATTATTAATTATTAGTATTTACACTGTGATTAGCATCCGGCAGCCTCAGCCAGGGAACAGATTCCACTGTGCCATCTCCTGCTCCAGGTCTGTTATACCAGGCACAACAAGCCTGGGGGGAGGCTCTGAGATGCTAAAGTGCATCCACTGTCTTGCTGGATGTGGCTGATTCCTGCTTTAAAAAGATACCTAGATAGATAGATAGATATAGATATAGAAGCCATCAGAGTCACATAGTAGTTTCCCAATGGGGGGAAAAAAAAAGAAAAAGAAAACCAAAATAAAACAACCACCCAGAAATTGTATCAGTATCTGCCAGCCAGACTGGGGGTGATGGCACTGGGACAGTTCTTTTTCTGATCTCGTGTTTCAGCTCTGAAATGCCAAAGTGCATCCACTGTCTTGCTGGATGTGGCTGATTCCTGCTTTAAAAAGATACAGATTCAGATAGATAGATAGATAGATAGATAGATAGATAGATAGATAGACAGACAGATAGATAGATGATTGATAGATAGATGAAAGCCATCAGAGCCATACAGTAGTTTCCCACGGGGAAAAAAAAGAAAAAGAAAAACAAAGCACCCAGAAATTGTATCAATATGTGCAGGCCAGACTGGGGGTGATGGCACGGGAACAGTTATTTTTCTGACCTTGGTTTTCAGTGATTTAAACCCTCTCCTGAGAAGGATGGTTTGGAAGAAGGTTCAGATCAGGACCCAGATGAAGATGCAGCCCAGAGCAGACTGGTGCTATTTATTATTTCTATTTTGGAAGAGCCCAGAGGCTTTAATCAGCATCAACACAATCAAATCCTGGCCTGGGGAGCACAAATGCTTTGCAGCAGTGACGGGCACAGCTGGCACCCAGTGGGGGGAAAGTGGGAGGTGAGCAAGGGCTGAAGGAGGCCACCAGGTCCAGGTAACTGGCAGGGCTTATTCCACCTCTCCCCTCTCCTTTCCCAGGCTTCCCAGTCATCTCCCCAGCCCCTCCTGTCCCAAAGCCTCCACACATGGTGTGCCAACGGGCCTTATCCCTCCCCGCCTCCTGTCGGGCTGCATCTACATAAACCTGCATTTGTCTGTGGCCATAGCCCAGTTTTCTCTCTTTATTTATCTACCTGTCTACTCGTTTTACAATCTCTCTCTGGACAGCCTCGGAGCAGGAGACAGAACCAGATGCTGTGGCATGCACTGAATGCCAACGAGCCTGGTGGGGTGTGCAGGCGGCCTCACGCAGAGGAAAGGTCCTTTTGTAAACATGCCTGGTGATCAAAGGGCCGATGCTTGCTGATATTTTCAACATTAATAATCTCCCAGCTGCCTCACTCAATTCTCTGGCTCCCTATTTAGCCATCCTTCATGGTACACAGAGAGGCAGGGCTTGAAACAATCAGCTGGCTGGAGGAAGGGAAGGTTGTATGAAACAGGGGATTCACCTGAAGAATAAACCATGTTGACGTTGCACAGAGAAACATAAATATGTATAAAATTGTTGCACTGTCATATCCTGTGCCAGAGTGAGAGGCATCTGAAGATATGTGCACACATGCATACAAAAATAATGTATAATCACATGCACAGTCCTTCAAAATCCATGTGCTGCTGCCTGTGCCACACCTCCTGTCCTACCCACCATGCAGAGGTATATGGAATCAGATAACTGAAACATGAGTGTTTCATCAATAAAACAGAAAAGCTACTGCCAAAAATTAATGCCCATGCAAGGTACTCCCTGGAGGAGACACAGTTGGATATTTTTGTGATGGTTTATGTGTTTGTGAAATGGTAGCAAGAAGGAAGCCAAGAGAGAAGCTGAGCAGAAGAGCTCCAGCTTCAGAGCTCTGAACAACAGGGAAGGGAGAATATTTGGGCCAAGTGCTGGCTGAGACAGACCTGAAGATGCAAGGGAAGGAGATATCTCCTGTTGTTTGACTCCTGCTGTGCTCCCTGGAGCAGGACATGGTACATCCTTCGTCAGTCAACAGCCTCCCAATTCCATTGCCAGCCTCCTCTTAATAGATGTCCTTTTGCTCAAGGAGAAAGCTTTAATAAAACTGGGTATAAACACTGCATACACCAGGAAAATGTCATCTGCCACTGAAATACAGCCAGCCCTGGCATGGCAGGCAGCAGACCTTGGAGCAGCACACTGCCAGACAGCCAGGCAGAGGCTGGAGGATGCACCACATCTGTCTGGTGTAAAACGAGTGGGAGGAATCCAGGCAGACCACAGCACACACACACTGGGTGAGCCTTGGCTCAAGAGAGAGTCCACTGGCATCTTTGCTGGATGCAGCCAAGCTGCTTCTTTAACTCTCACGCAGGAAGATGCTTCCAGCACCTGCCTGTGGTGCTAATTAGGGTGTTCTTCCACACAGGACTCGCCTGCTGAGCCCCTGGATGTTCTGAGTCCACGTGCCCTGCCCCAGCTGCCCCTTTGTCCAGCTGCATAACTGGGAGATATTGAGACAATCTGTACCTCTACTCCATCAGCCACTCGAGCTAAACTCGCAGCAAGGCTCTCCAAGGCACAGGGAAGTCAAAGCTATGGGAAACAAGGTCCATTTTTAATCCATTAGAGCCTGACAATGCCACAAAAATAGGACCTGAGTCGCCAGCAAGGGTGAAAATGTATCACTGCAAATATTTTGCTTTCCTTCTTTGTGGTACTTAAGGGCTTTCTAAACTCAAAGGTCAGAGAGGAGCTGCTGAGAGGAATCGCAATCAGAGAAAACACTTCCAGAGGGGAAGAATCTTCCTGCAGGAAACACATGCCCAGACTGGTAAGAAATCATGCCCATGGCTTTGCATCATTCCAGGACCGTGCTGTGTGCTGGCTGGAAACATGCAGCCCATTTTCAGGTCCCATTTTAGCAGCTGCATTTCCTAGTGTAACCCACTGAGAATTCCCGGCTATCCAAATGCCTGGTTTGTCCCCACAGCCCTAATACATGCAAAGCAGAGGGATGTTATCTGTTGCTAGAATGTTGCATTGTCTTGCTGGAACTCCACTTTAACAGACTGCTTCTATAGGGTAGCATTTCACTTCCTTCCTTCCCTGCCCCAGTAAACGTCAGCGTTTAAATGTAGCAGGTGTCACATCAGGGCATCCGGACCGGGGTTTTCGTTCCTGGGACACGGAGACGTGGGTGATTCATAAAGGAACTCAAAAGCTTCTTCCTCTTGGCCTCTGAGACACAAGAAGACCACAGGTAACCAGGAATGATTCCCACCATCAGTCCTTCAACCCTGGAGGCTGCAGAACTGGCAAAGCTCTGCTCAGCAATCCTTGACTTTCTCCCTCTGCTGAACACGAGGCTGGAGAGGAGCTCAGGATTGTCTTGCCCAAGCAAGAAATCCCTGCAGCTCCCCAGCATCCTGCCCTCAGTGCCCCCGCACATCCATCAGCTGCCCCTGGCGTTCACAGGACATTTTTCCTGGCTGCTCATTAAGAATCCCCATTGCACTTATCGGTGAAAAAATCTTCTTGCAGGGCTGGCAGATGGGGAGGGAGAGAGGTGCAGTGTGAACTCCAGACATCTGCTGGCTCTTCCTCCTGTGCTCACAGGACAGGCCCCATGGAGCCAGGGAAGGAGAGGATGCTGTTGGCAGCACTTACTCTGGGACGTTTAAAACTTGCTTGGGAATTAATGGACTGAGATCTTTGCTCTTTTTTTTTTTTTCAGTCCTGTGCACTGGAGGCCTCTGACTCACAGCCCAGGGCTTGAGACGTGATAAAAAGAGAAAAGGCAGAGCCAGCATCTCCCTGGCCCTCAGAGCTCCCTCTGCAGATGAAAGAGGAGCCAGGCTCATTTTGCATCCCCTTTTTCATATATGGAAATATTTATAGAAATATATGAACCCCCGGTGACCAGGTGCACAGAGACACCTTTACTAGGAGGGAAAAAGGCAGCTGCAGCCCTGTGCATGCTCTTTTTTTGCCGTGGCACGTGCTCCAGCAGGCTCCAGAGACCTCTCCTGACACCTCCACCTCGCACCAGCATCTCACTGTGAAGATCTGAGATCTTGGGAATACCATAAATAAAGTAGTGAGTGAAGGGAGTGAGGAAAAGGCATCTCATTTATGATGAATACAGGTGGATTATTACTTTTTTAAACCCCATATTTAACTGTGGAATTCACTACTAGATAAAATAGTGACCAAGAAAATTTTAAAAGGGATTAGTATGAATATAAATACTGAGCTTGGCCTCAGCTACTGTAAAAGATAAAAGAATTAGAGGAAATATCCCTCTTTCCAGACATTTAGACAGGATAGCGGGTTAGCTGGGCCCTTCCAATGGATTTGGATACCACTCCTTATGCTTCTCTTGCTCCCGTGCCCACTCCTTCCCCAGCGCCCTGGCTGGCTGATGTTAATAAGGAACCCAATTAGCATTCAAGGACCAGTTGTGCCAATTAGGCCCTGGCACACGCTGGGGCTGGGTCCAAGTGCTGCTTCCCTGGCTGCCAAGTGCCTCCTGGCGATGCTGTGGAGCACAGCCACCGTGTCACCTCCCACCAAGGGGGAGCAGGGACGGACGTGCTCCCCAGGCAGGGCAGCACCTGGTGCAGGAGGGCTGGGACAAGGCTTCCCTGTTTGCTGTGGGCTGGGTCCCCCGGCAGGGCCTTTGACCTGTGCATCCGCTGAGGCACCGTGGGCACCTTCCCAGAGCCAAAGAGGCGCTGGGAGGTGAGTCTGTGCTGCCTGCTGGCTCCTGGGGCGCTGCGGGGTGATGCCGAGCCCTGGTCAGGCTGGAGGGGCAGAGCCCTGCAGGAAGATCAAACCCCTTGGCAGTTCCCAGAGGCAGGGGGTGGAAAGGCAGCCTGGCACCGCGTTTTCTGCCCTGCCAGGCTGCCTGTGGCACAGGCACCGATGTCTCCTGACAGTGAAGTGGCCCCTGTCAGCTCAGGACCTGACCGGAGCTGCCCTCCCTGCAGCCAGGCAGAGACGAAAGTCTCCCTGGTGTGTGCTGGCCTGAAAGGAGGAGGGACAGAGGACGAGAGTTTTCTCTGACTCAGCTATAAATGTGCAGCAGACACACATCTTTGGTGATACGGAACAGAATTTATCATTTCCAAAGGGGAGGGGAAAGGAGGCCCCCAACCTTCCTGAATAACTGCTGCCAACACCCTTCCTCTCTGCCCTGGCACTCGGCAACCGGGGGGGACGTGCCAGGGAGTGGAAAAGGAGAAACGCAGCCTTCAAGAGGAACAGAAGGATAATTCTGTGTGTGCCAAGACCGGCAGACCTCTCTGGGTGGAAACACAGCTCCTCCCTCGCTCCTGGCTGTCAAGTGGAGTGATTATCGGACAGAATGGGACGGCACAAAGCAACAGAGAAGGTCTGCGGTGGGGCAGAGGAGCAGAATAAACAACAGCCATATTTCCTTGATGTTTCATTTGGATTGCAGGAAACCATTAGGGAAAAATGTGCACTTGGATAATCAGTTTATCTTTCTTTTCCAATCTTCTTTCAGCCAGCAAGCAAACAATTAGGCCTTTGCACAGAAGTAGTATCAGAAAGTGATGTATTGTTGTCCTGCTTGGGTGGGTAAAATATGTCCTGAAATAGCTGCAGTCTCACAGATATCAAGAATGCTAGTCAGGGTTAAATCTCTCTTTCTTTTCAATTATTTTTTCATAAATTAAAAGCCAAATGACAATAGATCATGCTATAAAAATTAAAATGTCATTTGCTTTTATCAGAACTAAAATTAAGCTATGCACACACTGCAGATATAACAAAGGGGGAGGGGGAAAGAGCGAAAAAAAGGATGATAATGGATTTTTCATATATTTTGGTGCAGTTGAGATGAGTCACGAGGTCTGCATGTGGAACTGGGTCACAGGACTTTTTCAGGCTTAATGCTCTGGTCTAGACAATTAAAAAATAGCCCAAACTGAGACTCCTTAGAGGCTCCTGGAAGAAAAGCATGACAAACTCGCCTCTCCAGCTCCCATATCTGTAGGGCTTGGGGAACATCACACCCAGGTTTTCAGAACCTTGCATTTAGGCCACTGATAAAATTTATTGCAACAATCAAAACTGAATTAAAGAGACTGAGTGTTTTTACTCCTTCCTTCCTCTGACTCCCCTCCCTGAGCTGTTCACACCATTCCCGTCCTGTTTTCAAGCCAGGCTGATTCGGGTCCAGGTGCATTGAGAGCCAAACTGCACATCTCCTCCTACATAAAGTTTAGATGAGTCAGATCATAAAGACCACGAACTGGGCTCAGTCCTGGACTAAGCTGCACTTATGAGAGGGTCATCAAGCCTAAAGGAACATCTGGGGTTAGTCCAGGGCTGCAGCACCACAACAGCAGCAAGTCTGACGTGGCAGGTTTTCTCTTTGCAGTGCAAATATTGAATATCCCCTCCAAGAGCACAAAAGCCCACAGTGCCAGGCAATGTTAAGCACACTTCAGGCTGGTCAGCACTCCAGCTGTTTTATTCACTAATCTTCTCTCCTCCCACGTTCTGAAGTCGGCAGGAGAAAGAGCCATTTCAACTCCAAAGAGAGCGTGAAATGGTCCTCACATTTCCACGAGGATTAAGCTGGAATCACGGGACATCCTGTGGTCTGAAGGAGGTGGAAAGAGGGAAGACAAATTGCATCTGCTTGCTCCAAGGCCAAAAGTGGCCAGAGATGTGGCTGCTCGTTACTCCAGCAGGAGCTAAAGCACCCGAACAGACCTGAGCCGCTTGGATTCTCTGCCTGACTCTGCTCTGCACGGTAATATTGGGAGAAAGAATTATGAAAACGTAATGGGAAGGCAATGAAATATGACCAAAGTCTTGTAATGAGGAAATATAATGACTCATAATGAAGCTGAGGCAGGAGGAGAAGAAAAAAACCACCTCAATTCTTGTGAAACAAAAATAAGAGACAGGAAGAGCGCGAGAAGGAAGGGGGGAGTGAAGGAGAAGGGAAAGGGAGCAGCAGCTGGAAATGACTTTTAACTTTTCCACTTAGTGTTTTAAAACCAAAAAGCAATTACTGCCAGGCTGGCATTGCCTTTCTGCACATTAATTTCCTATTATGAATAAAATTAATGAGTTTAACAATCTCCCCGTCCTCGTAAAGTTGTGCTCTTCATTATTGGTGTTAATAATGCACCAGGGACTCTGACTCCAAAGCTCAGCACCATGCCCTGGTTTTTCTGGAGTTTAAAAAAGGAAAACAGAGATAAGGTGGGGATGAAGATTTCAAGGAATGGAAAATGATGATGGGACTTGACCCAGGCTCAGTGAAGGTCGTTCTTTATTTAATGACCTACATGGTTACATGGCAGTGAGACCTCGGAAACCAAGAACCAAAGACAAGCCACCCCAGATGTTACGTGGCAGATTCAGGGTGCTTGAAAGGCAGGCACACCAGCAATATCTTCCTGTTTCATCCCTGCCTTTCGCTTGGAAACAAAGATACCGGGGTGGGGAGGGGGTGACACACTTCACACCCATCACTGGAATGGCACACGGGTGGCAGTGGAGGGAAACCTCCAGCTCCAGAGCAGCCTACGAGGCTTGGCAGAGTGGCAGATGGTGCCAACTGCTCCCTAGTGCCATGTGGGATGTCTGCCTTGCATGAAGACGTTCAGAGCTGCTTGATCCTGAGCTCTCCAGGCTGAGTGCAGCACCCCGTGGCCCAGCACTGGGACTGTTAAGAAGCCACGAGGACGGAATGCTGGTTATTGAGGATGCTGTGCCACTGCAAAGCCATGGAACTTCTTCCCTAGAGGCCAGGTGACTGGAATGTGGAAGTTTCTGTGACAGCAAGTGAAAAACCCTCACCTGTCTGCTTAAATTCACCTGGCTCAGGTGGCGGAATTCACAAAAGAACACCTGGAAAACTTGCTGTGAGATTTACACCTCTACCATCCACATCTGGAAGGTTGGCATCCCTGCCAGAACACCTTTTGTGAAGGATGGCCCTCCTACAGAGCAGCTGGAGGGGTTGAAGATGTTGTGTCCCTGCAGCTCAGCAGCCAGATTGCTCCTGGAGAGCATTCCTTGATCCACTTCTCCCCTAATGGGCCAGCTGAGCTTAAATGGCATAAATGACATGTACAGTGCCGCGGCTGGGTGTGATGGAAGCAGCTTGCAGAGCCCTCAGGTGAAACATTCCTCCCCCAGACAGTCATCTCTGGGAGAAATGCAGGTTACAAAGGGCACAGCTTTGGGAACAAACACGCCCACAGGCCCACCAGGGCAAGGGCCTTTGCATCAGACATTTGGGGAACATCTCACAGCTGCAAAGTCCTACAGTACCTCTGATTTCACCCTCATCCTTCTGCACAGAACCTGGGCAGGATGCAGGGCTGAACAGCCCGAGCTGCTCTGGCTGTGTACACTGCACACAGGCTGGGTTTTCCAAACATCCTCAGCCAAATTTACAGGACTTTGAGCCCAGTTTTAATGTTAACAGCATGGCACTGCCCTTAAATTTTCTGTCCTCAGCACGTAGGTGTTTACCTCTGTGAAGTGAACAAACACAGCTCAGATCCTTCACGGATCAGGGCACAGAAACACATTTTCTTTATAATCCCTTCTGGGCAGAGGACTCCCTGCATAAAAAGCCAAGAGTTCACCAGGCAGTGGCAGGTTTAAGCCACCTGCTTTGTCCTCTCTGCACATTAGCATTTAAAACCTACAATAAAAAGGCTGAAAGGGGAACTTTAATAAAAACATTTTTTTTACATCTGTTAGAGGTGTTTGTATTGCACTTTCTGCACAGATTTAAGCACCACTGGCGCCCTCAAACACTTTTTTTTTTTTTTCCCTTTTAGACAAACTTCCTTCCTTCCTCAGCTCTGTCATTCCCTAATGGTATGGAAATTTCACAGCCTCCCAGATGCCAGATTCCCAACTATCACCTGCTCTGAGCCGGAGATAACCAATCCAATCCCATATAAATCCAGACTGGCACTGCCTGGTGGTGTTTGGGGTGATGGCATGAACTGAGTGTGCTGAGGCTCAACCCCAGAGCGGACAGACATTTCTCTATACCCAGAAATCCACACTTTAGGTGGCACTAACCCCACTCCACTGGTTTCTGCTGGAAATGGGAGTTATTTCTCAGCCTGCAGAGCCCGGAGTGGGAGGTTTGAGGCATCAAACCTCAAGTGTGGAGTGAGAACTCGCTCACTTTGTTCCCCTCCTGCAGAGGACCCCAACGGCCACGCTACCACCTTCCATCAGCCCTGAGCTGTTCACGGGAGTGTTTGAAGCTCACAAAGACCACACTTCCACTCAGGGTGGGCATCTCTGCTGGAAAATGTCTTTCCTTTCCCAGCAGAGTGCTCAAGGAGCCAACAAAACAGGAGGCAAGACGAGAGCTGGGTCTCACCCACAGAAAATCACTACCCAAAATCGGGTGACCAGCAGTGTGCTCCTGTATCCAGGAAAACATTTTCCAGGTAAAAAAAATTGCCAGCTGCTGCAGAGGGTGGGTCGTGCCAGTGGCTGTAGCTCCTTGGGTTTTCTTTTTTTTTTTTTGCAGCAAGTTATTCTCGCTCAGAATGCGCCAGGAATAAAGAAGCCACACGTCAGCAGAGCGCTCTTGTTCTCTTCCCTTTCCAAAAAGTCAAATGTTGCTTTTATTCTTGAAGTAGCCAACTACTGGGACACAAAGAGCTTTCAGTGCATCCTAGGTGTCAGACAGGATACCAGAAATGGGCTTTTCTGCTACAGAGACGCTCAGCACTTAGTCCTGTGCAGCAAAAGCATGTCCTAAATGTGCTTGTGCCCTGTGATTCTGAACTGAATCTAATGGCAACAGGAAATTCGGTGCAATTTGCACCCTCTTTAGGTTCTACTCAAAATCTTTAATGATGGGAAATCAATACACAGGATGGTGTGGGGGACCATTTGAAAAAAATTGCAAAGCAAAGCAAAATGTGCGTCCCCTAGGAACCATTTCCACCTTTGCTGGCTCTGCTTTCACCCAGTCCAAGCGAGAGAAGAGAAACCCTGTGCTTCTGAGAGGGAGCTGAGCTTGGAAAAGGGAGATTTCAGTTGCAGTGAAAATGTTGAAGGAGGTGTTCCTGTGGATACACCTGGAGCCTTGTCCTGCCCTTTTTTTTTTTTGAGGAAAAGATGCCTGGTTTTCTCTCACTCTGTGGCTTCTTTATACTTGAGAGGGCTGAGATTTGGTCTAAGTGCAATTTACTGCAATTTTAAACCCTATTACCCCCTCAGCGTGGTGCTGCATAAATGCAATGCAGGGTCTTTAATTTTCCAGACAAAGGTATTATTTGAGTTCCTTTCATGGCCTAATTATTACTTAGCAAATATCATGTTGTGATGAGTATTTATGGATAATTCTCAGATAATACCTAATTATATGGTTAATACTCATAATGATGGGAAAGCCTCAAATATTCAGAGTCCAGATTTTTTAGACTATCTCAGAACTCCTTATATTTCCAAGTACTTGTAAGTTGAGGATTTCTGGTTTGGTTTTTTTTTTTACTAGTTCTAGGATGTAGAACAGCTTTTCCTGCAATATCTCAGACTGCCCAGTGGAATTTGGATTCACAGGTTGGCATGGACAGCTTTGAACTTCTGAGTGACCTGACACAGCTCTAAAACCTGATTAACTCACCAGATAGCCTGAGCTTGTGGATAATTTATGTGATTGAACAGGCAGACCTTGCAGGGAATGTACTCTTAGGGGAAAATGGTCTGTGCTGAAAGGAGGAAAAGGGTTGATTCAACTGAAACTTCTGATTTTCAAAAAACATACGGTGGGACAGGGCATGGAGAAAAGAAGGGGCTGCTGGGGAGAAGTTGTGTTCCTCTCCATCCTTGTGGATTTGTTACTGTGGTGGCTGTGGGGTCTTCCCTGCCCTGTTCTGCTGTGATCTGCAGCCCAGGCCCTGGAATCCCCATCCCTGGAAGTGTCCAAGGCCAGGTTGGACGGGGCTTGGAGCACCCTGGGCTAGTGGAAGGTGTCCCTGCCCATGGCAGGGGGTGGAATGGGGGGGTCTTTGAGGTCCTTTCCAACCCAAACCATTCTGGGATCCTGTGAACCCCTGCACACAGACCAGCACCGAACACAAACTGTGTTTGCCATGTGCTGTCCCAGAACTGAGCTCTGACCTTCATCATTCAAGGAATTAGTTCCCTGAACCACCTGTGACACCCTGGGCAGCCCCAAATGAAGTTTAGACTTATCAGGTGACAAACAAGCCCTTGGCCTCCTGGACTTGGGTCTCTGAGTCAATCCCTCTCCCAGCTGAGACTGGAGACAGAATGATTAATTCACTGCTGGGGAAATGGCTACACAAAGAGAGAAGAAATGGCGCTTGGACAATCAGATGCTGCAATCTGGGAAGACATAGAAACCCAGAGATACAGGGAGAAAGGCAGACAGGCAGGCTTGAGATTGTCTTTTGATGGGTCAGAGGCAAAGCCCTGACAGGGACCAGCAACAGGTGCTTAAGGAAGAACACAATATGCTCAGAGCAGTCCCGTTCCTCCCTTCAAACTCTTGGCAGTGTGCAGCTAAACCTGTATTTTGTGAACAGTCCCGTGAAGACGAAGAAAAGGACAAAGCCAAAACTTTTTGGCCGCTGTTTTTGGTGCTGCCCTGGGCAGGTGTCACCCAGCTGGGGCACTGCAGGGAAGGGGGGAGAGCTGCACAACCTCACTCCTGAGGTGGCTGCAGCACCCAAAGGTCCGGGGGTTTCCCCTGGCAGCACCACCTTGGACTCAAGCAAGTCACTTCGTATCTCTCAGCCTTGATTTACCCCCTGGAAAAAGGGTTTAACGGACTCCTTCATGAAGTAGTCTCAATTAATTAGCATTTGTAAAACTGCTCTGAAATTCCCAGATGAAAGCCTGGCCAGGAATGGCAAATTGCTAATGATAATTAATAGTTGTTCATGGTCTCTTTACAGAGTCTCAAATTATTTTCTGAGGGGAGGAAAGTAGGGATAGAGGCTCTCAAGGCAGAGATCACTGAAAAACCCCACGACAGCCATACCTTCCTGCCTGCTCCACCTTCTTTCCCAGAATTAATGGGGAGAACTGACACCTCTTCTGAGCAGAGGAAAGGAGGGAGGTAATGAAGGCCCCGGGTGCTCCTGTATTCACCACACGTTCTTCCCCTGGCAAAGGATGGAGCTGGGGAAGGGTGGGCAGGGGGAGTGAGGCAGGAGAGGATGAACAGGGGTGTTACATTTCTCTCTCAAATGGATGCAAAGGCAGCCCTAATTAAACAGATGTTCTTAATAATACTCTGACAACTGTCCCTGCTTTAATTTGCTTCACAGTAAAGATTAATATAACAAGGCAACACTACTTTACAAGGGGAGAGAAGGGAGCTGAGCTAATAAAAGGCAGTAGCTTACATGGTATATTATTGCTTCTCTTTCTGCTTGTCTAGTGAATATTTACCTCCTCTGGGAGCAGTTTTCATATTTATTTGATCTCTCCTCCAGGCTACAGCTGACTTTGTGCTACACTGCAGGAGGATTAATGCCGGGGCCAAGAGGTGTTCCGGGTGCACAGGCGGGTTGGGGATCTCCATGGAGATTCTCCAGCCACAGGAAAGGTCCCAGTGGTGCTAGAGCCAGCAGAGATATTAACCACAGGCTGTGGGAGCAGGGAATGAATTCCAGGAAACTCCTGTGGCAGTGTCAGGTGAGCCATAGGACACAGGAGGTTGTTTTCGGGCTGCTCCTCGGACCAAAGGAGGGGTTTCTCTGGGCTCAGTGTCACAGGCTGGCACGACAAAGGCAGAAACAGAGAGCCCAGGCAAGCAGGACACAGAGCAGAGCATTCCCAGCTCCTGGGAAGGCGTCAGGACTTCTGTGCACACACTCTCATCTCACCCACCTGCACTGAATTAGCTTAAAATAAGAACAGCTGGACTTCTGCACCTTTTCCCCTCTCTGCTGGGTGTCACCAGATAAGACTCACATCACCTCTTCTGATCATCCCGAGCATGACCTCAAACCCCAGTGGGTGTGGAGTAACCAAATCTCCATCCAACATCCCATCTGCACCTCAGGACACAGTGTGACACGATCCTGGAGTATGCTGTTAACCATACACTCCCAAGCTGCTCTTCCCTTTGGTAATAACTCTGGGTAGGCTTGTTAAATAATAAACCAATCCTTGGCTGAGCAACATTCACAGTTGCCCAGTTCGAATTGCACAGAGTTCAGTAGCGAGAAGGAAACCAAGCTCTTCCAAGTGGGAGGGCCCTGTCTAGGATCCATAGGCATCCAGACTCTGGATCTTTTGTTTGTTCAGGCTGTTCAAAAAGGGACCTTTCCACAAACAGGGACTGACAACTTCACTTTTGAAAATGAATCCATCCTAAACATGATGTTTCACATCTAACAATATAGCATCTTCTATTATTATGTGTGACTTGCCCTAGGAAGAGAGGGGGAGCAGCCCTGGATGAACTGTCATCCAAATCCAGGTACTCCCCAGCACCACAGGTTATTTTGAGGAGTGTGGTTCCCCACCCTGTGCCCGAACTGAAATAGCCTGCAGAAATTATTTGGCACCTCTGCAAACACTGCCTGTCACTGCTGAGTGAGCTCCTCCATCTCAGCTGCTCCCTCGAGCTGCTTCCCCCGCTCCTGGAGCCCCTCCTGGCGGATTTAGGCCGGGCATAGCCTGGGGTGGGCTTAGCTTGAGTTTAGCCATGACCCCGGGCTGCAACTCTGCACCTCCCAAATCTTACATGGGCAAAAAGTCCGTGTGTGTGTGTGTATGTGTGTGTGTGTCTGTGTCTGTGTGTCTGTGTGTCTGTGTGTCTGTGTCACAGAGCTTTGCTCCCACACTTGGTTACCTACTGTTCAATGATTCCTTAAATATTTTAAAGCTCCATTTGTCATGCAATTTGTGAGGCTGTTTACGACACCGACGCCCTTAGACAATAAGGGGGAAAGCAGAAGAAAAGAGCAGAAGCTGGCAGCTCCATACATTGCCCTTTGTGGGAATTAATGAGGCTTGTTTGCTTCCTGGCTTTTTACAGCTCTCTGAAATGTCAGATGCCCCCCAGACTGCCTCGACAAAATCACACCATCAACCTCCCCCCCACATCCACCCCCTGCACCTGGGTGTCCTCATCCCTGTCCTGGCTGTTCCCTCCAACCCCCTTTCCACGACCGGACCTTTGAATGTGGTCTCGAAACATTTTTCCCGCTCTCATGAATGGACTCATCATGAGGAGCAGCAAACACATCATTCCACCCGTAGCATTCCTGGGGTTGTCACACTCGATGGAATTAGCAGCACACAAACACTCCCCACAACCACAACGACTGTGTGCAGGAGGAAGCTCTTCAGACCTTTGCAGCCAAGAGGGTTCCCTTGGTCTCTGCTCTCAAGCAGGGACAAAGTTGTGCTTTGCCCACTGGAATTACCATGGCTAAACTGATGGATGCTCCAGGCTTGGACTGACCTGCTCTTGTTCTGGGTACTTCCCTTGCGTTCCCAGTTCATCCAGGAACTATTCCCAGCACTCCCCACCAGTGGCATCTTCCTGCTGCTACTCCAGTTGTCCCTTTCTGCCTTGGCTCAGCTTTGGTGTCCCGGGTACAGTGAGGAAGAGGAGCTTCAAGCAACCATCCCAAGGCCACGTGCCCCTGGCCCAGCTCAGTCCCGGTGACAGAACAAGAGTTAATCCAGCATGGCAGGGACAGGCTGAATTGTTGAGCTGCCCCATAAATCAGCTGGTTGAGTGGTCTCTGCACAGCAACAACACTGGCCATTGCTCTTTATTCTTCTCCTTGCCCGGGCTGCCAAAGAGGGGCTCAAAGGTTAACGAGAGAAAGTCTGTGCCCTTCCCATTCCCAGGTTCTTTAATTTCTTCTTCCAACATCCCTCTGTTGCTGCAGCCAGGCTGAGTCAGAGCCTGCAGAAGCACAGGCCCTGGTGGGGCTGAATCACAGCCTCCCACCATCACCAGCAGCCCAGAGCTCTCAGCCAGCACTGGGAACAGATCTCTGCTCTGCACACCTCGCTGTGTGCTCACCAGAGCACAGGATAACCCTCAGAACTGAATGGAAAACCCTCGAAGCAGAGAGCCACGGTGTTCTAACTCTGCTGAGGGATGCAGCAGACCTGTCCCTGGCCATGACTGGTAATGAACAGTCATGTCTCTAACTTATTCGAGGGCCTCAAAGAGTTTTATATGGATAAATAAATCCAATTCTTTTAATCCCAGGCAGATCTCCCTGCAAACACTGCCACACTGGGCTGTTTCTCTTGCACTGGCTGTGCTGCCCGTTCACAAGTCCCTTCCAGCATCTCCGGGTGTGGGATCACAGTGTGAAATTCACTCGACATTTTTTAAATTATATTGAGTTACTGCAGGGTCTAACAGAGTTCTGCAAAGCACTGGTTCTAACTCAACATTATTCAATTAGTCCATTTCCCTGATTACCATCTGGGTCACTGTTGTCAGGGTTACAGCTGGCTCGGTACTCACCCACAGATCAGATTTGGAAATACACCTGGGGATATGGGGATATTAAAAAATAACAGACCTTCAGTGTAACATGATTTCAAACATTCCCACAGCTGCTTTGCTGATCCTTAGAGTGAAGTTCAGCTCTTTAATTTTGAGCATTTTAAGGGAAGTGAAAATAAAAAGGTGTTTTTGTGTGATCTCTGCACCGACAGTGGTTGTGTGAAGCAGAGAAGGGTGGCCTGGATAATTCTACCTGTCACACCCTGGGGTTCACACAGACCCAATGAACCCAAGGGGTTGTGTCTGCTGCTGCAAGACAGGGCTTGTGAGACTTTGACTGTGGGAATATGAGATCTGGAGCACACCTGGATAAAAGTGACCGTGTTTGTGCTGTCCCTGTGTGTAAACCTGCACGGGAAAGAAAGGAAAAGTAGAAGTATTTGCATTTTGAACGTTACTCCTTGTGAACTTGGGGTTGTGTGTCTGGCTGCACCTCCAGAGCACGTGATCACAACAGCCTGGGTGTCGGGGACATTCAACAGACGTGATTCTGTTTGTAAGGTCCTAAAAATTGATGCCAGTGCAACAAGATGGGGAACAGGGAAGAGAGTGAGGCGACTCGTGTGGATTTGGGACTGTGCCACTGCGTGCCCAGGTGACACAGGGGGTGTGTGACCGTGCATTTGTGAAGCAGCAGCTAAAGGAGGTCAGCCTGGGACAAGCCAGTTGCAAAAATAGGCTCATCAGGAGGCCAGAGCTCCAGGTGACAGGAGCACTGACATCACTCGCAGTTCAAGCCCCCAAAAAGCCCATGTCACACAAGTACAAAGGGCTTGCAGCTGAAGTCCCGTTAACTCTCCAGCCTGTGGTCACAGCAGTGGTGGGAGCACTGATTGTTTTACTCCAGACACAGAGGGAGCTTCCAGGCAAGTAATTTGTTTCCTAAGAAGGCTAAATCCTTCTTTCTGTGCAGACGTAGCAGTGGCCTGAAGTTCCCGAGATCTGAGCAAAGCCATCAGTCACAGCCAGCTGGGTTTGGACTGCAGGAAAGGCAGCCCATACCTTTCAGAGACAAGGAGATACATGGGGACAAACTGCTGACCTGGTGGAAAGGCAATTGCTCTAAACAAATGCATAATGGAAAGATGAAAACTGGTCCCTATTTCACTTTCAAGGAGAGAACCAGCCAGATATTTCCTGCCCTACGAGAGAACCTCCTTCACCGTCTGTAGGTGCCTGAGCCAAAGACCATAATTGGAGATACAGCAGGAATAATAAATGCCAATTAGGTGGCATTTTCCCAAACATTCAGTGCTGCCTGACTGTGTTTTGGAACTGACTTCGTGTACAACTGAACTGGACAAACACAGAGCATGTGTGAACTATCCCATCAATTAATTGCTTGTTTCCCTCTTCCCTGTCTGGTGGAGGAGTTCACACCCCAGACAAAACTGGGCCTGTGCATTTAATGTACAGGATCAGGACAAAATTCCAACTGAGGTGAAAGTCCCACCTTGGCACTGTGACTGGTGCCACTGGGGACCAGCCCATGGCATAAGGGAGGATGGTCCAGGGGCACTCCAGGAGTCAGCAATGCTCCGAGGAGGAATCTCAGGAACATGCCCCCACAGGGCTGTGGATGGGGGGATACACACAGCCATGCCATATCCTTCTGGGAACCAGTCTGCAAAGGGATAATCCAGTTTTGTGCCACAGAGGTGGCATAAATTGCCAGGGAATGGCCCAGTCTCCATGAGATCCCTCTCCTGTACAAAACTCAAATCACTTTATCCGCCTCTGAGATGCAGCAAATTCCACCTTGGGTGGAACGTGACAGCTATTTAAGGATGATGCCACACAGTCTGAGATAGGAAGTGAAAGGAACTGTAACTCCTGCAAATCCAAGGGGAGTAGAGATAGGAAGAATATTAGTCTGCAAATGGGAAGTGGTCCCAGATCACTGGTACTCAGACAGCCAGCTTTGTATCCAACCAAATGGCAGGGACTGATACCACCCTCTGTGACCATCCTCCTGTGCCAAGGACCTGATTAGAAGCACTTAATACACTGATGTTCTTATTGAGCATTCTTGTTTGAGAAGTCCTACCCTAAACACTGATCAAACTCAGCCTGCTCAGCTCGATAACAGCAGCTCCATTAAAAATCTGCCTCATGCACCAATTTTGCCTTTTTCTCTCCCCTGTCAGGAGCTCATCAGTAAACAGCTAAGCAGCAACTTGATTAAAAATGTGAAAAAAAGATTTGCTCCTCTACAGGAAGATTTAATGCAGAGCTGTTTTAAGCTCCTTCCCACAACAGGTTTTCACAACTTGTTGGTTGAAACCACTCACACGGAGCGCTGTCTCTCCAAACACAAGCTGTGCTGCCCAGTCCAATTTCTGTTCCTCCCACTGACACATCAACTTATCTCAGCATTCCAGCATCTTCTCCATGGTTTTAATACCTGGCAAAGATTTATGCAGGGGTGACTCACGGTCAAATATCAACAAGCAGTTTACAAGCAGCGTTTCAAAGAAGATCCTTGGGGGAGGCAGGGATTTCAGTTTATGGCCTGAGTGTTTGATTTCTACCCTCTCAACGCAGAGCCTTCAGAAAAAAAAAAAAAAAAAAAAAANAAAAAAAAAAAGAAAAAAGACCATTACCAGATGCAGAACTGGAAGTGAAATAGCTCAAAAGTTAGAAACAGCCAAATCTACTGGTCACAAAAATCTGTGGTAACACGGAGTTAGACAACTAATCCTTCTCTCTGTGTACACAAACATCCTCTGAGGAGGGCACCTAATGCATTTATTTTGGGTTTTTTTCACTACTGCTGCCAAAGCCTCTTCACTCACTTGCTGATCTGACCATGTGTGACTAATGTACAGCATTTTTGGGAGCCTTCAGGACTCTCTATCAGATCCCTGCAGTAAAACACGCTCTATCTGACCACAGAATTTAATGAAACTCGCTGGAACAAACTATTTTTGAGACAAGCATTCCAAGGGCTGACATTGCCCTGATGATGATAAAAGAAATCAGGTACACACTGGGTTTTCTCTTCTCCTTTGAAATGTAATCCTGGAGCTGTGTGTAGAGAAGCAATTGTATTTGAAAAAGTTCTTTCTTCTAATTCCTGCTTCTTTCTCTCTACACCTTCCTCTCTTCCTAAACTTGCTCTTCTCTGCTTCCTCTGAAGAGTGTTCCTCCCTCCCCTCATCTATTCAGCCCATCACAATCCACATTTATGGCTGTCTGGGCACAATGAAATTCCAGTTTCTGGTACATAAATCTGGTACTTTCCCTGTAATCTCAGGATTATTCATTTCGAAGGGAGGGAAGTAAATTTAAGGAATTTTTATAAACGCTGGCGTTTCAAAAATAAATGAATGGGGGGCAACAGGACTTTGTCAAAATACAAAGAGATCAGCAAGGTCTCACTGCCTTCAATTATTAACAAAGTACTTGTTCTCCAGAGAAGTACCCATGAAAATTTAAACCAGATGAAAATGGTTGTTCACTTAAAACCGCTCCGTTAATCTGTGAGGGATGTTTTATTCAAAGGCCTTAAATGAATCCTGCAAAGGTTTGATGTGCCACAATCCATCATCCATGTGGCACAAACACGGGGATCGATATGATGTTGTGTCAGGAGGAAGAGGGGAACACGGCATCCTCGGAGGGTTGCTGCTGCACAGAAGGCTTGTTTCAATTCGTGGGATGGCCAAAATCAATATTAAGTCATAGATTTTACAAACTGGATGCCTCTTTGTTTTTCCATTTATAACCCTGCAGCCTCAGCCCGCAGCCAGAGGCTGGAATGGCTCGAGCTGAAAGGAGGAAACTCTGTCTTGAAAGCCCTGGTATAAATCTGCACCAAGGCAAGGTGACACTTCCATGGCCACGTCACTGGGGGTTTGGATAATCACTGCAAAGCATGCCTGCAAGGAAATTTGGGTGTGGTTTATGGGTTGTACTGGATTTCTCTCCAAAACCAAGCTCCAGGTAAGATCAAAAGCTTTAGCCCAGGTATCCTTGCAAGTCACAAGTGGTATCTGCAGGAACCAAGTTGGTTTAGAGCTTGAACTTCAACCTGAAGCACTGTTGTTTTTGTTGCTCTCACTGTTTGCATCAGGGTGGGGTCAAAAGAGGACTGTCTGACACCAAGGCCATCAGAGCACATGGATGTTCCTTTTGTTCTGAGAGAAAAAAAAAAAACAAACAAAAGCACAAAAGAAGGCCGAAACAGGGAGAAGAGAGGAAATCAGTGGCAAAGGAAAGCGTTTTGCTCAGGGTGCCCGTTGTACCAGTTAAGCTTTGAGTACAAGGGGTTCTTTTACCAGTGTGATTATTGTTGGGCTTATTTGAACAAAAGAATCCTTGTGAGAGACCATTTCCTCACGATTCAGGAGGGAAATGCTCAATGCCCAGAAAAGATGTGGCCAGGGACCAGAGGAAGCCCAGGGGCTCAGAGGGTGGAGTCAGAGGGACACATTCCCTGGGTTTGTCCCCTGCTCCCTCTCGGTGTTTCTGCAATTCCTGTGCTTTCCGAGGTGAGATTAGGGAAGAACAGGGCTGCTGATCTGAGCACACAGATTAGTTTTATCTCTTTAGGATAAGGCTACTCAGCCCATGATAGTCTGTTATCTGTATCCCTAATGAGCAGAGATGTAAGGGAGAGTCACCAGACTGCAGTGAGGAGCCAAAGTGAATTACAAGCAGGGGCTGTGACTCTGTTTAGGTTGTTCCATGGCCAGAATAATTCGTTCCATGGTCGGAGGATCTCCCATTAGGGCAAGGACAAAGCCACACTTCGAGCCACTGCAGCCAGGGGCAGGTGAGGTTCAGCCTCACCCAGGCTAAGCCCAGGAAAAGAAGAATGAAGGTGCGAGGAGACACTTAATTTAAAACTTTATTCAAAAACAAGATTAGCAACACTGAAATTCAGACAAGCTACTACGAGGTAAGATGCAAGAAAGGACCATTTCTGCTCATATCCCTCTGGAGCTAATGATGAAAGGAGGAACTGCTGTGTCAAACTGGCTTGAAAGCTGCTGAAGGAGCCGTGAAAGAAGGTGATAATCCATTCTATGAGTCAGTAATTAAAATAGTTCTGTGTTTTTCTGACCTGCACTGCAGTGGTTTGCTGGGTGAAACGGGGGCCTGGCCAATCTGACCTTCCCCATCCTGCTAAAGCTTTACACAGCTCTTCATACCTCAGCTCATGGAATAATTTGGGCGCATAACAGCCCAAATACATGGTTTAAGTGCGAAAGCCAGAGAATTATTTCCAGGGAGGGAGCAGATTCTTTCCCAGTTTCTCTGATCCAGTACTAAAACTGCCACCAAGGCTCCAAATTACTCCATGTAGAGACTGTGAACTGTTTGCCCTCCCACAGACCTGGGCAGAGAGAGCAGCAACGTGGAGAACAGCTGAAAGTGCACAGAGCTTTTAAGTGTCTGCAACAGCATCCTGGTTGATTAAAGAAGTGTTCACGTTAATCATATCTTGTGCTTAATGAACTAACACCAACTGCATCAAGCAGTGACTCTTTTACGTAATGTGCTCACGGGGGATAAAAACCCCTGCAAGAAAAACAGAGCCAGAGGTCCACCCGAGGCACCCCCGTCCTCCTCTTGGCTGTCAGGACTTGGGAGGTCAAAATCAACACCGTGTTCCAAAGTTACCGCTGAAATACTTGTCACTGAGCGCTGCACACCTTCTGATGAGGGGAAAGGCACAAACATACGGGAGATCGGAGAAAAACAAGGACAGGAACAGTGTAAACAGTGTAAAAACACCCGTTTTATCAGCTTTTCTTCATTCACGCAGTGAATCCTCGCTCTAGTGAAGGCATTACCTTGTAAAGAAGCTTCAGCCAACTAGTGAGTCTTGGTTTTTATCCTGACCTTTCATCATTCCTGGTATATTCATTGCCAGTCTATTCCTGGCTCTGTTTCTGACTCACAGCATGAATTTGGATACATTTATTTCACTTTCTCCATTCCTCAGCTTCCTTTCAGTAACATTTAACAAGCTGAAATCACTGATATGTGAGCAGGACTTTGAAATTCCCAGATAAAAGCAAGAGACCAGCTTCTGCTGTAAAAGATGACCAAATCTGTGAATGAACAAACCCAGGGTCAGATAACATATTGCAAATATATTTGTAAGAGATAATGGAGCATTTATTTATAGAGCCATCAGAAAGCCAGACCTGGTCTCCTTGTAAATGGAAGCAACAGTCCATTTCTTTGGGCTCTGGGCCAGTTCATACAAAGGCTGACACATTATTAAAGCCAGAATAGGTCTATTTTCCATTTCTCAAGGCTGGCTTTTTCATTACCATATGTTTCTGCTTCTCTATCTAGCTTTTTCTCTGCAATGATCTGATACGGCCCTGCAATTTATTACTGAGTTCATCAGCTACAGGATCTGATCCTGAAAGGATGAGGGAGAATTCCTCATGCTTTCAGTTGCCTTTACACAGGCTTTTCTGGTCATTTCTTTGCCCTGGCACCCTGGGCATTGGTTGCAGGCCGGGTTTTTGCTTGTTTTTCCTTTGGCAAGGAACCACCTGGTTCTCTGAGACCTGAACACGTGAAGCAGTTCAGTGAAACGTGACGACCTGCAAGGTCTGACCAGCTGAATTTGTTATCCCAAATGGATGCTCGGTGTTCAGAGCAGCTAAGAATCCTTATTCCCCAGTCTGCTGCTGTGGATCTGCCTAAAGACAGTTGCCTGAGGATGCTCTGGCTCTCATGTTTGCTTCAGGATCAAAAGCATCCAGAGGGCAGGGATTATCAATAAACACCAAGCCGCAGTGTTTTGTTTGCTCTATCAATTTTGTCTGCTTTTGCCGATGAAATTGCATTGCTGAGTTGTAATAAGTCCTCTAGACAAACATGGCACTATTATCCCCTGTATCTTCTTTGCCTGGGAATGTGAGAAGTGGCAGGATACTGGGAGATTCTGCTCTTTTCCCTTTGGCTTGGAGGGAGAAGATGGAATGTTCCTCCTTGTGGAGCACTTTCCTTGCATGTCACCAGTTTGCATTTGCTTAGTGGTGGAGCACCGTCCCTCACTCCTGGGTGTAGGACAAACCCCACTGCACCAGTTTGGTGACATCTGTGACATGAAAATGCCGCTGTCCAGGATCCAAAAACCCCCACGAAAAGAACCCTTCCTGGCTGAGAACTCAGGAATCCAACCTCACAGCCAAAACACCCCAATGGCCGAGTAGAAGCAGGCAAGGGGAAGAGCTTTTCCACAGCTCATCGTGGCAGAGTGGAGCTGAAAGCACCTTCAGGGCTGAGCTACGAAGAAGGAAGGTCCATGAATCCTTTCACATGGGAAGGGAGCGCTCGCAGGCAACTTCCTCTTGCAGCTTTTGCAGTTTTGCTGAAGTCCTCGTAATTTTTCCAGGCACTTGTGCTGCAGTGCAGCTCTTTCAGCTGGTCAGGGGCTGAGAAACAGCCTGATGGCAACATCCCGTGGTCCCCGGGTTCGTTTCGGGGAGGATTTTTTCCTTGTTACATTCTTATCCAAAAAAGAACGATACTCCACAGCGTTCCTGGATTTAGGGGCTGTGTCTGCCAATTCAGCTCAGCCTAAGCCAAGCCAACCTACCCATCCATATGCAAAGATATTCACGAACCCACTTGGGAGCTGGAAGGTGAGGAGGTAATAATTTTCTGACCTGCAAAGATGTTGCTGTGAACAAGGTTAACTGAAGAAATTCATCTTCACTGAGCACCGTTTTACTTGCGAGGTTTTCAAGGCTGAGCACTGGGCTGTCTGGACACTGCATCATTTTTATCATGGCACTTCTTCATTTTTCATTTTACTGTGAGCACTCACCTCTTCTCCCTCCCTCTCTTTTAATTTTCAACCTTTTTTGTAAATGGTCCTGATTTATTTGCCCTCTCCATGCCTCTCTCCCTCCTCTCTGTTTAACTCTCCATAGGAAGAAGAAATTTAAAGTAATGGAGCTGCCTCTGCCTTGGACAGGAGGGGTGTGCTGGCAAAATTGGTCATCTGGAAGAGCTCAGATGCCTTGGTAACAGAGGCCACAAAGCAATTCAGAGAGATATCACAGCTATCATTGAATTTGCACTCCCTGCTCCACACACCTCCTTCAGCAAGGGCTGCCTTTGAATTTTGCTTGAATTTTGCCTTCAGGAAAACCCCAACTTCATGTGCACATGATTGCGTTTGTCACTGTAAGATTGTGTATGTTCAACTTACCAGGCATTGCAAGCATCATAAGGCTTAATTTTCTTCTAAATGAACAAAACTGACAACCTGATAAAATTCAGTGATTTCCATAGGAATGGATGCCCTGCAAAAAGAAATCCAGTGGAGCCTGGGATTCCACTGGGAGCTCAGTGTGCATGAGCACCTTTCATCCTGTATAAAAACACTCACAGGCCCTAAATGCTTTTAGTGCTTTTTCTGTGCACGGGAAGGTTATAAGGATGACTGTGAAGAAATTAAAACTCCACTCAAAGAGGAGAGCAGATCCCACATCAAACTATTCGTTCTGAACCTTTGGCTGATTAGAAAGCTTGGACATTTAACCCCTTCCAGTTTCATTACTCAGCAGCCAAAAGAAATCCTCTGCTGAGGATGCAAAGAATTCCAGTATTGCCAGTACTATTTCCTACTCATAAGGAGTAGGAATGTCGGCTGCCTGGCTGCTCCAAGTGCTCAGAGAGCATTCTAATGACACCCATGTAAGAATAGTCTATTCTTGTTCTAATAACAAGAGCATTCTAAATTTTAAATGAGTTTTAAAAGTTAAATTTCAAAGAGGTTTTGCAAGTAGAACAGTGTTTTTAAAAGTAGCTTGCCTTGAACTTCTCAACAGAGGAATTCATTTGCCCCCCTCACCAAATTTTGCTGGGGACATTCCCTGGGTTTTCCCCAGACTTCACCTTTGTAAATGCTTTTCATGTGAGGTTGGGCAGTGTTCCTGTGGCTGTTACCCGGACCCCTCTGGAGGATGGGTTTGTTTTATTGTGTTTATTGCTTTAGCAGCTCGACAGCACCTGAGCTGAAGCCCCATCCCTGTCTCCCAGATCCCCCCATCCCCCGGGTCTGAGAGACCTAGCTCGGGATAAACCTAGCTCAGGATAAACCCCCAGCCCCCTGGGGATTCCCAGCTGCTCTGTGCTTTGGAGAAGAGCGAGTTAAACAGCCAGGGCTGTGATTCCAGCCTGGCATGTCTGCCATTGGAGCACATCCACTGCTCGGGATAATTCCTCGGAATTGCGCAGCGCTAACCCAGGGATGAACCCAGCCTACAAACCATATGATGCCACGCTCTGCAAATCCCCCTCAGTGCTTCTTGCTCTGGCTCCACACTATTTATTGCCTGGGCCAGCGAAGCAAAGAGCTCTGTCACATGTCCCTGACACAAACACGCTGTCAGGAAGCCTTATGTCTGGTTGGCTGCAGTGGGAGCTCAAATATTAGCAGCTTTGATCTAAAAAGGGGAGGGAAAGCTCCATTTGCAGGACAGAAGGCATAATATTGAAATGCTCCATCACAGCTGATGCACCCAGATGGCTTTGTGAATGAGGGAGACAGGCAGTGGATTGCCCAGCTCACCACACTTAAAGAAGCAGAGCTGAGAAGTAAATCCTCGTGCTGTTGGGTGCTGAGTCCTGAGCAGGAGATGCACCTTCTCTGCCGCTTGGAAGCAAAAGTAAAGCAAAAATTAAAACTGAGGGTACAAAAGACTTCCTCATACTGTTTTAATCACAGCACAGGTGCACCCCTGATGAGGTTCTGGGTTCTGATGAACAAGAGAAAGGGCAAAGCAGAGATGGACAAAGAAAGAAAGACTTAATCTTCAATGCCTGAACTAACCCAGGCACTGGGCTGACCTCAGCAGGCACTGGTCCTGCACTCTGCTCTCCAAGCCACATTTTCATGCATTCTCATTTTCTTCAAGCGAATCCAGAGAGCTGATAAAATGCTTTGAGATCCCTGTGGATGAAAGCTGCTCTGGAACCCCGGCAGAATTGTCATTACTGCCTTGTCATGCTTTATGTCCTTTTTAAGTAATTTCCTCCTAAGGCCCTGGTATTAAATAAAATTATACTAAGCACCATCGCAAGGTCACTCCATATATTTAATTCTTCACATTAAAATTCCTCATCTGCCATGGCTGTTGATTGGTTTGTCTGTTTAATTAGTTACAATGGCTGTATGAGCTGGGATTCTGTTGTCTGTCAGCATGACAAATTAGCATATCCATAATGCAAATGACAACCTCTCCTCTTTTAGGACACCCATCACATACAAATGTTAAGTGACAGACCCCATAATTACACGGCAGTTGCTGTCTCCCTACTCCTGAGTTCCTGTCCTACATCCTTCTGTCTTGAACTATGTCAAAGAAGTGTCTACAAATTGATTTCAGGTTGAAATCTGCTCTGGCTGATACGGCTACAGAAAATTTTCATCTGCCTCTCAGGCTTCATAAAGTTCAGCATATCACAGGTCACAGCCAGGTTAGGAATGGGGCACTGCTGTGCTCCTGGAGCGTGGCTATCAGCCCAAATCTTCTCGCTGGCATTGGCCAGGGTTCAGAAGCAAATGCAAGAGAATAATAGCAGGAAATTACTGAATAATCGGAGCATGGGATAAACATCTTCCTCAGCACTGTCATTTGGATGCTGGCTGATAACCTGAGGCACAGAGCTGATATGGTGACAATAAACTCTGGAAGGAGCCCTGTTCTCTCCACAGGGAGCAATGAACTGGCTGCCAGGACTCTGGAACGGCAGGATGCGTCGATAACATCTGAAAAGCACTGTTGGCTACCTCGGAGAGAGAGATGCTCTCCAGTGGAACCGGGAATTGTTAAGCTCGGTATTATTGTCATCATTTATCTAGCAAGGGAAAAGAATTACTCCGTTGTGTGGGGGAGGCCTACCACAGTGCTCCCTTCTGGCTTGAAATCACACATGTGTATCAGCTGGGCCTCCTCTTGCTTTGGCACCTCGTGGCTCCAGGATGAGCTGGGAACTGTGAGATCTGTTAAAGGAACTGTGTTTCACCTCTGTGCTAAAACGAGGGCACTGCTTGTCTTGGTCACAGCACGTTGATGAGGATCCTTTCTTCAGTTCAATAATTAGGACCCGGTCTTTCCTGCAGCACAGAGTTACACAGACGGGGGGGAGTCTGAGGTTATTATTTCCATCACTTGAGAGCACCTGGGACCAAACCTCTTGTACTGATTGCAGCCAGGTCAGTGGGGGGACAATGCCACGCTCAGCTCTGATCCTGAGCAAGCCCCAGGCTTCTCTGTGCCCTGCCTGCAAACCAACCTGCTCCTCAGGTGTTCCCCTGCTCCTGCCTTCAGTGCCCCTCTATTCCTGCTCACTCCTGGCTGGCTGCTCCCTGAGCCTCTTCTCCTTCCCTACAGAGGGAGCATTAAAGGAAAGACAGAGATATTTGCGCATTTCCGTGTTTTCTGAGCCGGCTCAATTCCCCCAGCACGGAGGTGTGTGCGTGTGTGTGCAGATGCCTCTGCTTCCCTGGTGTTCCCTTCAGTGCCTGCACTCGGTGCTTTTCTAGCACAGAGCCAAGGATTATTCCAGTGGAGCTACAAGAGACGAGGCAACTCCGTCTCTGCAGAGAAAACAATTTCACAGAAGACTACACCAGGTTAGGGTGGGAAGCAGGGACACAAAGGCAGTGAAAAAGCAGCTGATCACTCCTTGGCTTGCCAGGATGAAGAGCCAATTAAGGTAAAGCAGCATCCAGAGTATATATATATAT